>CM035154.1:141448636-141793886 GCA_020205615.1 Panax quinquefolius
ACAAAGCTTGCCTTAAGATAGCTTTCCGTGCCATTTATCCACATTCTTATTGACAATCTTGCTTTCAATCGACATATACTCCTTTCTTTGATTGCTGCCGGATGGTCGTAGGAGGAAGATCATGAGAAAAGCGCTTTCATCACGCCTTGGGGACTTTTTATTCTGAGACGGTTGTCATTCGGCCTCATCGATGTATAGGAAACCTGTCGATGAGCTATGATGGCTCTTTTCCATGATTTAATGCATAAGGAGATAGAGATCTCGTGGATGACATCATTGTCGAATCCCAAAGGAGGAAGACCATTAGACCATCTCAAAAAGCTTTTCAAAAGGTTGCGTAAAATCTGACTTGAAGTTGAATCCAACTAAGTCGCCTTTGGTGTTAAGTCGGGCAAGTTGCTGGGTTTCTAAATCGACCACAAAGGGATTGAGCGGATCTGCCAAAATCTAGGCCATCGAAAATGCTCATTCCTCGAGACAGAGAAGGAAATATGTGATTTTGGGAAGAAACAACTTTATTAGCAGGTTCATTTCTCAACTAACAATAACTTGTGAGCCTATCTTCAAGCTATTAAGGAAGAACTCCTGCATGAAATGGAATGATGAGTGTCGAAAAGCCTTCTTTACCATTAAAAACAGGCGATTAACGCTCTGTTTTGGTACCACCGGGGATGATGTTCCCCTGTTCATGTACATGTCCGTTAATGATGATGCCGTGAGGGAACATCTATGTTGAGGCAAAAAAGATGATAGAGGCGAGCAGGCGAGCTATCTATTACCTCGGCCAAAAGATTGACGTCGGTGAATACAAAGTACACTCGATTGAGAAGACTTTGTTGTGCTTTAGCATGGGCTTCCATGAGGTTACATCATTACCTCCATGGTCACTGACCCGTCTCATATCCGCGTGGATCCTCTCGAGTAAGTGTTGATGGCCCATCTTGAATTGTCATTTATCCGGATGGTAGTTGATCCTACAACAATTTGACATCGTTTACGTGATGCAAAAAGTGTCGAAAGTCAAGGAATTGCGGATCAATAGCGCCACTGCGAGGATTCTGAAACCCTTGAAACATACTTCCACGATGAAGGGGTAATGGCGATTCAACAATACCATCGATGCGATACATGGCGTGCGTGGAAAATGTATTTTGATGGAGCTATTAACATAGAAAGGTTTTGGAGTGGAAGCGGTTCTAGTATCCGATGCGGGGAAGCGATATCTGTTGTAGTCAATTGCGGTTTATCGGCACCAACAACCGGTGAGTATGAAGGGTATGTATCGTGGGGCTAAAACTTGCGTTCATGGGCATCGGTGGTTAACTATCTTTGGGGATTCCAAATTGGTAATCGAGACAATCCACGAGAATCTATCAAACGAAAAATTACATTTGTTTGCCTTATCATGACAAGTTCTGAGATGGCTTTGGAGTTGAAGAAATCTCCTTTCTACACATTCCTCGTAATAGGAATGATTTTGCGAATCGCATTAACAGCGTTGGCCTCCTTGGTTTACATGCACGTGAGAAAAACATGCTAAAGCATTACATTTACTTTGCAAAAAGCCCGGTCTATAGAATTATGTTGGAGAAGTATCGGATGAACTACCTCCCATCCACACCCTTGGTATCGACACATCGAGGAGTATCTACGAGATGGATCTACACCGTGAAGCGAGCCCTAAGCGAGAAGAAGCGGATTCATCGACTTCTTTATGAAATTCTACACGGCGGAGATGCACTCTACAAAGAGATTGAGGGATTAGGTCTCCTTAGATGTGCGGAAAAAGACCAAGCTCGAGACTCATGGATGAGATCCGTGGTGGAGTATGTGGCCCTCGCATGGCGGATCCCTACTTGTCGAAGATACTCGAGCAGGGGCATTATTGGCTTACACTCAAAGTGGTTGTGATGATCACGTCGAAGGTGCTATCGATGCAGTTCATGGAAATTCCATCCGCCCCTCGAGGGAACTCCACATATGAGTTCGCCATGGCCCTTCTCGATGTGGGGAATGGGCGTGATCGGACCCATCGAGCCCCAAGCCGATGTGGACATCGATTCGTATTCACCGTGATCGACTACTTCACCAAATGGGTGAAGCGACCTCCTTCCCCGGGTTACTAAAGAAGTTATCATTGCTTTCATCGAAAATAATGTATCTGTCGATATGGACAACTAGAGGTCATTGTGTCCGAACAATGCTAAGAACCTCAATAACAAAATGATGGAAGAGTTATGCGAAAATTTCCACATCAAACACCTTAACTCCAGTCATCTCTGTCCAAGATGAATGGTCTTTGTTGAGGCGGCTAATAAAAACATCAAAAAGATCATGTAGAAAATGTTCACCGATCACGAAAGGATGGTGCGACCTCTTGCCTTTGACTTTATTAGCCTCTGAGAACTTCCGTGCGAACTTCTTCCAGGGGAACCCCTACTTCGTTAGCCTATGGGATGGAAGCGATGCTCCCGTAGAGGTGGAAATGGAATCCCTCGGTGTTGATGGATGCTCGGTTGGATGAAGATCCAATGGGTACAAGACATGTATCACTAATTGTCTACAATAGGCGAAAGGCGAGCGCGACTATCTTCCATGAGTGGATTATATCGTGAAGGATCATTGCGATCCTACAACGAAAAAAGTCCAAATTACTGGCGATTCAAACAACATGACTTGGTTTTGAAAAAGATCATTGACAACGAAGATCAATCTAAGGAAAATTAAACTCCTAAGCGGGAAGGCCCATTTGTTGTCGAGGAGGTATTGGCGGGAGGTGCTCTCGGATTACGAGAAATGGATGGCGATGAATTTCCACGACTTATCAACTTCGGACACCAGTGAAGCGGTACTATGTGCGAAGTTACCATCAAACAAACATCCACGGTTTTGATCATCAAATCACCCGGTCATTCGGGTTTTGAACCCTCTCTTTTTACATACTCTTACGCCCCTCGAGAAACATACACTTGAAACGGTAGCTGGTGTCACTTCATTTCAAACCTTTCATACAATTTTGGTTATCACGAAGGCGGGATTGAACCTTTCACACTTATAGTTTATCACGAAAGCGGGATTAAACTTTTCACACTTGCGGTTTATCACGAAGAAGGGATTAAACTTTTCTCGCTTGCGATTTGTCACGAAGCGGGATCAAACTTTTTCCACACTGCGGTTTATCCCCATTATGGGATCAAACTTTCTTCTCCCCAATGATATAGCACTGCACATGGGATTCACACTTCTCTTTGGCTGCGATTAATCTTGAGGGTGAACTACGTCGACTTGATCTCCACTAATACAGGATGCGTAAAGCAACCATATAGTATATGGCGTCATGATAACCAAACAACAAAAACTTTTTATGGCCCTTTCTGAAATAAACAACAAAAAAACATTTATACTCCCATCGCCTTTCACATTTAGCGTTGAACCTCTTACACGAGTTGAACTACTGTGAACTTGATCTCTCTTGATAGGAGTATGTGGCGACCATTTATGGTTCGATCTAACCCCTACCGAACAAAATATTTGTCACTGCGATCTTTGGGATCAACCTTGATCATCACATTTCATTGGTTTCAAGATCAAAGGGATGGAATTACCCACCTCTTCTCACGAAATAGAAGATTGGTGACCATCTAAAAACTGCGATCGTGCCTCGAAGAAGCAATACCGACCCATAAGAGATGGAATTAACTAGGCTTCTCACAAATAGAAATCTTGGCGACCATCGTAGTGCGGTCGATCTCGGAGAGGAAAAACCACCCTCTCTCCACTTTTCATCTGAGATACCGGTCCCAAGACACGAAAGATGGTAGGGATATATAGAAATCGATGATCCGTTCACGAGAGATCTTGCGACGTCTCGATGTCCACTATCGAGATAAGTTGAGAATGCATCGAGATCACGAGGCCACTGAAAAGCGAGCGAATATATCAAGCAATTATCGAAAGCGTAACTAAAAGGGAAGTGAATCAAAATATATTTCCACTGCCATACATATCTTGTTTGATATATACATATGTATTTATGTACATGACAAAATGGCTAAAGCTAGTATGCGAGGAAAATACAAAGCTATCTACGGATCTGTATAAATCACGGACTATCGGATCTAACATGGCATCCTTCTCGAAAGATGGAGGTATGCTATGACTCTCACTTGAGGTATCTACACGAGCTAGCGGATCGAGGCTAAGCGCATGGTGGCATAATGCTCATCAATGTAAGCACTCATGTTGGCAAGACTAGCGATCATCTGGGATCTAAGCGAAAGTCTTTATCTGCAATGGCCACATCCTGGCAGATATAAAGCGACATCCAGCTCGACAATAAATGCATCTGGTGATCTAGCCTCATCCCTCTCTAACAGTGGTGTCTCTCTCATCAAAGCTATCGACATCACGACCCTAGCTTGATCTCTATCATAGGTCATTAGATGTAAGCTCTGCTCCAAATGTTGTCTTAGAATCTTTGAGTAACTTGATGGCACTTTTCGGGGTGGGAGAATCCATCACAAATCTTTGGCGCCCAATGATCGAGTCATCGATGGAATATCGGCCTCCTCTATAGGCTCCTCATCGTCGAATCGATCTTCTTGCTTATGGATACTACCATGACCGATGCGATCTCTGTCTCCATCCATGCAAAATACTCTGCGAACAACTTTGGATGGTGACGAAAAATCGGCCGACTCTCGGCCATCCCAACGAGCATCTGACTGGATCATCCTCCATCTGATGATAAGCGGTGTGAAGCGAAGCGACGACTCCTTTGCCCCTCGAAAGGATGAAAATCTTGGCTGGTCAAAGCCCGACACATCACGGCCCGGTGGGTGGTAAGTAATCATGCCCCTCGATCGAGCGGAGGAGATAATCCATGCCGGAGCATGAATAATGAAGGCATAGGGTGAGCTAAGCCTGAACACGACAATATAGCAAATGGATCTCCAATCCACGCGGAAAAAAGTGACCATGATGCATCATCATACACTCCGCAGCGGTGAAAGAATATGACATGGCTATATCATGGGTGAAACAAAACCCTGCTTGATCTAAATGTGCCATCGGTCTCAAGTGTGACATAAACCACACATCTGACATGGCCAGAGCTACACATGAACACTCTGCGGGATAAGTGCAAGCGATATATAGGCGACCTCGAGTCTCTGCAATGATCATCGGTATAATGGTGCGACCCTCACGAGAGCTCTCACTTGCCATAATGGCGGCGATATCCAACTCATCCATATATCGTGGCATGAAGGCGTGTGATGATATGCATAATAGTAATACATCTCACTACAGGTGAGCATGATGATCCTCGGTGTGGTGAAATCCCGGAATGTAATGCATAACTATCCTCGAGCCAAATCATCGAAACAAAAATCTTTGGGATATCACGTGGCGGGATGTAATCTCAAATCTGTACCACTCTACGTCTCAATCCGGTGAGGTCATGGCTATCTGCTCGTGTCTCCAAATAGCCCGTATACGCTTGTGAGTCTTACATCCGGCGACAACATCGTCGACCGTGCATACTCCTCCAAAGTAGGAGTCGACTCCTGGGTCCCAAATCGAAAAACACCCTCTCGATACCGGTGCTCTAGCATACCCTCTACAAATCCAGTGGGAACACTGAAACATCAACGAGGGTCATAGTATCTTATAGCAAATCATCTCTGATCACCATATACGATGGTGATATACTATCATACCATGAGCGCATACGGATACCACAAAAATGGTGGGGTATGATCAATCTGACTAAGCTCGAAGAAGAAGACATCTATATGGTAGTATCAAAGACCATCGAGGATCAATCTTTGAATATCTCTGGACATACATACATATCATAACATAATAACATACATGATACTGATAGATGGCAATATGATATAGGGAATGGAAAAGCGTACATACATTCCTAAGTATATCATCATCTAATACATCTCTGTATAGCTAAAATACGAGGGAAATGGGGTGAAAGCTACCCAACATCTAACGAGAGGCTATCAAAGATATAAGCGAGAATGGGGTGAAGCTACCCGGTGATAACGAGAGCTATCGAAAGAGATAACGAAAAATACATCAAAAAAAAGTCGATGGTGTCGATGTTTACATCGTCGATCCTATCCACGATGTAACTCCTCACGAGTCACTTGGATCTCTATCTACGAGGATGTCGAGAGCTATCTGAGGAGGATCTGCTGCCAGCAAAGCCATATGGGTCACTGAGGGGCGGTGCGAGTTGGAAGGATCAAAAGTATCTACCTTTGAAGGATCTACTTGCCCAAATGCGAGAATGAAAAGATGTGTCGGTCCGACTTCTTGGTCGATCTATCAATCTGTGTCACATGAGTCGGATCTCGACACGAAGGCTATCTAATCCATCATCATCACGGATCACGGAACCATATCCCCCGTAAAGCTGTGGCGGCGTGTTGCGAGCTCCAATAGTGCGAGGATCCACCATGTTGGAACATCTCTTGAGACCGAGGGCCCTCGACAATGTAAAAAGCGTCGATCCCCATCAATGGGATGTCGATGATGGTGGCGTAAAAAACGAACCGATAACGCTGGCGGGAGGCAAGATCGGCATCTGGATCTCTCTGTGGTGCTCCCGATATACGCTCTCTAAATAGAGCTCCCATCCTCCATCTGTAAAGATAGGAATCCTGCGGGTGGAAATGGCGTACTCGACTCGATCGGTACCCATCCTCAAATCCAACTCCCAAATGCTCTCCGAGTAGGGAACCCGTGTGATGACATCCATTGTCGACAACTCCGGTTGTGGCGACAATGAGTGAAACCCTCGGCCACGGGGACCTCACTTGGTATGGAATGATGCCATCTTAGTCCTCCGTGGATAGGTGTCTAAACCTAACACGCTCACGGGATGTAAACATGGAAGCCTCTCGTGGGCCCCAAACTAACTACCAACCTGAAGCGAACATCTGGCATCGATCGACACTCTTAACCTATACATGGGAAAAGACAGAGAAACACTCACCGGTGAAAATGGGTAGAATCTAACCACGCCTCGGTCGAGCCCTGCGATCGCATGTCCATTCCCACGAGGAAGTAGGAAAAGGTGCAGGAACCCCAATCATACTCTCTATCTGATCCACGTGTCGAGTGGCGTGATCAAAGCGAAGGACACCGTAGAAGGAATTATCTGCTATGAAGGCGACCCCTAATGATCATCGAGAACAATCGTAGAAGAATGCGATCCTTGACTCTCACATCATCGGGGTATGGGCTCACTCAGCGGCCCACTCATAGCATCTACGCTCAAAGGACACATGTCTGAATAGTCCTACCCTTGGCGCCTCGCGGAACTCCCAACAAGGATCTGAAGGCGGTGGGGGTAATATCCAGTATCTGAGAGCACTAGATCCCCTCGAACTCCATACACCATGATAAATCGCAATCCATCGGTGTCATCATCACCTCACGATCCGGCAAATGGAGTGGCGAGTGCAGGTGAAACCACTTGCTCGAACAATGCCACAGTAACCCGAGGGACGGCGACGGGGAAAATGGAAAAGAACATCCCAAATCCCCACCATGTGTACATCGCTCTATAGTCATCATGCAAAGCACGATACATAGAGTGGATGCTAAACCGATTCCCTCGAGGCTGTGTGAAGCGGGAACCTACATCAAATCTGAGATCGACATCGGAATCCTTGACTCCTCATCGATAGGAAATAAAGAAGATTAAAGATCTAACCCATACCTCGTTTGTGTGCAAGTATCTTTGAAGGATGCCTACTCAAGTCACTCGAAGATCTGGGTTCGCCACTTAAATACACAGCGATTCCCTATAGAACAACACGTCTGGCGGGGAGGCGGGAACCTCAATCGGTACATCCTCCTCCTCGTCCTCGACATCCGACACTTTAACTTGGATAGGGCCGTATCACCGCCTCCACTAAGCGACGAGGTTTGCATCTCGGCGAGGCCAGGTGTTGAGGCTCTTCAAAAGCCCTCCTCTGTACACCAGATGTAGTCCTGCGGGAACTACTTGGCTGATTCGAATCCATAATATCTGGACAACAAGTCTCCAAATCACCTAGAAAAGGGTGTGGTAAATTCTTACCATGAGCTTTCCAAAATGCATTTTATGATTTCATGCATGCATGCGTTGTTTTAACAGACATCTACAGTTGAGTTAAAATGCATGACTACCCAATACCTACATTTTGGGAAAATTTTGCCATAGCCCCCTTTGTAAATGGGATTATCCACATGCACATAGGCATGACTAGGTGGCCATTCAGTAGCACACTTATACACAGTCATATACATCCTATATGCATTAATCACATCACAGTAAAAAATCCGTAAGTGTAGTCTAATTACGAGTTATTTTGCTTTTCTACCTTTACTCATTTGTCCTCAAATAGGATGAGAAATGGCGATAAAAGGTGCCAATTTGACTATTTCAAAAGTCAAATTTTTCACATCATTATATTGACATGGTTTAATACTAACATTTGCTATGTTGAATATTTTTATCAAATCGTATCAACATGCATATTCACTACTATGTGTCTAAATGCATTTCATGTGATAAGTCATTTTCAGCGGATAGAAATGGAAAAAAATACATGCATATGTTACCGGGACGATGAAGAGAGCTTGTGCGGTGGCAAAATATATGCGAAAAGTTGCCCGAACTTCGGTGAGTCTGAAGAAGAGCTCTCAAATTTCCTTCGTAGTACAACTTGAAAATGACTTATGAAAGCAACCATTAGCTTTATCATAGCACGGTTGGCAGCGGAGCTCACTGCACTTTTCTTGAGTGTACTGCGGCACTCTTATGTGGGTCCCACACCTCCGGCTCACTCTAGTTAGAGTTGTAAAGGAGGTCTCACAAGCTGAAAAGGCCAAATCAAGAATAAAAATGCTCTGTGATTGGCGGAGATAGCTGAAAATCCACGGTTTCTTGTGGGTCGAATTAAACTCCGTCGTCTCATTAGTATTCTCTTGAATGCGAGGGGTATCTTATCTGGATGAGCTCGACTTTCACAAATCATGCTCGTGATATACCTGAAAGTTCGATCTTGCGTCATTTAGAGGTCATGATTAAACATTCCCCGTAACCTAAAACCTCTCCGGCACGGAATTCTGATCTTCCACGGCCGAAATTACAAACTAATAAAGTATCCCGTTGAGGGTCCCCAAGCGCATCCTTCCATCTTTTAAGCATCCCCGTATCCCGTGAAGTCTGACATTTTCAGCCATTGATACACACATCGATGAAAGTCAAACAACCTTGACGTCATGTCGTTAGATGGCAAGTAAACCCATCGCAACTTATACAAGTATCCCGGTGAAGGAGTTCTGTATAATCGACCATTGACACATACATTAATGAAGGTAAAGCAACCTTGACAATGCGCCCGAGGATCTGTCCGTGATACACACACATCGATGAAGGTCAGGCGACCCAGAACGGCTGACATTGATGGCGATAACTCAAAAAAGAATGAGGGAATATGTTATACATATCGTCAAATAACAAAGATTTATCCCCACGGATCTCTTATACACAAGAGGCACCTCTATGGAATATAAGCCGATTATGTCAGGATTGAAGACTTTGGTGATAGCCCCAGCGTCGACATCCTTGAAGACTTGGATCGCGTGTCCAAGCCATCATTGATTGTCGTCCAAGCGAGGATTACCATGGAGCAACAATCATGCATTATACATCATTTACATTTGCATCATGTTCTTTGCATATAGCATAATGTTTATCTTGCTTGCATTTCAAGTGTCTAGGATTCTTTATCCTATCCATGCCTTGCATTGCATGAATATGATAAAGAGGGGCATCTATGAACACTCGAAATTTTACTACCTGCCATTTATTCTTTTGGATTGCGGGAGGGGCATAATTCGTCTTCGGAGATAACCACGGAAGGCGACTTACATCCATTCCGGATCTTGTGGAATGTCATTCCCAAACCGGAACATAAGCGGGAACATCATTTCAAACCGGAACACACAGGAGGCGTCATTTCCAACCGGAACACACAGGAAGGATCATTTCAACCTCGGAGATAACAGCGAGTTTCGTCCTGGCGATAACCCCGAGGAATGTTGTTGCGATTCGTCGATAACTCAAAAATGCTTGTTTCCAATACATGCTATCAGCTTCAATCAAACCTCCTATCGAGGCATTCATACCTCGGACCGGAGCTAACAACGGGCGGAACAGGCACCCACGGATGACATTGCGGCATCTGAACAAGCGATCCAATCTTAGATGTAACCACGAGCAGCGTCTGCTTTCGGCTTCAATGGCGATAACCGGTGAAGAGTCAAAACGTCATCTTACCACCTCGACATTTTCTCTCACAAGATGATATCGCGGCGTACCAACAAGTAGTCAATCTTAGATGTAACCACGAGTAACGTTTACTTTTAACTCAAAGCCGGCGATAACCCCGGCGAAGAGTCGAACATCATCTTGCCCTTGACACTGCTGCGCGTCGTCTCAACACTTCATACGTACATACATACATCATCAATGATGTCCCACGAAGCAGGGAGTTATAATCACGGTGACTATTACGCGTGGCGATACTTTGGATAGAATTTGAAGCTTGAAGACCGTGGGGCGTGGACCCTCTTCGACCTCGTCTGACCTCTAATCCATGTCGTTCGTAACTCTCGACCTGGCGGTCAGAAGAAGGTCATATATACCTCGTTCGAATGCTCGAATTGAAGTTACGCAAGTTTGACGGGACATTACGGTGCTGCAGTGCATATACTTGAGAGACAACGGGACCCATGAGGCTCGGATGCACGACACGACCGGCAGTATGACCACAACCACGGTTACCTGAAGTGTACTACGACCATTTGTCTATAAATATAGACCTTGGGGTCTGCCATTTGAAGGAGAGAAGGAGAGAGAAAGGCGAGGAAGCCCTGTCCAATTTACTCTGTACACACCTATATTGAGTGTTTTCTCTTCTTTAAACATTTGTTAGCTCACATATAGCTATCTTTTTATCCGTGAGGAGTGAGTGTTTATCCATATAGAGTCGTAGAAATCTGCATTGGCGTTACTGTAAGCCTTCTTACATTATATAAATCCTTCTTCTCATATTAGCACACCTTTGTTATACACATTGAGAGTCGTGTTGTGTGCGTTTGCGGACTTCGGTCCATGGTTTTCATTTACATACATATATATATATATATATATATGTATATATTTATATATATGGACTAACATTATCAAGTTATGCCTCGATTGAGCCTGAGACTTATATGCGGGTATATATATATATATATATATATATATATATATAATTATTGTCGAACATATCAGATGAGCTTTTGGATTTTACATCCTGAGCATTTACTTATATTATATATATATATATATATAATTGTTGTCGGACATATCAGGTAGAGCACTGATTTATATCAGATGCGTTCTTATATATATATATATATATATATATATATATATATATATATATATATATATATTTACATTTACATTTACATTTGAAGTTTACTTAATGGCCTTTTACAACTTTATTTACATTTAAGTCCTACACAGGAGTTTACTTAAATGCAGGTTGATAAACTTTTACAACTTTATTTACATTTCGTCCCACAGAGTTTACTTATTGGTGGTTGATCATATCATATATATATATATATATATATATATTATTTTATTTTTCGATCCCCATGGATTAACTTATTGGTGGTTGATCAAGTGTATATATATATATATTTGATTTTATATATATAAGCTTCTTCTTCTTTCCATACAAATTGCGGTATCATGTGAGCCTAGGAATCATGTGATCACAGATTGATTCTTGAATCTAGATTGATTCCCATGATGGACCTTTTTCATTTATGGCGACTTGTACATTATTTCTACGATTAATGAAATTTCCTTGGATGGTTTATCATTGCCCATGAGGGAGTTCGGCACTTTATGCTGTATATTATTTTCTCGAAGATGCTTCGCATCTAGAAAATAAAAAAGCAAACAAGGCGAACATTTAATAATAAAATGAAGTATCAAAGGCCTCAATTACTATTGAGCACGGGTTTGAAAAACCTCTTTTATAAAACTTCATTGCTATATCTTGTTTAAAACTGAATTTTTCTATAAATTCAAACCCTTTGTATATAGGTGCGAGCAGTAACACTACTTCCAAATAATTGCACATTGATCCACACACACACACACATTCATTATAACAGTTTCTTTGAAAAGTGGCGGTCATAGTAGCAACACGGATATGTCGGGGTGTGCCTAACACCTTCCCTCCAGTATAATCAAGCCCCAGAACCTAAATGAATCTCGGTTTCTGAGACCCGTTTAGCGATGTCAAATCAACTTTGGGTCGATGTGTAAACCTTTTTTCCGATTGCGTTGGTGCGACCCGATTAAATACACCAATGGCGACTCTTAAAGTCAAATCGTTGACATTATACATGTCGGACCTTTTTCACTTGTTTTTTCAAACAAATCTCACATTAACATGAGAACACCAAAGAAAAAGTAACGAAAAAGGACACTAAAAAATCCCGACGTTGACAAGCATGATATCTACTATCTTCTATGATTTAAAAGAATTTATCATCAATTTTTTCGCTGAGACTCAGCTTAATAAATAATCCACATCATCGAATCACCCCTGCACTACGGCTAAGGATATTCATTAGTATCATGACCACAAATTATCCATGCACTACGGGCCAAGGATATTCATGTTTTCACCGATGGTCATGATCATGCCAACAACTGTCCATCAATCCACTACAGGACATTGAGGACTTTTATCACATCATTTGTACATTACGGTCATGATTATACCGAATAATCCTTGGTCATAATCATACCAAGTCCATCTATGCACTACGGGCCAAAGATGACTTTCATCATAATATAAACATGAGAATGATGACAATGATATAAGAATTCAATTAAATGAAAGCAAATGATAAATTTTTAAAGATTTATAATTTAATTTATCCATAAATCAATAACGTCCAAATTGTCAACATGATACTGCTTTGTGGAGTAAAATTCAAGAATAATATTGTACCAAAAATGATTTGAACCGAAAATGAATCAAATTTTATCATGAATAGTACCCCGGGTGAATAGTACTCAAGTGAATAGTACCCCATGAATAGTACTTCGTGAATAGTACTTCGTGAATAATAACCCGTGAGTAGTACTCCGGCATGAAAAAGTTAAAACTTGTCAAGAATGCTCAAAATAATATTTTCATGAAAAGATACTGGATGAAACGCAAATTTTAAGGATATTCTACTAATTTTATGGAGTATAGAAGCCAAAACTTTAACCAAATGAGTATATAATTCGAAATCTGAAACAAAATAATATTACTTACACACTAAAGAGTATGGAAGAAAATATTATTTCAAGCGAATATTGAACAAAAATAACATCCCTTACCTTGAAAAGAAGAGTATTCCAACTTGTATAGCGGGGATATTCTTGAAGAAAACTTTCATTGTTTTCTACGCTCAAAGCTTTCTAAAACTCAAAAGAAATACGCTCAATATTATAGAAGAAGAATTCTCTGATTCTGGTGTGATTTTTAATTCTAACTTAGCATCCTATTTATAGGAGAATGGAAATGATACTATTTAGAATTTATTCACGGACGCACAATAATATATTCGGCGAATTCTTCACGGGCGAAAACCGAAGAAAATTTTGATTTTACTATTCATTACTGTGCAATAAAATATTCTAATAAAATAAAAACTTTAAATAAAATATAATATATTCTATTTATAATCTAATAAAATAAAACTTATTATAATATATATAATAATAACAACAACACAATACTCCCCCGTGAATCCTTCCTCTGACAATTTTTTCAAAATTATATATATATATATATAACATTACCTTCCATATACGTAAACTCAACCCCTCCCCATTTCCATTTTCTTCCATATGTGGGCCCCACATATGGCCCCACCTATTATATTAAATAATTTTATCTTAGAATATTTTGAAAAATGGGTAAATGGGGGTCCATAAAATTAGCAAAATTTATATCAAATACTTCATAAAATCTCCTCAATATTTTTAACAACATTCATTCATCATTATTATAACTCGCAATATTAACAACCAGGTCGTTCCTAGGAAAGAGGAGGCTTTCCAATAAGGATTTCTCCCTATTGGAACGTAATTAGGTGACCAAACCTTTCTTTGACAGAACTTCTAGACATCGTCAATATTGCAAATAATAATATTAATAACTTTGTTGTCTCAATTATTGATTTAATAATATAAAATATTATGTAGATGATATTGTGACAATAATTAAATCAATAATATGAGAGATATGATACATCAATTACTGTAACAATAATTGAGTATAACTAAGTGACTTCTCACGTAAGCATCAATAATCAATACCGTGTGCTACTAGGGAACCACGCGTATTATTGTACTTTTAACACCGGTTATTTTAACAGTTAACGGTAAAACTTCCGCCGTTATTTTCCTAAAAAGATATTTATGTCATTTTCTCATTCCGACAATAATTACGTTGTTGGGTCCACCAATGATTGTGCCGTTGTACGAATATTCCCTATTAAAACGAATATTCCCCGACCAATCGAATATTATATAACAACTTGCTTACTTTGCAAAATTTATAAATATTACCCACAACTATAACATTATAACAAATTTAAACCTTAATATTCAAAAATGATATTTATAAAAAAATTATCTTTATTTATAAAAGTTGGGGTCTTACAGCATATGTTTTACTAACTGAGTTTGTGTTGTATAGGGTTTAAAGAATGTCATATGTGAACTGTTTCCTCATGTTGAGCATAGAAATTGTGCTAGACACAATTATGTTAACTGGAGGAAAAGGTTCACTTCATAGGCACTAAAGAGATTATTTTGGGAAGCTACATGTGCAACTCATGATCAGTGGCATAAGAGAGCAATGGGGGAGATTAAGAGACTTTCTGGCCCTGCACATGATAAGATTGTGGAGCATGACCCAAAGGTTTGGTCTAAAGCTTATTTTGGCACTCATTCAAAGGCTGATAATGTTGAGAACAACATATCTGAATTCTTCAATTCTTGGATTATCAAAGCTAGGTACATTATTACTAACTTGCCACAAATTGTATTATTGTAATGTTCTTGCAATATAATCAAGTTACACAAGTCAAATGTCAGTTACACTTACTCTTATATTAATATTGTCTAGGTACATGCCAATTCCAACAATAGGAAATTCATGATCAAATCATGGTTAGATTGCATCAGAAAAGGGATGCTATGCTTAAGTCAGAAGATTTAATTTGTCCAAGAATTAAGAAGAAACATGATGCAGCCATCATTGCCTCTGCCCATTGTGATCCACTTTGGGATGGAAAAATCGCATTCCAAGTCAAGGAAAGAGGTAGAGCATTTACTGTGAATCCTAATGATAGAACTTGTGCTTGTAGAGTGTGGGACCTTACTGGCATCCCATGTTGTCATGTTGTCTCAACAATTCAGTCAATTTATTAAAATCCAATAGACTATGTAGCTCACTGGTATAGTAAAGATACTTACCTCAAGACTTATAGTCATATTCTTGAGGTGTTAAATGGTGAAGATTTCTGGGAATTCACAGACTGTGACATTATGGGGCCTCCACCAATACCAAAGAAACTGAGAGGCAGACCACAGAGGCTGAGAAGGAGAGAAGGTTGGGAAGACAAAGGAAATAGTGGTCAAGTGAAGAGGGTGAGTAGAGTAGGAAGGAAAATGCATTGTAGCATTTGTAGAAAGTCTGATCATCGAAGGAACAAATGCCCAGTTAAAGAGACCAATGCAGAGCCCACAAGAGAGCAAGTTGAAGAGCCAACAGATATATTTAATCAAGAACCCACTGCACATCCTATTACACTACCTGGTATAGTAATTAGAGAGGGAGACCAAGTCAACAAAGCAAAGGAACCAACACGTAATGTAAGTTTCCATTTAACATGTTCATTATATTTACTGATAATGATAAAGACTAACTATGAGATATATGTTATAGTACACAAGTAAAGGTAAAGAAAAGGTGGGATGCTCTAATGAAAAAGGGAAAGATAGACCCCCACAAGCATTTATGTTTGTAAGTAAAAGCATACCTATATTCAAATACTTTCCGTGTTATCATTTAATTGCTTAATGCTTTATAGAGCTTTTATATTTTGTAGATGCCAACTCCACGTGTGATGAGTACTACTGATTTTCCTATTAATAATACGCCTCCAGTCAGTACCCCACCAAATGAAGCTTACCCCAGTGGAATGGGCTTCCAAACACCAAGTCTAAGCTCAGTTTCTTCCAAATTTCAAACCAAAAGAGGGGGAAAAAGGAAGATAAGCTCAATTGGCAACCAAGAATCTATAAGAGGGAGATACAAAATTCCAAGGAAGAATGATGGAGCAAAGTTAGATAAAAATTAGGATTTTTATCTTTTGGGACTGGTTTTTGGGATATTAAGTTATTAGGTTTCTTATCTTTTGGGGCTGATTATGGTATTTTGAATAGTTTTATGCTACTGAACTGGATCATTGTTAATATGGTTCTGTAATGCTAGATAATGCATTTGGTTATGTGATTTTGGTGAATGATTGGAATATGTAATGGCCTGTTATCTTCCATTGACTTAATGCTTTATCTTTTATAATACAAAAGCTTTTATTATTGTCTAAGCATTATACCTGAAAATGCAATAAGTATTGGTGTATGATATTAGTACTAGTTCATGTTTGTAGTCCCTGAATATGCTTCAATGTTGTGCATTATGTTGAGCTTTATGATATGGTGGATTCTACATTAAACTAAAAAATTATGTTGTGTAGTGTTACTTTATTGTATACATTCGAATGAATATTGTGTGGATGGAATTGCCAATTGCTTCTTGTTTGTTAACAATGTACTTCTTGTTTGTTATTACTGCTACAACTTCAATTTGCACCAAACATCAATTCAATTCAATGCTCTGCTTCAACATGGAGTCATAATGAACCAAACATCAATTCAATGCTCTACTTCAACAAATAAGCATTCAATTCAATACTACTCAGCCAAATCAACATTTAATACATACTTGCCAACCATTAAAACCAACATTAAGCATTCAATACATACATGCCAAAATAACATTCAATACATACTTTAATCATCCTTTTACTACATCAGCTTATACAGATCTATACATTTGGTTGTAATACAGTGAAAAACAAAATCCAAGAAACAATTAAACCAATCCATAATTTCTTCTCCATCAAACTTTGCTTGTCAATTTTCTTCCTCAACTGCTGCCCTTGTCTTTGCAGCACCAAAACCTCTTTTTCTTCATTGTTTATCTCACCTTTGCTCATCAATGTGTTCTCAGTTTCCATCTTCTTTATTACTTCCATCAAACTCTCAATTTTTTCATTGCTTCTTTCTATCTTTCCCTTTAACTGCAATATCACTTCCCTTGATCTCTTTCTAAATGGAGGATCACACCATTTAAAGAACCTACAACACAACTTGTTATCCTGTAACCAGTTACACACGAATTCATCCATCAATCCCAGAACAGATATGCTTTTACAACATACAACAAATTTCATGTTCTTACCAAACATGAAATTGGGTATTTAGGTCAGTAAAAACATAACAATCTTCCATTTAACTCTATATATCAGTAACTTTTTATAGAATAAGTTGAAGTTGTTGAATCTTAGACTCCCATAGTATATACAATAAAGTAAGTGAATAGCTTTAAATATTTATAATTTACAAAAATTGCAACTTCTTGTCATATGTTGGTGATCTAAGTGTAATAGCGAGAAAAAGACATTCCTCTCTTTGAAATCATCAGCTTTTAAAATCTTCAAATAACTCCTCCTCAAATATCTAATACTCAAATATTTAACAACAACAACACCAGATCAACTTTTGGTGGTGTTAAATATTATAACAAAAATTAGGTCCCTGAAGCCCAACTAGAAGAAATTAGGTCACATACCTTGAAACGAGCACAACCGATGAACCTTCTTCCCGGATCAGCAGTTCCCTCTTTTCAAACTACCCACATCGGTGCGACAATCCCACATCGGCATGTCACTGGAGTTCTGGGCATCTCCCAATCTTCAACGCGATTTGTGAAACTATTTTCGCCGGAGCTCATGTTAGTTTCACTCTTAATTGTCTTCTTTTTCTTCGTCGATCTATGTGGGTGAAGGCAGGAGTTGGAATTGATTTGGGTTTGATTTTAGGGATAGAGTGTTTTGATTCCTTTAACAAATTATTTGGGTCTGATTTTGGGGATTTAGAGATTTAGGGATTTAGTCAATTTAGGGCTTTTGGAATAACATTAACATCCACGTAATATATTTAATCAGTTGCCAGTATTGCCACGTATTGCCATGTCCTTTATCTGTTAAATTGTTAACAGACATAGACGGTAAAATCACTTTTTGTAAATAATGTATAGTTCAATGAGTTGACCGTAAAAAATTTCACTTCAGTGATGCATTTGTAAACCGGGGTCTAGTAGAGCGAGGAAAAGTGTATTTAACACCTTTAAAAGTTAAACGAGTGTTTTAAACTTTTTAAAAAATATTAAGATTAAACGTAAGAATTATTAAAAAATTAAAATAAAAAATAAAAAAATACACGACTAATTTAAAAAACGATATGAGTTATAGCTCGAGTTGAACTTAGTCAAGCTAATCAATTATAAATCAGACTATTTTTTTTTTATTATAATATATATATATATATATATATATATATATATATATATATATATATTAAATGCTAAACGAGTGGGGTTTATTCGAGTCCGTACATAGTTCAAGTTTGATTTATTTGAGTCTGATTCGTTTAATTAAACAAGTATTTTATTTGAATTCAACTCATGTTACAAATTCGAAACGTTCAGCCGGACAAGGTTCAAAGACTCGTTTACAACTCTATTTTTAATGAATGAATTTCATAATAACATTTTGATGTCATTTATACTTATTGGATATTAAAAATAATTTTAAATATTTAATGAAATTAGAAACACTTATAAATGTTATTATGATTAGAAGATGAAGGATTCGTAAATTTATAATAGGAAAAAGATTGCAACCATATAAAATTATTGTAATATTTGCTTCATTGATTAAATTGCTTGATATAATCATAAAAATGTGAAAGTATAAACGAATTATGATTTTTAACTGATACTTTAGAAAATACCCAAAATAAACTTTTTAACTGCCTTTTAGTATACATGCGACTTTATGTGCCTCTTTGAGAGCTTTCCCTAATTTTTTAATTTTATGTAGGTGTCGAAAACACACTAATAAATATTAAAATTTAAATGCTTACAATAAAATCATGTAAAAATATTTATTTTGTTTTCTTTATATCACATTAGTTGTTTATATTTTTGTTACTCGAGTATCCTTAATCGATAGCATACGAGCAATAACATAAGCTTTTTTTAATACGGGGGTTAACGCTTAACTTGTTTTAGCTCCCTTACTTGACTAAGGACTAGTCTTTTGGAGAAGTCATAGAGTTACAAAGATATAAAAATATTTTTTACAAGAAAAGTGTCGCTATAGATATATAGCAACGGTAAAAATTATTGCTATAAAATTTATAACGACAGCTTCCATGTAAAAATATCAAAAAATCATGTGTAAATATCAATTTCCTATAAATAAAAAAAATCAAATAATAGGAAAAACCAGACTAACTAGAAGATCTTTTTTTAGTTGGTCTCTAGTTTCATGTTATCTTAAAAGATTACAATATTCAACAAATATATTATAGAAATTCATATGAAGAGAGAAAATTGACACAAGATTAATTAGACATAATTCAATCATTTACCTCTATTTTCACGATTGCTATTTCATTAATATAACTTTTTGAAACTGATACATCTATTTTTGATATTTTTATATTTTTCTCTCACGTAAGAAGAAAGTGAATCCCACTTCCATGCGAATGAAAAGAGACTATATGAAAATATCAAAAATATAGTGGTCCTTTCCTTCAATCAAAATGTAAATGCTCTCTCATATTAACCAAAATCCAGTTCTCGTGTGTTTCGAACAAAGTTTGGATGATATCAAGGGGTTGGGGGTCCGGTACACCATGTACCGGACTATTGACCGGTACCGTATATATATTGGTTTTTTTTTTTTACCACAATTATAAGAATAAAAAATAATAGAGCAAGTTTGAACAAAAAACTGTAAAAGAAAGTATGTTTTTTATTGTAAACTGTTTACAGTGTTTTTGTGTAAGACCCCAGCTTTTATAAATAAAGATGAATTTTTCTATAAATATTATTTTTGAATATTATAGAATAAATTTGATATAATGTTATAGTTGTGGGTAATATTTATAAATTTTGCAAAGTATGCAAGTTGTTATAAAATATTACGTTTGGTGGGGGAATATTCTTTTTGTTAGGGAATATTATTCGTGACTAATTCGATCATTGGTGGACCCCATAATGTAATTATTATTCGGATTGAGAAAACGACAAAAATATTTTATAAAAATAACTACAGAGGAAGGTATTCTGAATTAAAAGCTGCTGAACTACCCTTGGTAAAAAGTGCGATGTCTGGCGTGGTTTCGTAGTAGCACACGTATTGATTATTGATGCTTCGTTGAGAAGTCACTAAGCTATGCTCGATTATTCTTCTACGATATTTCTTTGCATCATATCTCTTATATTATTGATTCAATTATTGTCACGTTATCATCCAGATAATATGTTATAGTATTAAATCAATAATTGAGACGACAAGTTATAAATGATTAATAATTGTTGAAAGATTAAATATGTGTTGATGAAAAAAAATAATTTGTGGTAAGTTTGATTATTTTATGGGGGCTCATATGTCATCATCTAAGAGTCTCTTCGTCGATAGTATTTACCTTCGTCGATAGTAATTACCTTCGTCAAATTACCCTTGTGAATAGTATTTACCTTCGTCGATAGTATTTACCTTCGTTAATAGTAATTACCTTTACCAGACGTCGAACCACTTGTCGTTTCACATTACAAGCGCCAAACCACTTTTCTTTTCACATCATTAGTCGTCAAGCCACTTGCCTTTTCACACGGCGGTCTTAAGCTAGAAATCTTCTATAAATAGAGGCCTGAGGGCTTCATTATTTTCACGAATTCATTCAAGCTATAGAGAGAAAGTATAGAGAGAATAAGAGAGAAAGAAGAAGAGTATTTTGTTACTACTGCTTCTTTGCGATATTCAATCTCCTACCAAATGTAAGGGGTGTTATTCTTTCTTATTCATGAAGAGAAGCTGTTATTCCATTGCTTATTATTCTACCTTTGGAATAACCTATATCTGTGATTTACCTATACTTGGTGACATTCTTCTATTATTACATTGGAACATCACATGCATGTGTTTTACACCTAATTTGTTTCCGTCTTTTATTATTATTACATTGGAACATCACATGCATGTTATTTACACCGGACTGGTTCCGCTTTTTTTATTATTACATTAGAACATCCCGTGCATGTGTTTTTTCTGCCGGACTGGTTACTATTCTTTATTATTACATTGGAACATCACATGCATGCGTTTCTGGGGACTGAATTCCGTTATTTATTATTCTGTTGGAATAACTTTTGCACATGCGATCTATCGCATGCATGGTGATTTCTTTTGTTATTCTATTCTTTATTATACCCAAA
The DNA here is from genome assembly GCA_020205615.1 of Panax quinquefolius. NCBI lineage: Eukaryota > Viridiplantae > Streptophyta > Magnoliopsida > Apiales > Araliaceae > Panax > Panax quinquefolius. The sequence continues at coordinate 141,470,425 of CM035154.1, forward strand.
TGGTTAAAACTTTGACTTCTATACTTCATGAAATTAGTGGAATATCCTTGATATTTGCGTTTCATCCAAAGATCTTTTTCATGGAAATATTCTTCCGATCATTCTTGAATTTTACTCTACAAAACAATGATCATGTTGATAATTTGGGCGTTAATAATTCTGGATAAAATAATTCTTGAACTTGTTTTATTGAATTCTTATATCATTGTCATCATCCTCATGTTTATATATTTTTTAAAGTCATCTCATGGCACCTGGTGCATAGATGGACTTGGTATGATTATGACGAGAGACTATTCGGTTGTAATCATGGCCGTAATGTTACAAATGATGTGGTAAAAATCCTCGATTAGGTAGTAGTGCATTGATGGGCGATTGTTGGCATGATTATGACCATTAATGAATACACAAATATTCTCGGCCAGTAGTGCGTGAATAATTGTGGTCGTGATACTAAAGAATATCCTTGGCCGTAGTGCGGGGGTGATTCGATGATGTGGAATATTTATTAAAGTTTGAGTCTCAAATATAACAAGGATGAAAAACCTTTTAAAACCTAAAAGATAGTAGACTTTATTTTCTACTTGACTCTTTTAATGGATTGCTTATTCAAGCTATGATTAAACCGGTTTATCTATTGTATTTTATCGGTTTAACATTGTTGAAGACTATTGATAATTTATTACGCATTATCTTAGTCATAATATTTCTTCTTGGGCTAGTTGAGCTCACCCTTTCTTTCACCGTTCTCTTGTGAAATGAGAATATAAATTTGGAGAGTCGTCGAAACGCAGTGATGGTCCCGAAGATAGCATTAGTAGTCCTCACTATTACGTGAAATAGTGTGATAATAATTGTAATGAAGACTTTTTTTTGAGTTTGTATAATATCTAGTAGACGATATTTGTATTTAAACTCACGATTTATGTCGTATTATTGTACGGCAGTTATGTTAATAAGTTGTATTTAAATTACATACCATATAAGTGGCGACCCAAGATGGGTGATGTATACCTAATTTTGGGGGCGTCACGATTGATATCGAGCTTAGGATATGATCCTTGGCTAAGATGTGAGAATAGTACTAGGAGGGAGGCAGGGAATACCTTCGCTAGTATGACCTACCTAAGTTTATGTGCTTATTTTATTGGTTGGTCGAAGATAGGGATAATTTGTTACATGTCAATTAACCTTTTGTTTTGTGGCGATGTCTCGAAAATGACATCCGAGAATGTTGAGAATAGCGATGGGCGCAGCGATCGTTGATTCACCACATATCAATAATCGAGGATAATGTGCATCGTCGAAGGCGACAATCCTCATACAAAACAACAACACCGACCAAATGATGAATGATCAAATGTTCGGAGGCTTTATGCGATTTATGCAACAAAGAAAGGCGAGCGACTCTCGTCCAAAACGTAGGTGGAAACACGGAAAACTCTCGGTGGTCACCGCTAAACAATTCAAGGAGCTGGGACCACCGGAGTTTAAGGGTGAGCAAAAACCACTTGGCGCGGAAGCATGGATAAAGCAGATTACCAAGATATTTGATGTCTTGGGATGTTCCGAGGAGCAAAAGTTCCCTTTGCGCCTTTATGTTCTTGCGGAGAGGCGATTCTTGGTGGGAATCGGTAAACGCGTTAACCAACTTCTTTGTCTTAAGATATCTTGGGAGAAGTTTGAGAGTCGTTCAACGAAAAATACTTTCTGAAAAGTATTCGTCACATGAAGGAGGTGGAGTTTATTAAGTTGGAACAAAACAATATGGCCGTGTCGCAATACGAGGCAAAATTTGCGGAGTTATCACGGTTTAACGTCCCACTTGGTGGATAATGAAGAGAGAATGGCGCGAATGTTTTAAGAGGTTTGAAGCGGGAGATACGTCAACATCTTATTTCTCATAAACCGTGTTTGTATTCGGATGTTGTAAATAGGGTTCGATTAGTGGAGCGCGATAATGAGTCAACGTAACTAAAAGAAGCGGTAATTGGCAAAATTATAATACCAACGAGTAGTAGTCATCGAGCGGTGACAACAAGCGTGGAGGGAATCAACAGGCGGATATGGTAACCACTTGGTGGTAATCAAGGCCAAAACAATAAGAATGGACATTTCAAGAAACGGAGATTCAACAATGATGGAAAGACGTCGAGCCTGACACCCATTGTTAAGGAAGGAGAAAGACCACCTATCATATGCTTCAAATGCGGAGGAGAGGGACACATCGATCAAAACAACGTCATGCAGTCAAAGCATGTTATAATTATGGAAGAGAAGGTCACTTAGCTCGATTTTGTCGTTTAGAAGACAAATTCACTAGGATGGAGGCACCAAAGGCCATCCCGGAAAATTCAAAACCGTAGTCTGAGGAGAAGCGTTTGTTGTGACCTCCCAAAGAGCAAGGAATCCGAATGAGGTCATCACGGGTAAGCTTATCATAAACTCTAATGAAGTCTATACTTTATTTGATACTGGGTTCTACCCATTCTTTTATTTCTCTACTTGCGGCTCATCGATTAAATTTGACTCAAAGAAATTAGACTTTGACTTATCTATGGAAACTCCGTTGGGAGAAACCTTCATTACATCCATTTGTTTATAAGTCTTGTTTGGTTCAAATCGGTACCCTCACATTACACCGTCGATCTTATTTCATTAAAAATACTTGCATTTGACGTGATTCTAGGGATTGATTGGTTAACTACTTATTATGCAAAAATTGATTGTTTTCGTAAGGTTGTTAGCTTTCATATTCCTAATCAACCTATTATGCTTAATTCAAACGACCAAACCATTAAAATCAATCACGGTCATCTCAAGCCATAAAGCTATTCGTTTATTGAAAAAGCGGATGTCAAGCTTTCCTAGCTCATATCACTGATTTAAACAAAAATACGTCGGTTTTGAACGATATTTCTATTGTTAATAAATTTCTGACGTATTCCCAAGAACTTCCCGGCCTACCCAGGCGTGAAATTGAATTTTGTATCGACCTTGAACCCTAAGAAAAACCTATATTCCAAAGCCCCATATCGAATGGCTCTATTGAACTTCGTGAGTTAAAGACCCAACTGCAAGAATTGTTAGACATTGGCTTTATTCGTCCTAGTACTTCTCCTTGGGGTGCTCTGTTATTTATTCGCGAAGAAGAAAGATGGGAGTATCGCGACTTTGTATTGATTATCGGGAGTTGAATCATGTCACCATCAAAATAGGTATCCATTGCCACGTATTGATGACTGTTTGGCCAGGTTGCAAGGAGCCAAATTCTTTTCAAAGATTGATCTTCGTTAGGATATCACCACTTGAAGATTAGAACCGCTGACATTCCAAAGACGGCTTTCAGAACTTGGTACGGGCATTATGAATTCCTAGTCATGTCCTTTGGATTGACTAATGCTCCTGCTGCCTTCATGGATATGATGAACCGAGTATTCAAGGAATATTTAGATCACTTTGTGGTCGTCTTTATTGATGACATCCTTATTTATTCCAAAAGTCGTGAAGATCATGAGCAACACTTGAGGCTGACACTTCAAAAGCTTCGTGAATATAAGCTTTATGCCAAGTTGAAGAAATGTGAGTTCTGGCTTGAAGAAGTAGTATTCCTTGGGCACGTGGTATCAAGTCATGGAATATCTGTTGACCAAAGAAAGATTGAAGCTATTCAAAGTCGGGAACAACCTAAATCGATGGCCAAGTATGCGTAGCTTTCTCGGTTTAAATTTGGTTATTATCGGAGATTCGTGGAAGGATTTTCTCGAATCACTACTCCATTGACACGGTGACTTTTGAAAGATACAAAGTTCGGTTGGAGCGAAGAATGTGAGAAGAGTTTTAAGAACTTCGAGGAGACTTATTTCAAAGACTGCTACGGCTACAATACCATCCGGCTCGGAGGATTTGTCATCTACAAAGTGATGCTTGAGCAAAGGGTTGGGATGTGTTCTTATGCAACATGGAAAAGTTATAGCTTTATGCCTCGCGACAACTCAAAGAATATGAGAGGAATTATCCTACTCATGATCTAGAGTTAGCGTTTGTTGTCTTTGCACTTCAAATTTGGAGGCATTACTTGTATGGGGAGAAAGTGGAGATCTTTACGGATCATAAAAGCCTCAAATATTTCTTCACTCAAAAGGAACTCAACATGCAACAACGACGTTGGCTTGAAGCTGTTGAAAGATTATGATCATACCATCGAATACCATCCCGAAAAAGCGAGCGTGGTAGTGGCGCATTGAGTAGAAAATCATATGCAAAACGAAAGTGCGATATTGTCAATGAGCCCCATTTTGTGTGACTTGCAAAGGATGGAGATAGAGTTAAAGACTCTGGGGCGCGTGTGATGATAAGCGAGTATCTGAGTAGAACCGACTTTAATCGATAAAATTAAAGTTGCTCGAGCTACTGAACACGAGGTGATGCGTATGAGGAAGAAAGTGCAAGAAGGTGCTATCTTAGGAAGCAAGAATCGATGAAGAAGGAATACTTGAGTCAACTCCGGACTTTGTGTTCCTAACGACCACGATTTAAAGTATAATATCATGATGGAGGAGCACAACACACCATTTGCAATCCATCTGGAGTACCAAATGTATCATGATATTAAATCGGCATACATTTTGGTGGAAGCAATATGAAGAGAGAGATAAGCGGCTGTTTATCTCAAGGTGTCTAACTTGTCAACGAGTTAAAGCGGAGCATCAAGTACCAAAAGGTCCATTGCAACCACTTGAAATTCCGAGAATGGAAGTGGGAGCACATTACCATGGATTTCGTTCTGGGGCCTTCCTAAGGTTTCTCAAGGCATTGATGCGATATGGGTCATTGTTGATAGATTGACCAAGTCTGCTCATTTCTTCTTACCGATCTGAGAAACTTATACACTTGAACGTCTTGCTCGTATGTGTACATAAACGAGATTGTAAGATCGCATGGTATCCTAAGTATCCATAGTTTCCGATCGAGACCCAAGATTCACTTCACGATTTTGGGTTAGTTTGCAAAAAGCTATGGGCACGCAGACTTACGATTTAGCTTCGGCATATCATCCTCGAATTTTACGGACAGACGGTGGAGAGGACTATTCAAACTCTTGAAGATCTATTAAGACTCTATGTCCTTGATTTCAAGGGGAGTTGGGACAAGTTCTTACCATTGGTGGAGTTTTCCTACAACAACAGCTTATCAAGCAAGTATTGGCATGGCTCCATTCAAGCATTGTATGGAAGAAAGTGTCGTTCTCCAAAGATCTTTGGGATGAGGTGGGTGAAGCAACGTTGTTGGGACCGGAGTTGATGCGTGACTACGGAAAAGATTCAAACGATCGACAACGATATAAAAACCTCACAAAATCGACAAAAGAGTTATCTTTGATCTTCATCGAAAGGGCGTGGAATTCGATATAGGAGATCATGTGTTGTTAAGAGTTGCTCCATGGAAAGGAGTTACAAGATTTGGAAAGAGAGGAAAACTTAATCCTCGATTCATCGGTCCATTTTTAATCCTCGATCGAGTAGGAACTGTGGCTTATAGACTCGCTCTACCGCCAAATATGTCTCGTGTTCATAACGTTTTTCACATATCTATGTTACGTAAATATGTGAAAGACCCGAACCATATTATTGAGTTAGAACCAAACGAAATAGCGGAAGATTTGACGTATGAAGAGGTTCCTGTTCAAATTTTGGATAAGAAGGAACATATTCTACTCTCCAAGGTTATACCTCAAGTCAAAGTTTTGTGGAGGAACCACGATGTTGAGGAAATGACTTGGGAGTTAGAATCAAATGAAATCAAGGTATCCTTACCTCTTCGACATACCAGTCGTACCACTTAATTTCGAGGGCGAAATTTCATAAGAATGGGAGGTTGTAAGACCCCACTTTTATAAATAAAGATGAATTTTTCTATAAATATTATTTTTGAATATTATGGAATAAATTTGATATAATGTTATAGTTGTAGGTAATATTTATAAATTTTGCAAAGTATACAAGTTGTTATAAAATATTCGTTTGGTGGGAATATTCTTTTTTGTTAGGGAATATTCAGATAACTACTCAATCATTAGTGGACCCCACAAATGTAATTATTGTCGGATTGAGAAAATGACAAAAATATTTTATAAAAATAACGGCGGAGGTGTTACTGTTAAAAGCTGTTGAACTACCCGGTGGTAAAAAATGCGATGTCTGGCGTGGTTGCATAGTAGCACACACTCAGATGATTGATTATTGATGCTTACGTGAGAAGTCACTAAGCTATGCTCAATTATTACTACGATAATTCTTTGCATCATATCTCTTATATTATTGATTCAATTATTGTCACAAGATCATCCATATAATATGTTATAGTATTAAATCAATAATTGAGACGACAAGTTATAAATGATTAATAATTGTTGAAAGATTAAATATGTGTTGATGAAAAAAAAATAATTTGTGGTAAGTTTGATTATTTTATGGGGGCTCATATGTCATCATCTAAGAGTCTCTTCAATCAATAGTATTTACCTTCACAATAGTAATTACCTTCGTCAAATTACCCTTGTGAATAGTATTTACCTTCGTCAATAGTATTTACCTTCGTTAATAGTAATTACCTTTACCGGACGTCGAACCACTTGTCGTTTCACATTACAGCGTCCAAACCACTTTTTTCTTTTCACATCATTAGTCGTCAAGCCACTTGCCTTTTCACACATGGCGGTGCTAAGCTAGAAATCTTCTATAAATAGAGGCCTAGGGCTTCATTATTTTTCACGAATTCATTCAAGCTATAGAGAGAAAGTATAGAGAGAATAAGAGAGAAAGAAGAAGAGTATTTTGTTCTTCTACACCGCGGTATTCAAATCTCCTACCAAATGTAAGGGGTGTTATTCTTTCTTATTCATGAAGAGAACTGTTGTTATTCCATTGCTTATTATTCTGTTGGAATAACCTGTATACGCGGTTTACCCTATACTTGGTGACATTCTTCTATTATTCTGTTGGAACATCCTGTCTGTGTGTTTTACACCGGACCTGGTTCCGTCTTTATTATTATTCTGTTGGAACATCCGTCATGCATGTGTTTTTTACACAGACCGGTTTCCGCCTTTTTATTATTATTCTGTTGGAACATCCTGTCTGTGTGTTTTACACCGGACCTGGTTCCGTCTTTATTATTATTCTGTTGGAACATCCTGTCTGTGTGTTTTACGCCGGACCTGGTTCCATTCTTTATTATTCTGTTGGAACATCCTGTCTGTGCGTTTTACGCCGGACCTGGTTCCGTTATTTATTATTCTGTTGGAATAACTTGCCTGCGGTTCTATCGCATGCATGGTGATTTCTTTTGTTATTCTATTCTTTATTATACCCAAATGGTTAAAACTTTGACTTATACTCCATGAAATTAGTGGAATATCCTCGATATTTGCGTTTCATCCAAAGATCTTTTCATGGAAATATTCTTCCGATCATTCTTGAATTTTACTTTCTACAAAACAAAGATATCATGTTGATAATTTGGACGTAAATAATTCCCCGGATAAAATAATTCTTGAACTTGTTTTATTGAATTCTTATATCATTGTCATCATCCTCATGTTTATATATTTTTTTAAAGTCATCTACGTGGCAGAAATAGTGCGTAGATGGACTTTGGTATGATTATACCGAGAGACTATTAGGTGTAATCATGACCTTAATGTTACAAATGATGTGGTAAAAATCCTCGATTAGTAGTAGTGCATTGATGGACAGTTGTTGGCATGATCATGACCATTTAATGAATACACAAATATTCTCGGCCAGTAGTGCGTGAATAATTGTGGTCGTGATACTAAAGAATAATATCCTACCAGTAGATGCGGGGTGATTCGATGATGTGGAATATTTATTAAAGTTTGAGTCTCAAATATATAACGATGATGAAAAACCTTTTAAAACCTAAAAGATAGTAGACTTTATTTTCTACTTGACTTTTTTAATGGATTGCTTATTCCCGCTGCAGCTTAAACCTGTTTATCTATTGTATTTTATCGGTTTAACATTGTTGAAGACTATTGATAATTTATTCGCATTATCTTAGTCATAATATTTCTTCTTGGGCTGAGTTGAAATTTCACCCTTTCTTTCACCGTTTCTCTTGGAAATGAGAATATATAATTTTTTGACGAGTCGGGAAACGAGTAATGGTCCTTAAGATAACATTAGTAGTCCTCACTATTCTGTGAAATAGTGTGATAATAATTGTAATGAAGACTTTTTTTTTTTGAGTTTGTATAATATCTAGTAGACGATATTTGTATTTAAACTCACGCTTTATGTCAGATTGTATACCACGCTTATGTTAATAAGTTGTATTTAAATTACATCTACGTAAGTGGCGACCCAAGATGGGTGATGTATACCTAATTTTGGGGGCGTCACATTTTGCAATAAAAAACCTACTTTCTTTTACAGTTTTTTGTTCAAACTTACTCTATTATTTTTTATTCTTATAATTGTGGTAAAAAAAAAAAAAACCAAAAAATAAATAAATTTATACTGTACCGGTCAATATACTTGTACCGGACGCTCCCCCACCCACCCCCCCCACCCCACCCCCACCCCCAACCCCAACCCCAATTGGATATCAAGTCAGTTCACAACTGGTGGCGGTCACTATCTAGACCAAATTTGACGATATGATGCTAGTTTGGGTAATTGCGATTTGATTGTGGGAGAAGAGATGAATGTTGGAAATGGGAAACAAAATCATTAAGCATGAGAATGAGATGCAATTATGTGCCATGAGAGTCTGTGTTTTGTGTGCACTTTTTACTTATAAAATACTATACCCCACGTTATCATAATTGTTTATGTATTAGTATATAGACCATAACTTATTAGTAGTAGTATAAGTCATAATCTTAAACCTACTATTCATTAATTTCAAAAAATTATGTTAATAAAATTTAGAGAAGGAATATTCTTTTAAATATTATTGATCATTACTGGCCGATTAAACTTTGTCACGCCAACTTAATGATGTTTTATCAAGAGTATAAACGGATCGAATCGAAACGAACAAAAAATTACTGGAATTCGACTAGAAATATTAAATTCATACTCAAATTTGAATTGTATTTGAAAATTTCTACTTTGATTCGACTCGACTCTAATATTTATTACTCGAATTCGATCTGACTCGGATCGAATTATAGTCAAACTACTCGTGAACTTCAAATTCAAGCTTGAATTCGAGTCTTCACATAATAACAAGCTTTATAATAAATAAAATTATAAATAAAATTTGTTATTTTACTTTGAAATGAGAAAATATATTTACTATTATATTTTACAAATATAAAATCACAATTAAAAATAAAAAAAAAATAAAATAGTAAAAATTAATTATCCTAATTTAATTTAATTTTGTATGTATTATAAGAGAATGTATCGAGTATCTAATCGAATATGTTTCAATCGAGTATATATCGAATCACAATCTAGAATTCGATTAGTTTGAATCTTAAACGAGTCGAGTATATTCTTGCTCAGAATCTACTCATTTTTTTCTGAAATATTTTGTATGCTCAAATTTGGTTCATATTATTAACGAATCTGAGGTTCGCTTGTATTTTTTTGAGTCGAGCCCAAACTGATTGGTTCGTTTACAATCTTATGTCTTATCTTGATATTTAAGACCTAGACCTTAGAACCATTAAGTGGTTACTTGTTTACATTTGAATGAGTCTGAATATGACCGATTAAGTCATTCAAACAGTTTATTTTATAATTTTTAAACTCTGAATGTGTTTAAACGATTCATCCAGAAAATTATGGCTGAATTAGTAAGAAGTAGTGTTAAATGATATTTTTACCTACCTACCTTCATAGACAATTAAAAATTACATTTAATATCCATCTTTTTTTTACTATTGTAAACAAATTTTGTTATTTACATTTTCTTTTTGATTTTTTTTTCTTTTACAAATTGGTCAATAATCTATTTAATAAATGTTGTTGTAGTCTTTTGTTTTAATTTTATGGACTATAAAAATTTTATTAAAAATAGTGTTTATTCTTAAAATTATATTATTAATAGTATACTCTATCGTAGATTATTCACAAGTTTATATTTAATCTTTCTTAGGTAGCATTGTTTATGTAACGATTGTAATATCGATTAACCTCGTAATTAGGTTTAAGAATAATATTTAATAAAATGAAGTTTTATGAATATTATTCTGTGTTATGTGATTTAAGGTCGAATAATGACATGGTATATGTGTTATGTAATTATGTATATGTGTTGTGGTTTCGTATATGAAAATAAATTTTTTTGAGAAAAACCTGAAAACATTATTCATAAAACGCAGATTTTTTTTTTTTTTGACTTTTCAAATTACGTCATAGTGTTTATAAAAGGTAAAAAGACGTAAACCCTAATCGAAAGTACGAAACGTAAAAGTTGACTTTTCATCTAATCAGATGAGCGAGTTATAAAGTTACAAAGTAGGTGCATTAAAATCGATAAAAGCTGAAAATCTGGCAAAAGTTGGAAATTGCTACTACTGTGTTGGCGGCGGTGCCACTGCGCATCCAAATTTAAGGCGCCATGACGGTATGTTTGCCAATGCAATGTGTGCTTTCGGTTGGGGTATTTGTTGGTCATGTAGGCGTTGGGCGTTCACATAGGCAAGTAGGGCGTACGTACGTGCAAACATCGTGCCAAGTGTTTTTGCATTGATTATGTAAGACCCCAACTTTTATGAATAAAGAATAATTTTCTCGAAATATATTTTTGAATATTATGGTGTGGATTTGATATAATGTTATAGTTGTGGGTAATATTTACAAATTTTGAAAAGTAAGCAAATGGTTATATAATATTTGATTGGTCGGGAAATATTCGTTTTAACAGAAAATATTCGTACGACGGCACAATCATTGGTGGACCCCACAACGGAAGTATTATCGTAGTTAGAAAATGACATAATTATCTTTTTAAAAATAACGACGGAAGTTTTACCATTAAACTGTTGAACTACTCGGTAGTAAAAGTACAGTAATACGCGTGGTTGCATAGTAGCACACGTTATTGATTATTGATGCTTACGTGAGAAGTCACTCAGTTATACTCAATTATTGCTACAATAATTGCTGCATCATATCTCTCATATTATTGATTCGATTATTGACACAGTATCATCTGTATAATATGATATATTATTAAATCAATAATTTAGACGACAAAGTTATTCGTATTATTAAATTACAATATTTACAATGTCTAGAAGTTCTGTCAAGGAGAGGTTTGGTCATCTAATTGTGCGCCAATAAGGAGAAATCCTTATCGAAAAGTCCACTCTTTCCTGGGAACGACCTGGTTGTTAAATATTGTGAGTTATAATATTAATGATGAATAAGTTCGTGTTGATTAACGATGAAATTGATAGTTCCATTGTGTTGAAATTTTTATTGTTAGTGGAAATCGACATTTATTCCGATATTAATTGATGTCTGGAAGTTTTACTGATCAGTCGGGTAATTAATCGGATAAATGAATAATTAATTTCTATTAATTCACATGATTATAACTATTTGTTCACATGTGTGTACTATTGATTCACATTCTTGTACTATTAGGGGAGTTGGTGCAAGATTTATAATACTTGCATGACTAAGTTAAAAATGGAGATATAGATGGAGGTACTATATTGTAATTCATATTTTCACATGATTATAACTATTGATTCACATGATTGAACTATTGATTCACATTATTTACTATTAGGGGAGTTGGTGCAAGTTTGATAATACTTGCAGGACTAAATTAAAAATGAAAGAAAAGTTGAAGGTATTATACAGTAATATTTTGAGCCCCAAAACATGCAATTATCAAAATTATATTTTCCTATAAATATAAGCTCATTCTTCCTTCATTTCTCACCAATTCACTAAAGCTTTAGAGCAATTATTATAGAGAAAAATTATAGAAAGAAAGAAGAAGAGAAGTCTGTTACCTCTATACTCCAGTATCCAATTTCTTTCTAAGGCAAGGGGTATTATTTTTTTCGTATTCATGAAGAGAGCTTCCGTTATTCCATTCTTTATTATTATGTTGAATAACTGCTCATATACTGGCATCGTGTATACATGGTGAAATTCTTCTATTATTCCATTCTTTATTATTCTGTTGGAATATCCTGTCTGTGCGGATTACGCTAGACCTGGTTCCATTCTTTATTATTCTGTTGGAATAACCTGTCTGTGCGGTCTATCGCATGCATGGTGAATTCTTTGTTATTCCATTCTTTATTATTCTGTTGGAATATCCTGTCTGTGCGGATTACGCTAGACCTGGTTCTATTCTTTATTATTGTGTTAGAATAATGCATGCATGCGGATTCTATCGCATGCGTGGTGAATTCTTACATTATTCCATTCCTTATTATTTTGTTGGAATATCCATCTGCATGCGGATTACGCATGACCGGTTCCATTCTTTATTATTCGGTGGAATAACTCATGCATGTGGATTATCACATGCATGCTGAATGATCCTTCGTATTCAATCCTTATTAAATTGTGGAAATGATCTGTCTACGTGGATTACCGCATGGTGGGTGAAAATCCATTTGCAGTTTCATATATTCTATGATACTAATTTGGTTAAAGTTTTGGCTTCTATACTCCATGAAATTAGTAGAATATCCTGGGATATTTAAGGCTTCATCCCATATCTTTTCATGGAAATATTCTTCCGAGCATTCTTGAATTTTACTCCACAAAGCAAAGATTATGTTGACAATTTGGACATAATTGATTTCAAGATAAATTAACTTATAAATCTTTAAAAATTATTCTTGAACTTGTTTTATTGAATTATTATGTCATTGTCATCATCCTCATGCTTATATTGTGATGAAAGTCATCTTTGGCTTACGTGCATAGATGGACTTGGTATGATTATGACCAGAGATTATTCGGTATAATTATGACCTGTAATGTTATAAATGATGTGGTAAAAGTCCTCGATGAGTTGTAGTGCATTGATGGACGCTTTTGGTATGAATATGACTAGGGATTATTCGGTATAGTCATTACCATTGATGATTTAATGAATATCCTTGGCCCGTAGTGCAGGGATGACTCGATGATGTGGTATATTTATTAAGCTGGGTCTCAGCGATAAAAATTGATGAAAACATTTTAAATCATAGAAGATAGTGGATATCATGCTCTACATGACTCTTCTAATGGATTGCTTATTCCGCTGTAGTTAAACTTGATGTCTATTGTATTTTAACAGTTTAACATTGTTGAAGACTAATGATAATTTACTCTGCATTATCTTATTCATAATATTTCTTACTGGGCTAGTTGAGCTCACCCTTTTGCTTTCATTGTTATCTTCAGGAAATGAGAACGTAACCGGGACTAGTCGGGGAATGGAGTGACGGTCCAGATGATAGCATTAGTAGTCCTAACTATTCTATTAAATAGTGTGATAATAAATGTAATGAGGACTCCATTGAGTGTGGATATTGTCTAGATGGCAATATTTGTATTAAAACTCATAGCATATGTTTTGTCGTATTTTACACGACAGTTGTATAATTAAGTTTTTATTTGTATTTTGTACCATGTATTTGGCGACTCAAGATGGGTTATGTATACCTATTTTGGGGGCGTCACAGTTGGTATCAAAGCTTAGGGATATGATCCCTGGCTGAGATGTGTGACAAGAACTAGGATGGGAGATACAGAGAATTCCTTCGCAAGTATGACCTACCTAAGTTTATTTGGTATTTAATTAGTCGGTCAGAGTATAGGGATAATATGTGATATGTTAATTAACCCTTGTTTTGTGGCAGTATTTAAAAATGGCATCCAAAATTATTGAGATAAACAATGAAGCACATGAGACCGTTGAGTCACCACATATTAATGCCCAGGATAATGTGCAACAGGAAGACAATAATCCCCATGTAAACAATAACACCAATGAAATGGTGAACGATGGAATGTTTAGAGGCTTTATGCAATTCATGCAACATCAGGAGAAAGTGGCTCCTGTCCAAAATGCAGGTGGAAACACTGACAACTCTTGGACGATCATCGCTAAGCAGTTCAAGGAGCTGGGACCACCAGAGTTTTTTGGAGAGCCAAAACCACTTAAGGCGGAGACGTGGATAAAGCAGATCAACAAGATATTTGATGTCTTGGGATGCTCCGAGGAGCAAAAGGTTCCCTTTGCCACCTTCATGTTGCGAGCATTAGCGATTCTTCGTGGGAATCAGAAATCGTACTCGACTGCGCAAAGACTCAAAATGTCTTGGGAGAAGTTCTAAGAGCTGTTCAACGACAAGTACTTTCCTGAAAGTATTCGTCACATGAAGGAGCTAGAGTTCATCAAGCTTGAGCAAAACAATATGACTGTGGCGTAGTACGAAGCTAAGTTTGCCGAGTTGTCTCGGTTTGCGTCCTACTTGGTTGATAATGAGGAGAGAATGACATGGATGTTTCTAAGAGGTTTGAAACCCGAGATACGTCAATACCTTATCTCTCATAAATTGTGTTTCAGATGTTGTGAATAGGGCTCAGTTATTAGAGCGCGATAATGAGTCAACCCAACCAAGAGAGAGCAGACGGCAAGTCGATAATACTAGTGGTAGCAGTCATTGAAGTGGTGACAACAAACGTGGAGGGAATCAACATGCCAGAAATGATAATCACTTCTGTGGTAATCATGGCCATGACAATAAGAGTGGACATTTCAAGAAAAGGAGATTCAACAAGGATGGAAAGACGTCAGCACGAACACCTGTTGTTAAGGAAGGAGAACGACCACCGGTCGTATGTTACAAATGTGGACGGGAAGGACACATAAGTCCAAACTGCACGATGCAGTCCAAAGCATGTTATAATTGTTGAAAAGAAGGTCACCTAGCCCAATTTATTGTGCACCTAAGTCAAGTCCAGCTGGGATGGAGGCATCAAAGGGTGTCCCAGACAAGACAAAACCAGTATTTCAAGGGAGTGCGCTTGTCGTAACCTCCCAAAAAGTGAGGAATTCGAACGAGGTGATCACAAGTAAGCTAATTATAAACTCTAGCGAAGTTTATACTTTATTTGATACCGGTTCTATCCATTCCTTTATTTCTCCTACTTGCACTTAACGTTTAAATTTGACTCCGGAGAAATTAGACTTTAACTTATCTGTTGAAACTCCGTTGGGAGAAACCTTCATTACATCCCCGGTTTATAAGCCTTGTTTGATTTAAATCGGTAACCGCACGTTACCTGTCGATCTTATTTCTTTGAAAATACTTGCATTTGATGTGATTTTAGGGGTTGATTGGTTAACTACTCATCATGCTAAAATCGATTATTTTTGTAAGGTTGTTAGCTTTTATATTCCTAACCAACCTATTATGCGAATTCAAGCAACCAAACCACTAAAATCAATCACTGTCATATCAAGTCATAAAGCTATTCGTTTATTGAAAAACGGATGTCAAGATTTCTTAGCCCATGTCATGGATTTAAATAAAGATACGTCAGATTTGAATGATATTTCTATTGTTAATAAATTTCCTGACGTATTCCCTGAAGAACTTCCTGGCCTACCCCCAGAGCGTGAAATTGAATTTTGTATCGACCTTGAATCTGGTACAAAACCCATTTCCAAAGCCCCATATCGAATGGCTCATATTGAACTTCAGGAGTTAAAAACCCAACTACATGAATTATTAGACATCAGTTTTATTCGTCCTAGTACGTCTCCTTGGGGTGCTCCTGTTCTATTCATAAAGAAGAAAGAAGGAAGTATGCGACTTTGTATTAAATATCGGGAGTTGAATCATGTCACCATCAAAAATAGGTACCCGTTGCCTCGCATTAATGACCTGTTTGACTAGTTGCAAGGAGCCAAATTCTTTTCAAAGATTGATCTTCGATTCAGATATCATCAGTTGAAGATTAAAGCTGATGACATTCCAAAGACTGCTTTCAGAACTAGGTACGGGCATTATGAATTCCTAGTCATGTCTTTTCGATTGAATAATGCTCCTGCCGCCTTCATGGATATGATGAACCAAGTATTCAAGGAATATTTGGATCACTTTGTGGTCGTTTTTATTGATGACATCCTCATATACTCCAAAACCCGTGAAGACCATGAGCAACACTTGAGGCTGATACTGCAAAAGCTTCGTGAAAATTAGCTTTATGGTAAGTTGAAGAAATGCGAGTTCTGGCTTGAGGAAGTTGTATTCCTTGGGCACGTGATATCAAATCATGGAATATCTATTGACCCGACAAAGATTGAAGCAATTCAAAGCTTGGAGCAACCTAAGTCAGTGACCGACGTACGTAGCTTTCTTGGCTTAGCTGGTTATTATTGGAGATTCGTAGAAGGGTTTTCTCGAATCATTACTCCATTAACTCAGCTGACTCGAAAAGATACAAAATTTGGTTAGAGCGAGGAATGTGAAAAGAGTTTTCAAGAACTCAAGAGGAGACTCATTTCAGCACCTATTCTGATAATACCATCTAGCTCGTAGGGATTTGTCATCTACAGTGATGCTTCAGGCAAAGGGTTAGGATGTGTTCTCATGCAACATGGGAAAGTCATAGCTTATGCTTCTCGACAACTCAAAGAATATGAGAGGAATTATCCTACTCATGATCTAGAGTTGGCAGCAGTCATTTTTGTGCTTAAGATTTGGAGGCATTACCTGTATAGAGAGAAGGTGGAGATCTATACGGATCATAAAAGCCTCAAATATATCTTCACTCAAAAGGAACTCAACATGCGTCAACGACGATGGCTTGATCTGTTGAAAGATTATGATTATACCATCCAATACCATCCTGGAAAAGCGAATGTAGTAGCTGACGCATTGAGTAGAAGATCATATGCGGGTACAAGTGCAATATTGTCAACGCAAAGACCCATTTTGTATGACTTGGAAAGGATGGAAATAGAGTTAAAGACTCCAGGGACCCATGTGATGATGACGAATATACGAGTGGAACCGACTTTAATCGATAAAGTTAAAGCTGTTCAAACTACAGACCTGGAGCTGATGCGTATGAAGAAGAAAATGCAAGAAGGTGCTATTCCGGAAGCAAGAATCAATGAAGAAGGAATACTTCGAGTCAACTCCAGACTTTGTGTTCCTAACGATTTTTACTTGAAGTATAAAATCATGATGGAGGCGCACAACACACCGTTTGCAATCCATCCTAGGAGTACCAAAATATATCATGATCTTTGACATACATTTTGATGGAACAATATGAAGAGAGAGATAGCGGGGTTTATCTCAACGTGTCTAACTTGTCAATGTGTCAAGGCGGAGCATCAAGTACCAAAAGGTCCATTGCAACCACTTGAAATTCCAAAATGGAAGTGGAAGAACATTACCATGGATTTCATTACTGGTCTTCCCAAGGTTTCTCAAGGCATAGATGCGATTTGGGTCATTGTTGATAGATTGATCAAGTCTGCTCATTTCTTACCGATACGAGAAACTTATACACTTGAACGTCTTGCTAGTATGTACATAAGCGAGATCGTAAGATTGCATGGTATGCCAGTATCCATAGTTTCTGATTGAGACCTAAGATTCACTTTAAGATTTTGGATTAGTTTGAGAAAAGAGATGGGCACGGATTTACGATTTAGTTCGGCATATCATCCTCAAACGGATGGGCAGTCAGAAAGGACTATTCAAACTCTTGTAGATTTATTAATACTCTGTGTCCTAGACTTCAAGGGAAGTTGGGACAAGTTCTTACCATTGGTGGAGTTTTCCTACAACAACAGTTATCAAGCAAGTATTGGCATGGCTCCATTTGAGGCGTTGTATGAAAGAAAGTGTCGTTCTCCAGTATGCTGGGATGAAGTGGGTGAAGCAATGTTGTTGGGACCAAATTTGGTATGTATGACTACGGAAAAGATTCAAACGATCCGATAACGTATAAAAACCTCACAAGATCGACAAAAGAGTTATGATGATCTTCATCGAAAAGACGTGGAATTCAATATTAGAGATCATGTGTTGTTACGTGTTGCTCTATGGAAAGGAGTTACAAGATTTGGAAAGAGAGGAAAGCTCAATCTTCGATTCATTGGCCCATTTTTAATCCTCGATCGAGTAGGAACTGTGTCCTATAGACTCGCTTTACCGCCAAGTATGTCTCGTGTTCATAACATTTTTCACATATATATGTTACGTAAATATGTGAAAGACCCGAACCACATTATTGAATTAGAACCAGACGAGATAGAGAAAGATTTAACATATGAAGAGGTACCTGTTAAAATCTTGGATAAGAAGGATCATGTAAGACCCCAACTTTTATGAATAAAGAATAATTTTCTCGAAATATATTTTTGAATATTATGGTGTGGATTTGATATAATGTTATAGTTGTGGGTAATATTTACAAATTTTGCAAAGTAAACAAGTGGTTATATAATATTCGATTGGTCGGGGAATATTCGTTTTAACAGGGAATATTCGTACGACGGCATAATCATTGGTGGACCCCACAACGAAAGTATTATCGTAGTTAGAAAATGACATAATTATCTTTTTAAAAATAACGGCGGAAGTTTTACCGTTAAACTATTGAACTACCTGGTAGTAAAAGTACAGTAATATGCGTGATTGCATAGTAGCACACGGTATTGATTATTGATGCTTACGTGAGAAGTCACTCAATTATACTCAATTATTGCTACAGAATTATCGTGATCATATCTCTCATATTATTGATTCGATTATTGACACGTGATCATCCGTGATAATATGATATATTATTAAATCAATAATTGAGACGACAAAGTTATTCATATTATTAAATTGTAATATTTGCAATGTCTAGAAGTTCATCGAGGAGAGGTTTGGTCATCTAATCAAGGCTACCAATAAGGAGAAATCTTTATCGAAAAGCCCCTCTTTCCTAGAAACGACACGGTTTGTTAAATATTATGAGTTATAATATTAATGATAAATAAGTTCGTGTTGATTAAAGATGAAATTGATAGTTAAATTATGTTGGAATTATTAGTGTTAGTAGAAATCTACATTTATTTCGATATTAATTGATGTCTGGAAGTTTCTTGACCGACTACGGATAAATGAGCAATTAATCGGATAAATGAGCAATTAATTGCTATTAATTCACATGATTATAACTATTTGTTCACATGTGTACTATTGATTCACATTATTTACTATTAGGGAGGTGGTGCAAGTTTGATAATACTTACAGGACTAAATTAAAAAAAAAAGAAAAGTTGAAGGTATTGTCTTTCGTAATATTTTGAGCCCCAAAATGTGCAATTATCAAAACTATATTTTCCTATAAATAAAGCTCATTCTTCCTTCATTTCTCACCAATTCACTAAAGCTTTAGAGCAATTATTATAGAGAGAAATTATAGAGAGAAAAAAAGAAGATAAGTCTGCATACCTCTACTACTCAGTATCCAATTTCTTTCTAAGGTAAGGGGTATTATTTCTTTCAGTATTCATGAAGAGAGCTTACATTATTCCATTCTTTATTATTATGTTGGAATAACTCGCATCTGTCTGCAAGTACCGCATACATGGTGAAATTCTTCTTTATTATTCCATTCTTTATTATTCTGGAATGAATATCCTGCATGCATGCGGGATTACGCCAGACACGGTTCCATTCTTTATTATTACATTGGAATAACTTTTGCGCAATGCGGTCTATCGCATGCATGGTGAATTCTTTGTTATTCCATTCTTTATTATTCTGTTGGAATATCCTGTCTGTGCGGATTACGCTAGACCTGGTTCTATTCTTTATTATTGTGTTAGAATAATCTGTCTGTGCGGTCTATCGCATGCATGGTGAATTCTTCTGTTATTCCATTCCTTATTATTTTGTTGGAATATCCTGTCTGTGCGGATTACGCATGACCTGGTTCCATTCTTTATTATTCTGGTGGAATAACCTGTCTATGTGGATTATCACATGCATGCTGAATGATCCTTCGTATTCATTCCTTATTAAATTGTGGAAATGACCTGTCTACGTGGATTATCGCATGGTTAGTGAAAATCCATTTGTAGTTTCATATATTCTATGATACTCATTTGGTTAAAGTTTTGGCTTTTATACTCGAAATTAGTAGAATATCCTGGATATTTGCGCTTCATCAGGTATCATTTCATGAAAATGTTCTTCTGAGCATTCTTGAATTTTACTCCACAAAGCAGTATCATGTTGACAAATTTGGACGTAATTAATTTCAAGATAAATTAACTTATAAATCTTTAACATTTATTCTTGAACTTGTTTTATTGAATTATTATGTCATTGTCATCATCCTCATGCTTATATTATGATGAAAGTTATCTTTGGCTTACGTGCATAGATGGACTTGGTATGATTATGACCAGGGAATATTCGGTATAATCATGACCTATAATGTTATAAATGATGTGGTAAAAGTACTCAGTAGCCTGTAGTGCATTGATGGATAGTTTTTGGTATGAATATGACCAGGGATTATTCGGTATAGTCATGACCATTGATGATTTAATGAATATCCTTGGCCCGTAGTTCAGGGATGACTCGATGATGTGGTATATTTATTAAGCTGAGTCTCAGCGATAAAAATTGATGAAAACATTTTAAATCATAGAAGATAGTGGATATCATGCTCTACTTGACTCTTCTAATGGATTGCTTATTCCGCTGTAGTTAAACTTGATGGCTATTGTATTTTAACAGTTTAACATTGTTGAAAACTAATGATAATTTATTCTGCATTATCTTAGTCATAATATTTCTTACTGGGCTAGTTGAGCTCACCCTTTTGCTTTCATTGTTCTCTTCAGGAAATGAGAACGTAACCGGGACAAGTCAGGGAACGGAGTGACGGTCCAGATGATAGCATTAGTAGTCCTCACTATTCTATTAAATATTGTGATAATAAATGTAATTAGGACTCCATTGAGTGTGGATATTGTCTAGATAGCAATATTTATATTAAAACTCATAGCATATGTTTTGTCATATTTTACACGATAGTTGTATAATTAAGTTTTTATTTGTATTTTGTACCATGTATTTGGTGACTCAAGATTGGTGATGTATACCTATTTAGGGGGCGTCATAGTTGGTATCAAAGCTTAGGGATATGATCCCTGGCTGAGATGTGTGACAAGACCTAGGAGGGGAGAGACGGGGAATTCCTTCGCTAGTATGGCCTACCTAAGTTTATTTGGTATTTAATTTGTCGGTCAGAGTATAGGGATAATATGTGATATGTTAATTAACCCTTGTTTTGTTGCAGTATTTGAAAATGGCATCCGAAAATGTTGAGATAAACAATGAAGCACATGAGACAGTTGAGTCACCACAGATTAATGCCCAGGATAATGTGCAACAAGAAGACAATAATCCCCATGTAAACAATAACACCGATGAAATGGTGAACGATGGGATGTTAAGAGGCTTTATGAAATTCATGCAACATCAGGCGAATGCGGCTCTTGTCCAAAATGCAGGTGGAAACACTGACAACTCTCGGACGATCACCGCTAAGCAGTTCAAGGAGCTGGGACCACCAGAGTTTTTTGGAGAGCCAAAACCACTTAAGGCGGAGACGTGGATAAAGCAGATCAACAAGATATTTGATGTCTTAGGATGCTCCGAGGAGCAAAAGGTTCCCTTTCCCACTTTCATGTTGTGAGCTGAGGCAGATTACTAGTGGGAATCTGTAAAGTGTACTCAACCTGCCACACTCAAAATATCTTGGGAGAAGTTCCAAGAGCTATTCAACGACAAGTACTTTCCTGAAAGTATTCGTCACATGAAGGAGGCAGAGTTCATCAAGCTTGAGCACTACAATATGACCGTGGCGTAGTACGAAGCTAAGTTTGCCGAGTTGTCTCGGTTTGCGTCCCACTTGGTTGATAATGAGGAGAGAATGATGCGGATGTTTCTAAGAGGTTTGAAACCCGAGATACGTCAATACCTTATCTCTCATAAACTGTGTTTGTATTCAGATGTTATGAATAGGGCTCAGTTATTGGAGCGCGATAATGAGTCAACCCAACCAAGAAAGAGCAAATTTTACATGTCGATAATATCAGTGGTAGTAGTCATCGGGAGCGGTGACAACAAACGTGGAGGAATCAACATGCGAAATGATAATCACTTGGTGGTAATCATGGCCATGACAATAAGAGTGGACATTTCAAGAAGAGGAGATTCAAAAGGATGGAAAGACGTCAAGACCAAAGACTTTTGTTGTTAAGCAAGGAGAACGACCACCGGTCGTATGTTACAAATGTGGAGGGGAAAGACACATAAGTCCAAACTGCACGATGCAGTCCAAAGCGTGTTATAATTATAGAAAATAAGGTCACCTAGCCCGATTTTGTCTTGCACCTAAGTCAAGTCCAGCTGGGATGGAGGAATCAAATGGTGTCCCAGAAAAGACAAAACCGGTAGTTCAAGGGAGAGCGTTTGTTGTAACCTGCCAAAAAGCGAGGAATCCGAACGAGGTGATCATGTGTAAGCTAATCATAAACTCTAGCGAAGTTTATACTTTATTTGATACTGGTTCAACCCATTCCTTTATTTCTCCTACTTGCGCTCAACGTTTAAATTTGACTCCGGAGAAATTAGACTTTAACTTATCTGTTGAAACTCCGCCGGAGAAACCTTCATTACATCCATGGTTTATAAGTCTTGTTTGATTCAAATCGGTAGAATCGTGTTGTTACCCGTCGATCTTATTTCTTTGAAAATACTTGCATTTGATGTGATTTTAGTGGTTGATTGGTTAACTACTCATCATGCTAAAATCAATTATTTTCGTAAGGTTGTTAGCTTTCATATACCTAACCAATCTATTATGCGAATTCAAGCAACCAAACCACTAAAATCAATTACTGTCATATCAAGTCATAAAGCTATTCGTTTATTGAAAAATGGATGTCAAGCTTTCTTAGCCCATGTCACTCGAGTTTAAATAAAGATACGCCGATTTGAATATATTTCTATTGTTAATAAATTTCCTGACGTATTCCCTGAAGAACTTCCTGGCCTACCCCTAGAGCGTGAAATTGAATTTTGTATCGACCTTGAATCCGGTACACATGACCTAGTTCCATTCTTTATTATTCTGTTGGAATAAACTGTTTATGTGGATTATCATATGCATGGTGAATGATCCTTCGTATTCATTCCTTATTAAATTGTGGAAATGATCTATGTACGTGGATTACCGCATGGCGGGTGAAAATCCATTTGCAGTTTCATATATTCTATGATACTCATTTGGTTAAAGTTTTGGCTTCTATACTCCATGCAATTAGTAGAATATCCTGGATATTTGCTCTTCATCCGATATCTTTTCATGAAAATGTTCTTCTGAACATTCTTGAATTTTACTCCACAAAGTAGTATCGTGTTGACAAATTGGGACGTAATTGATTTCAAGATAAATTTACTTATAAATCTTTAAAATTTATTCTTGAACTTGTTTTATTGAATTATTATGTCATTGTCATCATCCTCATGCTTATATTGTGATGAAAGTCATCTTTGGCTTACGTGCATAGATGGACTTGGTATGATTATGACCAGGGATTATTCGGTATAATCATGATCTGTAATGTTATAAATGATGTGGTAAAAGTCCTCAGTAGCCTGTAGTGCATTGATGGACAGTTTTTCGTATGATTATGACCAGGGAATATTCGGTATAGCCATGACCATTGATGATTTAATGAATAACCTTGGCCCGTAGTGCAGGGATGACTCGATGATGTGGTTTATTTATTAAGCTGAGTCTCAACGATAAAAATTGATGAAAACATTTTAAATCATAGAAGATAGTAGATATCATGCTCTACTTGACTCTTCTAATGAATTGCTTATTCCGCTGCAGTTAAACTTGATGTCTATTATATTTTATCAGTTCAACATTGTTGAAGACTAATGATAATTTATTCTGCATTATCTTAGTCATAATATTTCTTACTGGGCTAGTTGAGCTCACCCTTTCTTTCACTGTTCTCTTCAGGAAATGAGAACGTAGTCGGGACTAGTCGGGGAACGGAGTGACGGTCCAGATGATAGCATTAGTAGTCCTCACTATTCTATTAAATATTGTGATAATAAATGTAATGAGGACTCCATTGAGTGTGGATATTGTCTAGATGACAATATTTTTATTAAAACTCTTAGATTATGTTTTGTCATATTTTACACGACTATTGTATAATTAAGTTGTATTTGAATTTTTGTACCATGTATTTGGCGACTCAAGATGGGTGATGTATACCTATTTTGGGGGCGTCACAGATCATATTCTACGCTCTAAAGTTATACCTCAAGTCAAAGTTTTGTGGAGAAATCACGATGTTGAGGAAATGACCTGGGAGTTAGAATCTGAAATGAAATCAAGGTATCCTCACCTCTTCGACATACCAGGTACGCACCATAATTTCGAGGACGAAATTTCATAAGAAGGGGAGGTTGTAAGACCCCAACTTTTATGAATAAAGAATAATTTTCTCGAAATATATTTTTGAATATTATAGTGTGGATTTGATATAATGTTATTGTTGTGGATAATATTTACAAATTTTGCAAAGTAAGCAAGTGGTTATATAATATTCGATTGGTCGGGGAATATTCGTTTTAACAGGGAATATTCGTACGACGATACAATCATTGGTGGACCCATAACGGAAGTATTGTCGTAGTTAGAAAATGACATAATTATATTTTTAAAAATAACGACGAAAGTTTTACCGTTAAACTGTTGAACTACCCGGTAGTAAAAGTGCAGTAATACGCGTGGTTGCAAAGTAGCACATGGTATTGATTATTGATGCTTACGTGAGAAGTCATTCAGTTATACTCAATTATTACTACAGTAATTGCTGCATCATATCTCTCATATTATTGATTCGATTAATGTCACAGTATCATCTGCATAATATGATATATTATTAAATCAATAATTGAGACGACAAAGTTATTCATATTATTAAATTGTAATATTTACAATGTCTAGAAGTTCTATTAAGGAGATGTTTGGTCATCTAATTGCACGCCAATAAGGAGAAATCCTTATCGGAAAGCCCCCTCTTTCCTAGGAATGACCTGGTTGTTAAATATTGTGAGTTATAATATTAATGATGAATAAGTTCGTGTTGATTAAAGATGAAATTGATAGTTCCATTGTGTTGGAATTATTAGTGTTAGTGAAATCTACATTCATTTTGATATTTATTGATGTCCGGAAGTTTTACCGACCAAGTCGGGTAATTAATCGGATAAATGAGCAATTAATTGCTATTAATTCACATGATTATAACTATTTGTTCATATGTGTGTACTATTGATTCACATTCTTGTACTATTAGGGGAGTTGATGCAAGATTGATAATACGTGCATGACTAAGTTAAAAATGAAGGTATAGATGGAGGTACTGTAAGACCCCGAATTTTATGAAATGAAAGTATTCAATTTTCTTATAATTATTATTTTATTTCGTAAATGGTTAAATAGATAAAGGGTTAAAGTTAAGGGTGATATGTGAAATTTTTTGCAAAGTATGCAAGTTGTTATAAAATATTCGTTTGATCGGGGAATATTCTTTTTGTCAGAGAATATCTGTACGACGACACAATCATTGGTGGACCCCACAACGGAAGTATTGTCGTAGTAAGAAAATGGCAGAATTATCTTTTTATAAAAATAACGGCGGAAGTGTTACCGTTAAAACTGTTGAACTACCTGGTAGTAAAAGTACAGTAATATGCGTGGTTGCATAGTAGCACACGGTATTGGTTATTGATGCTTACGTGAGAAGTCACTCAGTTATACTCAATTATTGCTACAGTAATTACTGCATCTTATCTCTCATATTATTTATTCGATTATTGTCATAGTATCACCTGCATAATATGATATATTATTAAATCAATAATTGAGACGACAAAATTATTCATATTATTAAATTGCAATATTTACAATGTCTAGAAGTTCTGTCAAGGAGAGGTTTGGTTACCTAATTGCGCGTCAATAAGGAGAAATCCTTATTGGAAAGCCCCCTATTTCCTGGGAACGACCTGGTTGTTAAATATTATGAGTTATAATATTAATGATGAATGTTATTAAAAATCAAAGTTGAGTTCGGAGTTGAATTTGGAGACACGGGCGTGATATTTGAGTCCGGAACGATAAAATTAGTAGAAATAGACTATAAACACAATATTTGTTGGGGTTGACTTTTTGGTCAAAAAAGTCAACAGTTGACTTTTTCTAAAAAAGTCAAATTTCAAAATTTCAAAAATGAAATTTTGGAGAAAAATATTTCCATTGTGTTGGAATTATTAGTGTTAGTGGAAATCGACATTTATTTCGATAATAACTGATGTCTGGAAGTTATATTGACCAATCGGGTAATTAATCGAATAAATGAGGAATTAATTGCTATTAATTCACATGATTATAACTATTTGGTCACATGTGTGTACTATTGATTCACATTATTTACTATTAGGGGAGGTGGTGCAAGTTTGATAATACTTGTAGGACTAAATTAAAAATGAAAGAAAAGTTGGAGGTATTGTACTGTAATTTTTTGAGCCCCAAAATGTGCAATTATCAAAACTATATTTTCCTATAAATAGAAGCTCATTCTTCCTTCATTTCTCACCAATTCACTAAAGCTATAGAGCAATTATTATAAAAAGAAATTATAGAGAGAAAGAAGAAGAGAAGTCTGTTACCTCTCTATTCCAGTATCCAGCTTTATTCTAAGGTAAGGGGTATTATTTCTTTCATTTTCACGAAGAGAGATATTGTTATTCCATTCTTTATTATTCTGTTGGAATAACCTGTCTATGCGAAGTACCGTATACATGGTGAAATTCTTCTGTTATTCCATTCTTTATTATGGAAATGATATGTCTACGTGGATTACCGCATGCGGGTGAAAGTCCATTTGCAGTTTCATATATTCTGTGATACTCATTTGGTTAAAGTTTTGGCTTCTATACTCCATGAAATTAGTAGAATATCCTGGATATTTGCCCTTCATCCGGTATCTTTTCATGGAAATATTCTTCTGAGCATTCTTGAATTTTACTCCACAAAGCAGTATCATGTTGACAATTTGGACGTTTTTGAGTTCAGGATAAATTAACTTATAAATCTCTAAAATTTAATTCTTGAAGTTGTTTTATTGAATTATTATGTCATTATCATCATCCTCATGTTTATATTATTTTGAAAGTCATCTGTGGCCTGTAGTGCATAGATGGACTTGGTATGATTATGACCAGGGATTATTCGGTATAGTCATGACCGTAATGTTACAAATGATGTGGTAAAAGTCCTCATTGGCCCGTAGTGCATTGATGGACAGTTGTTGGCATGATCATGACCATTGATGAAAACACGAATATCCTTGGCCCGTAGTGCATGAATAATTTGTGGTCGTGATACTAATGAATACCCTTGGCCGTAGTGCAGGGATGACGTGGTTTATTTAATAAGCTGAGTCTCAGCGCACTACTAGAAAATCAACCTATAGCGACGGTCGTCGACCGTCGCTATAGGCCAAAAGACCGTCGCTAAAAGTTTTAGCGACGGTCGCCGACCGTCGCCATAGAACCCGTCGGTAAAGCTTATAGCGACGTTCTTTTGGCCTATAGCGGCGATCCACCGAATTCAGCTATACGTCATGTCAAAATCGTACTTGCTCTTTTTACTAACGGTCGTTGAGAGTTATTGCTACGGTCACGGCCAGTAGCTATAGATAATCTATAGCGACGCTTTCGGTGACCGTCGTTATAGGGATGTGTTATATAGAACACTATAGCTACTACGTCGATGACCGCCGCTATAGCCTTTTCATATTAAAAAAAATTAATAATGCACATTTATTCAACAAACACAAATACAATATAAAATAAAATATAAAAAATATTATATAGATCATTTAAAATCATTCACATTACAACATTACAAGCATCACAAACAAGTACATTATCCACCTTGTTAATGATGTCTCTATAAAATGATGTCTCTCTCGCTTCTAATCTAAAATGATGTCTCTCTCGCTAGGAAATGCTAATGAACAAGAATCCTTCCAAGATCACTTCTAGCGATCCACTCGAAACTAAAGGTCTTACTTATTAGTGGGAAACCGATATAGTAAAGGTGTTGAGTTTGTTGTTGAGACATGACCCAAGCGTGAAGAGGGTTGGAAGCCTCCGGAAGAAGCTGGAGGTTGACGTGGTTTTTCTGAAGAAAGCATTCAAACAACATAAGATGTTCCACAATTTTTAGTAATGGTGATTGTCAATCATTACGTAATGGTGATTGCCAGCTTCTTCGATGTTATTCATGCAGACTCTCCTATATATCTTGATCTTGGTCACCATGTTTAATACATTTGATAGATCTCCTCGCAATTAAAAAAAAACTTTAAACTAGAAAAGTGAATGGATAAGCAAAAGGAACTTACAATCCATTTGTCTGCATGCATCTGTACCTAAGAACTTCCCGAATGCTCCATATCCTAAAACAAAAAAAATCCCCAAACACTTGAAGATATAACAAATGCAATTGGTAATTGAATATTATACAAAAGTTTTGCACATAGTAACTTGCCCGTAATCCATCCTTTGGTGAAATTGATTTCCTCTTTCCTGAAGGACATGTTGGTCTAGATAGAAAAACCATCTTTCTCAAGTGAACTATCCCAAGCAAATCCTTACCTCATCTTTCTCGCTTAAAAATAACTTAAACAGAGCTTCTTACCTCATCTTTCTCGCTTAAAATAGAGGATATCACAGGGACTATCTGCATCTTGTTAGTGAAGTGAACTATGCCAAGCAGGTCCTTTCATTGTTGTAATGATACAATGATCAAGCAGACCAAATGATAACCCAACAAGAGTTGCCTTCGATAGAAAATCAATTACAAATCCCAATCTATCAATGCCCCGGTTCTTATCAATAGAGAGATACAAAACCGTGTTTTTGTACTTTTAAATTTTTATAATATTACAATATTGGGACATGGCATTTCTCCACTAATAATTTGTGTAGCAGAGATAGTTAAATCTTTTATTTGTGCAATTTTAAATGATTCTTGTGGAATACTAGTATTTGTTTCTCCAAAGAACCTTGATATCAAGTTACTTTTTTTTTTTCGCTTTTTCAACAATATAGTAGAAAACACATAATTGAATACCTTAGTAAACCAAGAGAAGCCCAAAATACACCTGAAGAAAAGATGTCATGAAAGCCAATTGAAGATAAAGAATTGGTTCCTCAAAGATAAGAAACCTCCTCATTAAGCATGGTCCGCATCACAAGAGATGCTATCTACACCATCACAATACTGCACTAAAATTTATATTAAGAACGAAACGTAAAATCATACAATCATGTATTATAGGAATAACAAAATCAACCAAATTCAAGCAAAGAAATTATTTCAAGATGGACGACATATAAATTATAATCATAAAATTTCACCAAATTTCAAATTTAGAAGCATACCATAAACACCTAGCGCCTACCCCAAGCCAAATACCGACGCCACCAGATCCAAACCCCTAGCCACGAACTCACTGTAGATCGACTCTCACTTGAGCCACAAAGTCGATTATCGATCAATCACCATTTTATGATGGGCTCTGTCGTCAAAAGGCTTATGACATGACGACAAGAGGAGAGATGAGGAAATGAGGGTGGAAAGTGAGGAGGAGTGGAGAAATTGAATGGAAAGCGCTGAGAGAGCTGAGAGAAAAGTACCTTGATTAAGCTTCAATAGCTCAAAATTTCGATCAATTTTGCACTAAAACCCTAAGTTCTATCGCACTGCTCGGTCTCAGAACGAGAGAGAAAGAGTGAACTGAAATGATTTTGGAGAAAGTGGGAGGGTTTTATGTTTTAAAAAACCTCTATACCGATTTGCCCGCACAGCCGATCGTCATATAGATACCCTATAGCGACGGCCCGCGCCGACCGTCGCTATAGATACCCTATAGCGACGGTTCTGTGCCGACCGTCGCTATAGATACCCTATAGCGATGGTTCCGTGTCGACCGTCGCTATAGCTCGTCGCTATACGTTGAATTTCTAGTAGTGGCGATAAAAGTGATGAAAAAACCTTTAAAATCATAGAAGATAGTAGATTTTATTCTCTACTTGACTCTTCTAATGGATTGCTTGTTCCGCTGCAGTTAAACTTGATGTTTGTTATGTTGTATTAGTTTAACACTGTTGAAGGCTAACGATAATTTATTCTGCATTATCTTAGCCATAATATTTCTTACTGGGCTAGTTGAGCTCACCCTTTTGCTTTCATTGTTTTGTTCAGGAAATGAGAATGTAGCAGGGACTAGTCGGGGAACGGAGTGACGGTCCAGATGATAGCATTAGTAGTCCTCACTATTCTATGAAATAGTGTGATAATAAATGTATTGAGGACTTATTTTGAGTTTGAATACTGTCTAGAAGATAATATTTGTATTAAAAATCACAGCTCATGTTGTATATTTAAGATTATAGTTGTATTCTGTACCATGTATTTGGCGACTCAGAATAGGTGATGTATACCTATTTTGGGGGCGTCATAGTTGGTATCAAAGCTTAGGGATATGATCCCTGGCTGAGATGTGAGACAAGAACTAGGAGGGGAGAGACGGGGAATTCCTTTGCTAGTATGACCTACCTAAGTTTATTTGGTATTTAATTTGTCGGTCAGAGTATAGGGATAATATGTGATATATTAATTAACCCTTGTTTTGTTGCAATATTTGAAAATGACATCCGAGAATGTTGAAAATAGCAATGGAGCACAGGAGATCATTGAGTCTCCACAGATCAATATTTAGGATAATGTGCATCAGGAAGGCGACAATCCTCATGCAAATGACAACATTGACCAAATGATGAACGATGGAATGTTCAGAGGCTTTATGCAATTCATGCAACATCAGGCGAGAGCGGCTCTTGTTCAAAATGCAGGTGGAAACACTGACAACTCTCGGACGGTCACTGCTAAACAGTTCAAGGAGCGGGGACCACCGAAGTTTTTTGGAGAGCCAAAACCACTTAAGGCAGAGATGTGGATAAAGCAGATCAACAAGATATTTGATGTCTTGGGATGCTCCGAGGAGCAAAAGGTTCCCTTTGCCACCTTCATGTTGCGGGCAGAGGCATATTTCTGGTGGAAATCTGTAAAGCGTACTTAACCTGCCGCATTGAAGATATCTTGGGAGAACTTCCAAGAACTGTTCAGCGACAGTACTTTCCCGAAAGTATTCGTCACATGAAAGGGATAGAGTTCATTAAACTGGAGCAAAACAACATGACCGTGTCATAGTACGAAGCTAAGTTTGCCGAGTTGTCCCAGTTTGCGTCCCATTTGGTTGATAATGAGGAAGGAATGACGTGAATCTTTCTAAGAGGTTTGAAACCCGAGATACGTTAATATCTTATCTCTCATAAACTGTGTTTGTATTCAGATGTTGTTAATAGGGCTCAGTTATTAGAGCGCGATAATGAGTCAACCCAACCAAAAGAGAGCTGCCGATAATATGATAATACCAGTGATAGCAGTTATCGAAGCGATGACAATAAGCGTGGAGGGAATCAACATGCCAGAAATGGTAACCACTTCGGTGGTAATCATGGCCAAAACAATAAGAATGGACATTTCAAGAAGAGGAGATTCAGCAATGATGGAAAGACGTCAGCTTCAGCACCCGTTGTTAAGGAAGGAGAACGACCACCTATCATATGCTTCAAATGCGGAAGGGAGGGACATATCAGTCCAAACTGTACGTAGCAGTCCAAAACCTGTTACAATTATGGAAGAGAAGGTCACCTAGCCCGATTTTGTCGTGCACCAAAGTCAAGTTCAGTTGGGACGGTGGCACCAAAGGCGGATATGAACAAAACAAAGTCGGTGGTTTCAGGAAGAGCATTTTTCGTGACTTCTCAAAAAGCGAGTAACCCGAACGAAGTTAGCACGGGTTAGTTAATTATAAATTCTTGCGAAGTCTATACCTTATTAGATAATTTGGTTCTACCCATTCTTTTATCTCTCTTGCTTTAAGCTCAACGCTTAAATTTGACCCTAGAGAAGTTAGACTTTGACTTATTGGTTGAAACTTCGTTAGTAGAAACCTTCGTTACACCCACTATTTATAAATCTTGTTGATTCAAATAGACACTTTCATGTTACCCGTCGATCTTATCTTTGTGAAAATACTTGCCTTTGATGTGATTTTAAGAATCGATTGGTTAACTACTCATCATGCTTTTCGTAAGGTTGTTAGCTTTCATATTCCTAACCAACCTTTTATGCGAATTCAATCAACCAAACCACTAAAGTCAATCATTATCATGTCAAGCCATAAGTAAAGAGCCCTGAGCCTTTAGCTGGCGATTTCCTTGTGTGGAATGCACCGAAGACAGACTTTCCGTAGGGGACATCATGAATAACGGTGGCAAGTTGATAAGTATCAATGTGACGTGATATCCAAGTATTAGATGAGGGTCACAGTTTTGAATGATATTTCTATTGTTAATAAATTTCCTGACGTATTCTTGAAGACTTCTTAGCCTACCCCTAGAGGGTGAAATCAAATTTTGTATTGACCCCAGTACAAACCCATTTCTACAACCCTCAAATATTTCTTTACTTAAAATGAACGTATCATGTGCCAAAGATGTTGGCTTGAGCTATTGAAGATTACGATCGTACCATTCAATACCATCGTGGAAAAGTGAACGTGGTAGCTGACGTGTTGAGTAAGATCGTATGCGTTTACGAGTGCGATGTTGTTAACATAAAAACCCATTTCATATAACTTACAAATGATGAAGATAGAGTTAAAGACTCTAGGGACCCACGTGAAGATAACGAATATACGAGTAGAATAGACTTTAATCGATAAAGTTAAAACCGCTCAAACTACACACCTGAAGCTGATGAATATGAAGAAGAAGGTTCAAGAAGGCGTTATTCTAAAATAAAGAGTCGATGAATAGAGGAAATATCAACCCTTGATTTTATTAGTCTATTTGAAATCCTCGATCGAGCAGGAACTGTGCCTATAGACTCATTTTACCGCCAAGTATGTCGCGTGTTCATAACATTTTTTTTACGTATCGATGTTACGTAAATATGTGGATGACCCGAACCACATTATTAAATTAGAACTAGACGAGATAGCAGAAGATTTAACGTATGAGGAGATACGTGTTAAAATCTTAGATAAGAAGGATTATATTCAACACTCAAAGGTTATACCTCAAGAGTTAGAATTTGAAATGAAGTCAAGGTATCCTCATCATACCAGGTACGTGCGTAAATTTCGAGGGCGAAATTTCATAAGGAGGGGAGATTGTAAGACCCCGAATTTTATGAAATGAAAGTATTCAATTTTCTTATAATTATTATTTTATTTCATAAATGGTTAAATTGATAAAGGGTTAAAGTTAAAGGTGATATGTGAAATTTTTTGCAAAGTATGCAAGTTGTTATAAAATATTCGTTTGGTCGGGAAATATTCTTTTTGTCGGGGAATATCCGATGACGGCAGAATCATTAGTGGACCCCACAATGGAAGTATTGTCGTAGTAAGAAAAAAGACAGTAATTATCTTTTATAAAATAACTACGAAAGTGTTACCAAGTAAAACTGTTGAACTAACCTAGTAGTAAAAAAGTACAATAATACTGGCGTTGTTGCAGATCATCACCTGTATTGGTTATTGATGCTTATGTGAGAAGTCACCAGCTTATACTTAATTATTATTACAAAGAATTGCTGCATCATATCTCTCTCATATTATAGATTCGATTATTGTCACATTATCATCTCGCATAATATGATATATTATTAAATAAATAATTGAGACGACAAAGTTATTCATATTATTAAATTACAATATTTACAATGTCTAGAAGTTCTGTCAAGGAGATGTTTGGTCACCTAATTGCGCGCCAATAGGGGGAAATTCTTATTAGAAAGCCCCCTCTTTCCTGGGAACAACCTGGTTGTTAAATATTGTGAGTTATAATATTAATGATGAATGTTATTAAAAATCGAAGTTGAGTTCGGAGTTGAATTTGGAGACGCGGACGTGATATTTGAGTCCGGAACGATGAAATTAGTAGAAATAGACTATAAACACAAAATTTGTTGGGGTTGACTTTTTGGTCAAAAAAGTCAAAAGTTGATTTTTTCGGAAACAGTCAAAATTTGAAATTTCAAAAAATAAAATTTTTGAGAAAAATAATTCCAGTCTGTTGGGATTGTTAGTGTTAGGTTAAGACCCTGAATTTTTTTTAAAAATAAAATGAAATTTCCTTTATTTATTATTTTGAAATAGTAAGGGTTTATTTGATTAATGTGGTTGGTTATAGGTAAAATGCGCAAATATTTTAAATAAGCAAGTGGTTATAAAATATTCATTGTTGTCGGGAAATATTCGTTTGGTCGTGAAATATTCTTACTGTCGGGGAATATTTGTATGACGGCGCAACTTTGTGTGGGCCCCATAACGGAAAGCGATTGGATAAAGAAAACGACAAGTATATTTGCTTATAAATAAATAACAGGCGTAGTTATTACTGAAGTAATACCGTTGGAATACCCGGTGGTTAAAACACAAGAAGCATTCTCAGATTGCACCAATTATTGATTCTTACATAAGAAGACACTACTCAATAATTGTTACGATGAGTTACTTGCTCAATATTTTATTTTATTGATTCAATAATTGCTACGTTGATATTTTATATTATTGTTGTTTCAATAATTGTCACTACACAGTATTTTTTATTATCAAATCAATAATTCATATTATTTGAATAATATTATTAGATAATATTATTGGCAATGTCTAGAAAGTTTTGTCTAAGGAGAGGTTTGGTCACTTAATTGCGCGCCAGTAAGGAGAAATCCTTATCGAAAGCCCCTTTCCTGAATCTATGCAGTTGTCAGTTTTGTGATTCTGTAATATTATTTGTGAATAATTAATTATTGATTTATATGATAAGGAAAATATTCATTTTATGTGGATATAGATAGAAAAAAATTTTAATGTGACAATTGTTAAAAATTGATATTTTATCTTTTTTGATAAAATAATTCATTTAAAAATATTATTATATTTTAATAATATAATAATGGTGATATTTTACAATAAATGTGTGATATATGAATAAATGAGGAGGAAAAATATTTTTGTTTCAAAAAATGTTTAAAATATGTTAAACATGTTTGTGGGCCCCACTTTGTGACTAGAATTGGATTATAGCCCGTTAAATCGTTTGTTTGTGGATTTCGGTCAACTTCTGCTTAAAATTTGGAAAAACTTAAACTTACAAAGTTGTAGAGAATGGAATTTCCTATGAAATGGACATATGATTCAAATTTTTCTGATAAAAGGGCTATTTATTAGAATTATTGAAGCTCCGAAGTTTCGGAATAATTGATTTTTGGAAGTTTTAATTGTTTTATTTAAGAAAAACATTTTTTTGCAATTAAGTGGTCTCACATGTGATATAAATGTGCTGAATTCAGTTGGTCTAAGGTGGGCTTGAAATTTTGTATTTATATTATTATTTTATTAAATTTTCTACTTTGGTGTTCTAAGCATTTTTCTATAAATAGGGTGCTTAGGTTAGAATTGAAAATCACACCAGAAACTGAAGTTTTCTCTCTCTATATTATCGAGAGTATTCTTGTGAGTATTTTGATACTTTTAGTGTTGCTATACGGTGTAAGTTCCTTTCAGCGTTATATCTGATATTCTAGCCAGAAGTACTATTCTTTTGAGGTAAGGGATGTTATTTTTTTTAAAAAATGATATTATTTCTTTCAATATCATTATGCCAAAATATTGGTAAGATTTTTCTTGTGAAATTCTGATCTTTTCATGTCGGAGTTACTATTCATGAGTTACTAATCATGAGTTACTATTCACGAGTACTATTCACGAAGCATGATGATTTTTCTTATGAAATTTCTACCTTTTAGTGTCGGGGTTACTATTCACTTATATATTACATTATTCACGATATATGACTTATTCACGAATATTTACACTATTCACAGAAAAATTAAATTTTCTTTTCTGTGTCCAAGATTGTCTATTATGGTTCTTATCTTTGATTGGATCTATGTTTTGATCTTCATTTTTGAATTCTGCTCCACAATAGTTTATTATGGAGTATTTTTGAACTTAGATTGTTTGAAATACGAATCCTTAATATTTATTCTTTTGTTTCACTAGATTCGTTTTTTTTAAAATATTTTTCATCATCCTCAGTCCTAAATGATGATATTACTGGATATCTTTTGGCCTGTAGTGCAAAGATGGTTGATTTTCTTATGAATATCTTTGGCCCATAGTGCAAAGATGTATAGGTGTTGAGATGAACATGACCAACTGATGAATATCTTTGGTCTGTAGTGCAAAGATGAATATTTGATTCAAGATGTATATTGATTGATGTTACAGGGATAAAATATTGACGATGGACTTTTAAATTCATAGATAATAGTAGATTTCATTCTCTACATAACTCTTCTATGAATTATTATTTTCGCTGCGAATATTGATCTGAAACTTGTTGTCTATTATATTCTATCAGATTTTTCCCTGTTGAAGACTAACAATAATTTGTTCTATATTATCTTATTCATAATATTCTTTATTGGGCTAGTTGAGCTCACCCTTTTCCTTTTTGTTCCAGTTTTCTTCTCAGGAGGTGAGAATGTAGCGAGTACTAGTCAGGGAATGGAATGATGGTTCTAAAAGTTATCTTAGTAGTCCTCACTATTTTGTAAAATAGTGTATCAATAATTGTAATGAGGACTTATTTGAGTGTGGATATTGTCTAGATGACAATATTTGTATTTAAACTCATAGTTTATGTGTTGTCGTATTTTGCACGACAATTGTATTAATAAAGTTGTAGTTGTTTCTGTACCATGTATTTTGGCGACTCAGAATGGGTGTTGTATACCTATTTTGGGGGTGTCACAGTTGGTATCAGAGCTTAGCGATATGATCTCTAGCAGAGATCGGGGAATAGAACTAGGAGGGGAGAGACGAGTACATCATTCTCTAGTGTGTCCTACCTAAGCTTATTTGTTGGTTGGTCAAAGTATAGGGTTATTATGTTGCATGTCAATTTCTTTAATTAACCCTTATTTTGTGGCAGTAATTAAGAATGGCAGCTGAGAATGTTAACTGTGGAGTAAATAAGACCGTTGAGACACCTCTAATCACCAACCTTGATAACGTGATGTCAGGCGAAGAAGAAATTAGAGATATCCATGTGGTGAGTGAAGAACTAATAGTGGCACCCGAGCTAGTCGCAGACGTAGCAGCTGAAAATGAGGAAGAAGAGGAACCTAAGGAGAATTTATTAAAAGAATTTTATGATCGAAATTTAGAATTACAAAATTGTATTCATGAGTTAGAAGAGCAGGCTGAATAACGGCGGGTGGTCGTGGAGCAAAGAGATGCAACAATTCAAAATTGTATTACCCGATGTGCGATGCTTGAATAGAAGCACTCTTTGGCAGAGTATAAGATATTAGACCTGGAATATGGGAATGCTATGATCAAAGTTCTGATAAAAGAAGAAGCAATCGAACGAATGAGAATGGAGGATGCATGGGTAAAAGCCGCACGACGCGTTGATATTGTAGAAAAAGACGTTCGATCCAATAAGGCCAAAAGAGATGAAATGGATTTCGCTTTTTGGACAACAATTGGGAGAATCCAACATCGAAGTTCTAACTACCACAATGCAGAGTGGTCAACCACAATTCGATATGGATCGGAGAATAATGATTCAAATCATGGATCAGGAATACGACGAAGCAATGAAGGGTGGAATGTACTCTATAGCAAAGTTAAGTCCAGATGGGACGGTGGCACCAGAGGCGGATACGGACAAGTCAAAGTTAGTGGTTCTTGGAAGAGCGTTTGTCGTGACTACCCAAAATACGAGAAACCCGAACGAAGGTATCACGGATTAGTTAATTATAAATTCTTGTGAAGTTTATACCTTACTAGATACCGGTTCTACCCATTCATTTATCTTTCCTGCTTGTGCTCAACTTTAATCTTGACTCTGGAGAAATTAGACTTTGATTTATCTATGGAGACTTTGTTAGGAGAAACTTTCATCACATCCACTGTATATAAATCCTGTTTGATCTAAGTTGGCACCATCACATTACCTGTTGATCTTATCTCTTTAAAGATACTTGCTTTTGATGTGATTTTAGGGATTAATTGGTTAACTACTCATCATGCCAAAATTGATTGCTTTCGTAAGGTTGTTAGTTTTCATATTCCTAAGCAACTTGTTATTCGAATTCAAGCAACCAAACCATTGAAGTAAAACACTTTCATATCAAGCCATAAAGCCATTTATTTATTGAAAAATGAATGTCAAGCTTTCTTAGCCATGTCATGGACTTGAACAAAAATACGTCAGATTCGAATGATATTTCGGTTGTTAGTAAATTTCCTAACGTATTTCCTGAAGAATTTCCTGGCCTACTCCCAGAGCGTGATATTGAATTTTGTATCCACTTTGAACCCGGTACAAAACCCATTTCTAAAAATGTCATATCGAATGGCTCCTATTGAACTTCAGGAGTTAAAAACCCGACTATAGAAGTTGATAACCGAGCCTCTAACTGGTAATTTCCTTTATGGAATGCACTAAAGCCAAACTCTCCGTAAGGGATGCCATATTCGTGCGGTAGTAAACTAATAGGTGCCATTGTGACGTGCTATCCAAGATTGGGATATGAGCCACAGTTGAGAGCAACCTAAATCAGTAATCGAAATATGTATCTTTCTAGGCTTAGTTAGTTATTATTGGAGATTCGTGGAAGGATTTCTCGAATCGCTACTCCATTAACTCAGCTGACTCGTAGAGATACAAAGTTCGAATGGAGCATGGAATGTGGGGAAAGCTTCGAAGAACTCAAGAGGAGACTCATTTTGGCACATGTTCTAACCATACCATCCTGGAAAAACGAACGTGGTAGCTGACGTGTTGAGTAGATGATCGTATACGAGTACGAGTTCGATATTGTCGAATACAAAGACCCATTTCGTATAACTTACAAATGATAGAGATAGAGTTAAAAACTCTAGGGACCCACGTGATGATATACGAGTAGAATTGACTTTAATCGATAGTTAAAACTGCTTAAGCTACACACCGGAGCTGATAAATATGAAGAAGGAGGTGCAAGAAGTTGTTATTCCAAAAGCGAGAATCGGCGATGTGAGGAAAGCTCAAACCTTCGATTTATTAGTCCATTTGAAATCTTTGATTGAGTAGGAACTGTGGCCTATAGACTTGCTTTACTGCCAAGTATGTCGCATGTTCATAACGTTTTCTGCGTATCTATGTTACATAAATATGTGGACGACCCGAACCACATTATTGAGTTAGAACCAGATGAGATAACCGAAGATTTAACGTACGAGGAAGTACCAGTCAAGATCTTGGATAGGAAGAAGCATATCTTACGCACAAAGGTCATACCACAAGTCAAAGTTTTGTGCAGAAACCATGCTATTGAAGAAATGACCTAGGAGTTGGAAACGGAAATGAAAGCGAGGTATCCTCACCTTTTTGAAACACTAGGTACGTACGTCAATTTCGAGGACGAAATTTCATAAGGAGGGGAGGTTGTAAGACCCCGAATTTTTTTATAAATAAAATGGAATTTCCTTTATTTATTATTTTGAAATAGTAAGGGTTTATTTTATTAATGTGGTTAGTTATGGGTAAAATGCGCAAATATTTTAAATAAGCAAGTGGTTATAAAATATTCATTATTGTCGGGGAATATTCGTTTGGACGTGGAATATTCTTACTGTCGGGGAATATTCGTACGACGGCGCAACTTTTGTGACGCCTCCAAAATAGGTCCATTCCATCCAACCCATTCTGAGTCGTCAAATACATGGTACAGAAACAACTACAACTTTATTAATACAATTGTCGTGCAAACTACGACAACACATAAACTGTGAGTTTAAATACAAATATTGTCATCTAGATAATATTCATACCCAAATAAGTCCTCATAAAATTATTGATACACTATTTTACAAAATAGTGAGGACTACTAAAATAACTGTCTTGAACCATCACTCCACACCCCAACTAGTTCCCGCTATGTTCTCGCCTCTTGAGAAGAAAATGGAATAAAAGAAAAAGGGTGAGCTCAACTAGCCCAGTAAAGAATATTATGACTAAGATAATATATAACAAATTATCGTTAGTCCTCAACAGGGAAAAATCTGATAGAATACAATAGACAACAAGTATTAGATCAACAACTGCAGCGGAAATAATAATTCATTAGAAGAGTTAAGTAGAGAATGAAATCTACTATCATCTATGAATTTAAAAGTCCATCATCGATATTTTATCCTCTAAACATCAATCAATATACATCTTTAATCAAATAGTCATCTTTGCACTACAAAAGCCAAAGATATTAATCAATCGGGCCATGTTCATCTCAACACTGCTCATCTTCTTCACTACGCCAAAGATATTCATTAGAAAATCATTCATCTTTGCACTACAAAAAACAAAGATATTCAGTTATATCATCATTTAGGACAGAGGATGTTGAAAAATATTTTAAAGAAAACGAATCCAGTGAGATAAAAGAATAAATATTAAGGATTCGTACTTTAGACAATTCAAGTTTAAAAATACTCCATAATAAACTATTGTGGAGCAGAATTCAAAAATGAAGATCAAAACATCGATCCAATAAAAGATAGGGACCATAATAGACAATTTTGGACACAGAAAAGAAAATTTAATTTTTCCGTGAATAGTGTCGTATACGTGAATAGTAACTTCGACACTAAAAGATAGAAATTCCACAAGAAAAATCATCATGCTACGTGAATAGTACTCGTGAATAGTAACTCATGAATAATAATAACTCATGAATAGTAACTCCGACATGAAAAGATTAGAATTTCACAAGAAAAATCTTACCAATATTCCGGCATAATGATATTGAAAGAAATAATATCATTTATAAAAAAAATAACATCCCTT
This sequence comes from Panax quinquefolius, assembly GCA_020205615.1. Taxonomy (NCBI): domain Eukaryota; kingdom Viridiplantae; phylum Streptophyta; class Magnoliopsida; order Apiales; family Araliaceae; genus Panax; species Panax quinquefolius. Next base: position 141,511,604 of record CM035154.1, read on the forward strand.
ACCTCGAAAAGACAAGATTTTGGACTCGGAATATCGATATATAGTGCTAAAGGAACTTGCACCGTATAACAACACTCAAGATATCTAAATACTCACAAAAATACGCTCGATAATATAGAGAGAGAAAACTTCAGTTTTTGGTATAATTTTCAATTCTAACCTAAGCACTCTATTTATAGGAAAATGCTTAGAACACCAAAACAGAAAATTTAATAAAATAATATATTTATAATCAAATTTTTCTTAGCCCACCACATCAAAAACACATTTACCACACAAAAATGAAAAACATGTTTAAAACAATTTTTGTAACAAAATAAATTTAGACTCAATATTTCGGAACTTCAATAATTCATAATAAATAGCCCTTTTATCAGAAAAATTCAAATCTTATGTCCATTCCATAGGAAATTTAATTCTCTACAACTTTGAAGAAGAAAGTTTTTCCAAATTCCAAACAGAAATTGACCGAAATCAACATGCGGACGATTTTGCAGGCTATAATCAAATTTCAGTCAAAAACGGGGTCCATCAACACACAAAACATGTGTTAAACATTTTTTGTAACAAAAATACTTTTTCTCCTCATTTATTCATATATCACACATTCATTGTAAAATATCACCATTATTATATTATTAAAATATAATATATTTAAATAAATTATTTTATCAGAAAAGATAAAATATCAATTTTCGACAATTGTCACTTTAAAATTTTTTTCCATCTATATCCACATAAAATGAATATTTTCCTTATCATATAAATCAATATTTAATTATTCACAAATAATATTACAGAATTACAAATCGACAACCACCAGTAGCTCCCGTGAAGAGGGGGCTTTCCAATAAGGATTTCTCCTTACTAATAGCAAGCAATTAGGTGAGCAAACCTCTCCTGTATGTAACTTTCTAGACATTGCCAATAATGTTATCTAATAATATTATTAAAATAATATGAATTATTGATTTGATAATGGAAAATACTGTGTAGTGACAATTATTGAAATAACAATAATATAAAATATCAACGTAGCAATTATTGAATCAATAAAATAAAATATTGAATAAGAATTACTGTAACAATTATTAAGTAGTGTCTTCTTACATAAGAATCAATAATTGGTGCAATATCGTGCTACTTCGCGCAACAACGTATTATTCTCGTATTTTAACCAATTTAGTATTCCAACAAGATTATTGTAAATAACTACTCCATTATTTATAAACAACTTATACTTGTTGCTTTCTTCATCCAATCGCTTTTCGTTATGGGGTCCACACAAGATCAAGGCCATCGCATTTAATATTCCCCGACAAAGAAGAAATATTCCATGACCAAATGAATATTCCCCGATAACAATGAATATTTTATAACCACTTGTTTATTTAAAATATTTGTGCATTTTACCCATAACTAACCACATTAATCAAATAAACCCTTACTATTTCAAAATAATAAATAAAGGAAATTCTATTTTATTTAAAAAAAAAAAATCGGGGTCTTACAACCTCCCCTCCTTATAAAATTTCATTCTCGAAATTGACGTACGTACCTGGTGTTTCGAAAAAGTGAGGATACCTCGCTTTCATTTCCGATTCCAACTCCCAGGTCATTGCTTCAATAACATGGTTCCTCCACAAAACCCTGACTTGTGGTATAACCTTTGTGCGTAGGACATGCTCCTTTCTATCCAAGATCTTGACCGGTACTTCCTCGTACGTTAAATCTTCGGTTATCTCGTCTGGTTCTAACTCAATAATGTGGTTCGGGTCATCTACATATTTACGTAACCTCGATACGTGAAAAACGTTATGAACACGCAAAATACTTGGCGGTAAAACGAGTCTATAGGCTACAGTTCCTACTCGATCGAGGATTTCAAATGGACTAATAAATCAAAGGTTTGAGCTTTCCTCACATCGTCGATTCTCGCTTTTGGAATAACAACTTCTTGCACCTCCTTCTTCATATTCATCAGCTCCGGTGTGTAGCTTGAGCGGTTTTAACTATCGATTAAAGTCGATTCTACCCGTATATCATCACGTGGGTCCCTATAGTTTTTAACTCTATCTCTATCATTTGTAAGTTATACGAAATGGGTCTTTGTATTCGACAATATCGCACTCGTACTCGTATACGATCATCTACTCAACACGTCAGCTACCACGTTCGCTTTTTTAGGATGGTATGGTCAGAACATGTGCTAAAATGAGTCTCCTCTTGAGTTCTTCGAAGCTTTCCCCATATTCCTTGCTCCATTCAAACTTTGTATCTCTATGAGTCAGCTGAGTTAATAGAGTAGTGATTCAAGAAATCCTTTCACGAATCTTCGATAATAACTAACTAAGCCTAGAAAGCTACATATTTCGATTACTAACTTAGGTTGCTTTCAACTGTGACTCATATCCCAATCTTGGATAGGACGTCGTAATGACACCTATCAGTTTACTACCGCACGAATATGGCATCCCCTACGCAGAGTCTGGCTTCGGTGCATTCCACAAAGGAAGTCACTAGATAAAGGCTAGGGTACCAAATTCTATAGTTGAATTTTTAACTCCTGAAGTTCAATAGGAGCCATTCGATATGAGAATTTTAGAAATGGTTTTGTACCGGGTTCAAAGTCGATACAAAATTCAATATCACGCTCTGGGAGTAGGCCAGGAAATTCTTCAAGAAATACGTCAGGAAATTCACTAACAACATAAATATCATTCAAATCTGACGTATTTTTGTTCAAGTCCATAACGTGGGCTAAGAAAGCTTGACATCCATTTTTTAATAAACAAATGGCTTTATGGCTTGATATGAAAGAGTTTGACTTCAATGGTTTGCTTGCTTGAATTCGAATAATAGGTTGTTTAGGAATATGAAAACTAACAACCTTACGAAAGCAATCAATTTTGGCATGATGAGTAGTTAACCAATCAATTCCTAAAATTACATCAAAAGCAAGTATCTTTAAAGAGATAAGATCAACAAGTAATGTAATGGTGCCAACTTTGATCAAACAAGATTTATAAATAGTGGATGTAACGAAAGTTTCTCCTAACGGAGTCTCCATAAATAAGTCAAAGTCTAATTTCTCCGGTGTCAAGTTTAATCGTTGAGCACAAGCAGGAGAGATAAAAGAATGGGTAGAACCGCTATCTAATAAGGTATAGATTTCGCAAGAATTTATAATTAACTAACCCGTGCTAACTTCATTCGATTTACTCGCTTTTTGGCCAGTCACGATAAACGTTCTTCCAAGAACCGCTGACTTTGACTTGTCCGTATTCGCCTCTGGTGCCACCATCCCAACTGGACTTAACTTTGCTACAGGATAAAATCGAGCTATGTGACCGTCTTTTCCACAACTAAAACATACATTGAAGGTCAGAATAGTTTGGACTTATATGTCCTCCTCTCCGCATTTTGTAGCATCTAATCGGCGGTCGCTTCTCCTCCCTAGAATTTTTACCGGTGTCTTCAGCCGACGCCGTCTTCCCATCATCGTTAAATCTTCTCTTCTTGAAATTTCCACTTGAATTATTTCTTCTATTATCTTGGCCATGATTACCACCGAAGTGGTTACCCTTTCTGGCATGATAATTTCCTCCACGATGGTTATCATTGTTTCGATGACCATTGTCACCGAGATCTGATTATCATCGTGTTCTTAGTCCCCGGTTGAATGCACTCATTATCTCGCTTCTAATAATTGAGCCCTCGCTCACAACATCCTCAATATAGAGAAAATTTATGAAAAATGAGATATCGACGATGTCGGGTTTCAAACCTCTCGTAAACATCCGCTACATAATCCTCATTCTCCACCAAATGAGGTACAAACTTGGATAACTCCGCTGAACTTTGCCTCGCATCGACACACCGCCATGTTGTTCTCGTTCTAGTCTAATAAACTCTACCTCCTTCATATGACGAATACTTTAAGGAAAGTACTTGTCATTGAATAGTTTCTGAAATGTTTCCCAAGACATGATAAGTGCGGCAGGATGGGTACGCTTCACAGATTCTCACCAGTAATCTGCCTCATTACGGAACATAAAAGTGGCAAATAGAACCTTCTGTTCTTCCGTGCATCCCAAGACATCGAATATCTTGGTAATTTGCTTGACCCACGTCTACGCTTTAATCGGATCCGCTTTCCCTGCAATTTTGGTGGTCCCAACTCTTGAACTGCTTGGCTGTGATAAACCGCGCATTACTATCATTTCCACCCGTATTTTGTACATGAATCTCCCTCGTCTGATTTTGCATGAACTGCAAAAAGCTTCTAAACATCCCATCGTTCATCGTCTGATCAGTGGTGTTGTTTACATGATGAACATTGTCTTCTTGTTACACGTTCTCCTGATTGGTGAGTAAAGGTGTCACAACGGTCTCATTTAATCCAGTGTTAACATTCTTAGTTGCCATTCTTAAATACTGCCATAAAACAAGGGTTAATTAAAGAAATTAACATTCCACATAATATTCCTATACTCTGACCAACCAACAAATAAGCTTAGGTAGGACATACTAGCGATGGATTTACTCGTCTCTCCCCTCCTAGTTCTATTCCCCGATCTCTGCCAGAGATCATATCCCTAAGCTCTGATACCAACTGTGACGCCCCCAAAATAGGTCCATTCCATCCAACCCATTCTGAGTCGTCAAATATATGGTACAAAAACAACTACAACTTTATTAATACAATTGTCGTGCAAACTACGACAACACATAAACTGTGAGTTTAAATACAAATATTGTCATCTAGACAATATTCACACCCAAATAAGTCCTTATACAATTATTGATACACTATTTTCCAAAATGGTGAGGACTACTAAAACAACTATCTTGAACCATCACTCCATACCCCAACTAGTTCCCGCTATGTTCTCGCCTCCTGATAAGAAAAATGGAACAAAAGAAAAAGGGTGAGCTCAACTAGCCCAGTAAATAATATTATGACTAAGATAATATAGAGCAAATTATCGTTAGTCCTCAACAGGGAAAAATCTGATAGAATACAATAGACAACAAGTATTAGATCAACAACTGCAGCGGAAATAACAATTCATTAGAAAAGTTAAGTAGAGAATGAAATCTACTATCATCTATGAATTTAAAAGTCTATCATCGATATTTTATCCCTGTAACATCAATCAGTATACATCTTTAATCAAATAGTCATCTTTGCACTACAGGCCAAAGATATTAATCACCATTATGTTTATCTCAACACGGCTCATCTTCACTACGCCAAAAGACATTCATCGAAAAAATCATTCATCTTTGCACCACAAAAGCAAAGATATTCAAAGATATATCATCATTTAGGACTAAGGATGATGAAAAATATTTTAAAGAAAATGAATCCAAAGGAGACAAAAAAGAATAAATATTAAGGATTCGTATTTTGTACAATTCAAGTTTAAAAATACTCCATAATAAACTATTGTGGAGCGTAATTCAAAAATGAAGATCAAAACATCGATCCAATAAAGGATAGGGACCATAATACACAATTTTGACACACGTAAAAAAAATTTAATTTTTCAGAATAAAGGTCGATTCGTGAATAAAGGTCGATACGTGAATAAAGCCGATACGTGAATAGTAACTCCGACACTAAAAGATAGAAATTCTACAAGAAAAATCATCATGCTTCATGAATAGTACTCGTGAATAGTAACTCGTGAATAATAACTTATGAATAGTAACTCGTGAATAGTAACTCATGAATAGTAACTCCGACATGAAAAGATCAAAATTTCATAAGAAAAATCTTACCAATATTCCGGCATAATGATATTGAAAGAAATAGTATCATTTATAAAAAAAATAACATCTCTTACCTCAAAAAGACAGTACTTCTGACTAGAATACTGGATATAGTGCTAAAGGAACTTGCACCATATAACAACACTCAAGATATCTAAATACTCACAAAAATACGCTCGATAATATAGAGAAAGAAAACTTTAGTTTCTGGTGTGATTTTCAATTCTAACCTAAGCACTCTATTTATAGGAAAATGCTTAGAACACCAAAACAGAAAATTTAATAAAATAATATATTTATAATCAAATTTTCCTTAGCCCACCACATCAAAAACGCATTTACCACACAAAAATGAAAAACATGTTTAAAACAATTTTTGTAACAAAATCAATTCAGACTCAATATTTTGGAACTTCAATAATTCATAATAAATAGCCCTTTTATCAGAAAAATTCAAATCTTATGTCCATTCCATAGGAAATTTAATTCTCTACAACTTTGCAGAAGAAAGTTTTTCCAAATTTCAAACAAAAATTGACCGAAATCAACATGCGGACGATTTTGCAGGCTATAATCAAATTTCAGTCAAAAATGGGGTCCATCAACACACAAAACACGTGTTAAACATTTTTTGTAATAAAAATACTCTTCCTCCTCATTTATTCATATATCACACATTCATTGTAAAATATCACAATTATTATATTATTAAAATATAATAATATATTTAAATAAATTATTTTATCAGAAAAAGATAAAATTTCAATTTTCAACAATTGTCACATTAAAAATTTTCTCCATCTATATCCACATAAAATCAATATTTTCCTCATCATATGAATCAATAATTTATTATTCACAAATAATATTACGTAATCACAATATCGACAACCGTGCAGCTCCTCAGAAAGAGGGGCTTTCCAATAAGAATTTCTCCTTATTGGCGCCAAGCAATTAGGTGACCAAACCTCTCCTGTATGTAAACTTTCTAGACATTGCCAATAATGTTATCTAATAATATTATTTAGATAATATGAATTATTGCTTCGATAATGAAAAATACTGTAATGACAATTATCAAAACAACAAAGAATATAAAATATCAACGCAAAGAATTATTAAATCAATAAAATATCAACAAAGAATTCATCGTAACCATTATTGAGTAGTGCCATCTTACGTAAGAATCAATAATTGGTGTAATACCGTAAATCTACTTGTGTTTTTAACCAATTTAGTATTTTAACAAAGATAATTGTAATAACTACACCGTTATTTTTAAACAACTTATATTTGTTATTTTCTTCATCCAATCGCTTTTTCTCGTTATGGGGCCACACACATTACGCTACTGGCAAATCGTCATTTAATATTCCCCGACAAAGCGATTTAATATTCCACGACCAAACGAATATTCCCCGACAACAATGAATATTTTATAACCACTTGCTTATTTTGAAATATTTGCATGTTTTACCCCTAACTATCCACATTAATCAAATCAACCCTTACTATTTCAAAATAATAAAAAGAGAAAATTAAATTTCATTAATAATAAGTTGGGGTCTTACAACCTCCCTCCTTATGAAATTTCGTCCTCGAAATTGACGTGACGTACACGTGTTTTCAAAAGGTGAGGATACCTCGCTTTCATTTCCGCTTCCAATTCTCGTGTCATTTTCTATATAGCATGATTCCTCCACAAAACTTTAACTTGTGGTATGACCTTTCATGGCGTGGGACATATGCTCCTTCCTATCCAAGATCTTGACAGTACCTCCTCACATCGCGTTAAGTCTTCTGCTATCTCATCCTGGTTCTAACTCTATAACGTGGTTCGGTCTTTCACATATTTACGAAGCATGAGATATGTGAAACACATTATGAACACGAGACATACTTTGAGGTAACGCGAGTCTATAGGCTACATTTCCTACTCGGGCCAAGAATTTGAAATGGACCAATAAATCGTGGATTGAGCTTTCCTCTCTTCCCAAATCTTGTAACTCCCTTCCATGGAGCAACTCGCAATAATAATACATGATCCCCTACACTAAATTCCACGTCCTTTCGATGAAGATCCGCATAACTCTTTTGTCGATCTTGTGCCGCTTTGTATACGCTTGTCGAATCATTTGGATCTTTTCCAGTAGTTATACGTACTAACTCGGGTCCCAACAAAGGTTGCTTCACCCACCTCGTCCCAACATACCGGGAGAGCGACACTTTCGCCCATATAATGCTTCAAATGGAGCCACACCTATATACTTAGGGACAACCGTTGTTGTAGGAGAATTCCACCAATGGTAAATACTTATCCCAACCGCCTTTTGAAGTCTAGGACACAGTAGTCTTAATAAATCTTCAAGAGTTTGAATAGTCCTTTCTCGATTGTCCGTCTGCTTGAGGATGGTATGCCGAATCAATCGTAACTCCGTGCCCATAGCTTTTTGCAAGCTAACCCAAAATCTTGAAGTGAATCTTGGGTCACGATCCAAACTATGGATACAGCATGCCATGCAACCTCACAATCTCATTCACGTACATACTAGCAAGACGCTCAAGTGAATAAGTCTCCGTGTCGGCAAGAAATGAGCGGACTTGGTTAATCTATCAACAATAACCCAAATAGCATTGATGCCCGAGAAACCGTAGGAAGACCCGTGAACGAAATTCATGGTAATGTGTTCCCACTTCTATTTCGAATCTCAAGTGGTTGCAATGCACCCTTAGGTACCGGATGCTCTTCGCTTTTACACGCTGACAAGTTAAACACATCGAGATAAACTTTGCAATCTCTCTCTTCATATTGTTCCACCAAAATGTATGTCAAGATCGGGATACATTTTAGTACTTCCAGATGGATTTCAAATGGTGTATTGTGTGCCTCCATCATAATCTTGTACTTCAAATCGAGTCGTTAGGAACACAAAGTCTAGAGTGGACTCAAGTATTCCTTCTTCATCAATTCTCGCCTTAGGAATAGCTCCTTCTTGTACTTTCTTCTTCATACGCATCATTTCCGGCCTGGTGGCTTGAGCAACCTTAACTTTTCTATTAAAGTTGGCTCTATGCGATACTTGATATCATCGCACTCTTCTCCTCGCATATGATCTTCTACTCAACGCGTCACCACCACGTCGCTTTTTCGGATGGTATTGAATAGTGTGGTCGTAGTCTTTCAATAGCTCGAGCCAACGTCATTGTCCGTCATGTTGAGTTCTTTTTCGAGTGAAGAAATATTTAAGGCTTTTATGGTCCTAATATATCTCCACTTTCTCCCCATATAGATAGTGCCTCCATATCTTTAAGCGCGCGAAACAATCTGCCGCTAACTCTAGATCATGAGTAGGATAATTCCTCTCATACTCTTTTAAGTTATCGCGAGGCATAGGCTATGACTTTCCCACGCCAGCATGAGAACACATCCTAACCCTTTGCTCAAGCATCATTGTAGATAACAAATCCATCCGAACCAGATGGTATTGTTAGAAACAGTCTTAGAAATAAGTCTCCTCTTAAGCTCTTGGAAACTTTTCTCGCATTCTTCGCCTCCAAACGAATTTTGTATCCTTCCGAAGTTAATTGGGTTAATGGAGTAGCGATTCGAGAAAACCTTTCCACGAATCTCCGATAATAACCACTTAGCCCAAAAAACTACGTACTTCAACACCGACTTTTGTTGCTCCCAACTTTGTATTGCTTCAATCTTCACGGATCAACAGATACTCCATGTTTCGACACCACGTGCCCAAGGAATGCTACTTCCTCGCTTTAACTCGCATTTCTTCAATTTATCATATAGTTTGTTTTCACGAAGCCTTTGGAGTACCAAACTTCAAATGGTGCTCATGATCTTCATGACTTTTAGAATATATGAGGATGTCATCAATAAAAAAACAACGAACTAATCCAAATATTCCTTGAATACTCGATTCATCATATCCATGAAAGTCAGTAGGAGCATTAGTCAATCCGAAAGACATGACTAAGAATTCATAATGCCCATACCGAGTTCAAGGCGCCTTTGAATATCCTCGCTTCTAATCTTCACCGATGATATCCGAATCGAAGATCGATTTTTGAAAAGAATTGTGCCCTTGCAATCGGTCAAACAAGTCATCAATACGAGGTAGAGGATACCTATTCTTGATGGTGACATGGTTCAATTCCGATAGTCAATACAAAGTCGCATACTCCCGCTTTTCTTCTTTACAAATAAAACAAGAGCACCCCAAGGAGATGTACTAGACGAATGAAACCGATGTCCAACAATTCCTCAGTTGGACCTTTAACTCCGAAAGTTCAATAGAGCCATTCGATACGGGGTTTTAGAAATGGGCTTTGTACCAGTTTCAAGATCAATAAAGAATTCAACTTCAAGTTCCGGGGTAGACCGGAAGTTCTTCAGAAATACGCCGGAAAGTCAATAACAACAGAATATTATTCAAATTTGACGTGTCTTTATTCAAATCCATAACATGGGCTAAGAAAGCTTGACATCCGCTTTTCAATAAAACGGTCAATAGCTTTATGATTAGATATGACATTGATTGATTTTAATGGTTTAGTTGCTTGAATTGCATAACAAAGTTGGTTAGGAATATGAAAACTAACAACCTTACGAAAAACAATCAATTTTGGCATGATGAGTAGTTAACCAATCAATCCCTAAAATCACATCAAAAGCAAGTATCTTTAAAGAGATAAGGTCACAGAGATAAAGTAATGGTGCCAACTTGAATCAAACAAGATTTATAAACAAAGGATGTGATGAAAGTTTCTCCTAACTGAGTTTCCACAGAGATAGTCAAAGTCTAATTTCTCCGAGTCAAGTTTAAACGCTGAGCACAAGCAGAGAGATAAATGAATGGGTAGCACCGGTATCAAGTAAGGTATAAACTTCGCAAGAATTTATAAATAGCTTACCCGTGATCATCTCGTTTGGGTTCCTCGCATTTTGACCAAATCCAACAAACGCTTCTTCCAGAACCATTGACTTTGACTTTTCCGGGATGATCTTTTTGAGTAAATCGTCCCCACTCGAACTAGGTTTTTGCTACATCATAATCTCGAAAGCGATATGTCCTTCCTTTCCACAATTATAGCATACCTTGAAATGTTGTGGACAGGTTTGGATTGATATGTCCCTCTTTCCCAGATTTATAGCATATAATGGTGGTCGCTCTCCTCCCTTAGAACCCGTTCTTCACGCAAGACCGCTGCCTTCACATGGTCGTTGTTAAATCTCCTCTTTTAAAATCTCCTCCCACTCGCTTCTTCTATTTTCATGGCTATGATTACCACCGTAGTGGTTACCATTTTGTCCGTCTGCTTTCTTTCTCCACCGGTTATCATTATTCTATCGATCGCTATCTCTGGTACGATCCTAGTTATGGTCCTCAATTGGTAGTACTCGTTATCTCGCTTCTAATAATTGAGCCTCATTTACAACATCCTGAATAGAGAGAAAATTTATGAGAAATGAGATATTGTCAGTATCGGGGTTTCAAACCTCTCAAAAACATCCGCCATAATGCTTCCTCATTCTCCACCAAATGAGGTGCAAACTCGATAACTCTGCAAACTTTGCCTCGTCTCGAGACACCGCCATGTTGTTTTGTTCTAATCGATGAACTCCACTTCCTTCATATATAATTTAACACTTTCGTGAAAGTATTTGTCATTAAATAATTTCTAAAATGTCTCCCAAGATATGCCGAAAAGCGGTGGATGGGTATGCTTCACGACTCCCACCAAGAGTCTCGCTTCGCCACTAACATAAAGGTGGCGAATGGAACCTTCTTTTTCTTCCGCATCCCAAGACATCGAATATCTTGGTAATTTGCTTGACCCATGTTTCGCCATGATCGGATCTCGCTTTCCCTTAAATTCGTGGTCCCAACTCTTTGAACCGCTTGGGTCGTGACAACCCGTGAATTGCTATCATTTTCTCCTCAGATTTTGAACACGAGTCTCCTCGTCGATTTTTGCATGAATCGCAAAAAAGCTTCTAAACATCCCCTCGCTCATCATCTCTTTCAAAGGTGTTGTTCACAGGAGGAACATTGCCACTGTTGCACGCTCTCCTCGTTGGTGAGTACAAAGCGTCTCCACTGGGCCTCATTTCCATTGTTAATATTCTCAATCGACATTCTCAAATATCGCCATAAAACAAGGGTTAATTAAGGAAATCAATATATCACATAATATCCTTATATACCGACCAACTAAAAAAATAAGCTTAGGTAGGACACACTAGTGAAGGATTTACTCGCCTCCCTCCTAGTTCTATTCCCCGATCTCCGCGAAAATCATATCCCTAAGCTCGATACTATCCGCGACGCCCCAAAATAGGTATACATCACCCATTCTGAAGTTGTCAATACATGATGTAAAACAACTACAACTTTATTATTACAACAAGAAATCTGTGAGTTTGAATACAAATATTATCTTCTAGACAATATCTATACTCAAATAAATTCTCATCACATTTATTGATACATTATTTTACAAAATGGTGAGGACTACTAAACAATTCTTTCTAAAACCTTCATTCCATACCCCCAGACTAAGATCATTATATTCTCGCCTCCTGAGAAGAAAAATGGAACAAAAAGGAAAAGGTGAGCTCAACTAGCCCAAAGAAAGAATATTATGACTAAGATAATATACAACAAATTATCTTAGTCTTCAACAGGAAAAATCTAATAGAATACAATAGACAACAAATTTTAAATCAATATTCGCAGCGGAAATAATAATTCATTAGAAGAGTTAAGTAGAGAATGCAAACTACTATCTTCTATGTATGAATTTAAAAGTTCATCGCTCATCTTTTATCCTCGTAACATCAATCAATATACATCTCGAATCAAATATTCATCTTTGCACTCTGAGCCAAAGATATTCATCGATTAGTCATGTTCATCTAAACACTGCTTCATCTTTGCACTACTACCAAAGATATTCTTCGAATCATTCATCTTTACACTACAGTGCCAAAGATATTCAATAATATCATCATTTAAGACCGAGGATGATGAAAAATATTTTAAAGAAACGAATCCAAAGGAAACAAAATGACAAGAATTAAGGATTAAGGATTCGTACTTTGTTTTATCCATGTTCAAAAATACCTCAAAAATAATCATAGTGGTGTAAAATTCAAGAATGATCAAAACATGGATACAATCAAAGCTAGTATCCGCAATAGATATTTTGGACAAAAGAAGAAATTTTATTTTTAGTGAATAGTGCCATATATCGTGAATAGTGCCGATACGTGAATAGTAACTCAGACACCAAAAGATAGAAATTTCCCAAAAAAACATCTTCACGCTTCACTGAATAGTACTTTCGTGAATAGTAACTCGTGAATAAGAACTCATGAATAGTAACTCGTGAATAAGAACTCATGAATAGTAACCCATATATGAAAAAAGTTCCAAATTTGATAAAAAGTTTTAACTAATATTTCAAAGATAATGATATTGAAGAAATAATATCATTTGAGAAAAAAATAACATCCCTTACCTCGAAAGATTAGTACTTCTAGTGGAATACTGGGATATAGTCTTTGAAGGAACTTGCACCGTCTAACAATACTCAAAGTATACTCAAAATACTCACAAGAATACGCCGATAATATAGAGAGAAAACTTGGCTTTACGGTGTGATTTTCAATTCTAACCTAAGAACCTTTATTTATAGAAATTGCTTAGAACACCAAAGCGAAAAATTTAATAAATTAATAATATAATTATATAAATTTCCTACGCATGCCTAGAATATGATTTCAACCATCAAACACATGCCACATTCTAGAAAAAAGTAAGAAAAATGTTTTTCTAATTTTAAATATTTTAAACTTCCAAAAATCAATTATTTGAGCTTGAACTTCAATAATTCATAATAAATAGCCCTTTCATCGAAAAAATTCAATCTCGAAAGTTTTTATAGAAAATTCAATTTCTACAACTTTTAGGAAGAAAGTTTTCCAAATTCCAAATAGAAATTGAACGAAATCCACAAACGAGGCGATTTTACAAGCTATAATCAAATTTCAACAAGAAATGGGGTCCACCGACATGTTTAACATGTTTTAAATATTTATTGCAACAAAAATACTCTTCCTCCTCATATACTCATATATCCCACATTCGTTGTAAAAATATCACCATTATTATATTATTAAAATATAATAATATATTTAAATGAATTATTTTATCGTAAAAAGATAAAATTTCAATTTTCAACAATTGTCACATTAAAATTTTCTCCATCTATATCCACATAAAATCAATATTTTCCTCATCATATGTATCAATAATTAATTATTCACAAATAATATTACAGAATCACAATATTGACAACTGTAGTGCGATTCCACAGGAAAGAGGGCTTTCGATAAGAATTTCTCTCATCTTGGCGTATGAATTAGGTGACCAAACCTCTCCTTAGACAGAACTTTCTATACATTGTCAATAATGTTATCTAATAATATTATTCAGATAATATGAATTATTGCTTCGATAATGAAAAATACTGTGTAATGACAATTATTGAAACAATGACAATATAAAATATCAACACAATTAATTATTAAATCAATAAAATATTGAGCGAAGAATTACATAACCATTATTGAGTAGTGCCTTCTTACGTAAGAATCAATAATTGGTGCAATACTGCAGTAAATCTTCTTGTGTTTTAACCAATTTAGAGTATTTTAACAAAGATTAATCTGTAACAACTACACCGTTATTTTAAACAACTTATATTTGTCGTTTTCTTCATCCAATCGCTTTAAGCATGGGGCCCACACACGGTCGCTACTTGCTGCATTTAATATTCCCCGACAAAGCATTTAATATTCCACGACCAAACGAATATTCCCCGTAACAACAATGAATATTTTATAACCACTTGCTTATTTTGAAATATTTGCATATTTTACCCCTAACTATCCACATTAATCAAATCAACCCTTACTATTTCAAAATAATAAATAGAGAAAATTAAATTTCATTAATAATAAGTTGGGGTCTTACACTTACAGCTTTGTGTGGGCCTCATAACGGAAAGCGATTGAATGAAGAAAATGACAAGTATAAGTTGTTTATAAATAACGATGTAGTTGTTACCATTAATACTGTTGGAATACCCGGTGGTTAAAACACAGTAGCACATGGTATTACACCAATTATTGATTCTTACGTAAGAAGACACTACTCAATAATAGTTACAGTAGTTACTGTTCAATATTTTATTTTATTGATTCAATAATTGCTACGTTGATATTTTATATTATTGTTGTTTCAATAATTGTCACTACACAATATTTTTATTATCAAATCAATAATTCATATTATTTGAATAATATTATTAGATAACATTATTGGCAATGTCTAGAAAGTTTTGTCTAAGGAGAGGTTTGGTCACCTAATTGCGCGCCAGTAAGGAGAAATCTTTATCGAAAGCCCTCTTCCTGTAGAACGGCCGTTGTACGGGCTTTGTGATTCTCAGAATATTATTTATGAATAATTAATTATTAATTTATATGATAAGAAAAATATTCATTTTATGTGGATATAGATGGAGAAAATTTTTAATGTGACAATTGTTGAAAATTGATATTTTATCTTTCCCGATAAAATAATTCATTTAAAAACATTATTATATTTTAATAATATAATAATGGTGATATTTTACAATGAATGTGTGATATATGAATAAATGAGGAGAAAGAGTATTTTTGTTTCAAAAAATGTTTAAAATATGTTAAATATGTTTGTGGGCCCCACTTTGTGACTGGAATTGGATTATAGCCCGTAAAATTGTTTGTTTGTGGATTTCGGTCAACTTCTGCTTGAAATTTAGAAAAACTTAAACTTACAAAGTTGTAGGGAATGGAATTTCCTATGAAATGGATATAAGATTCAAAATTTTCTGATAAAAAGGGCTATTTATTATGAATTATTGAAGCTCCGAAGTTTCGGAATAATTGATTTTTGGAAGTTTTAATTGTTTTGTTTAAGAAAAACGTTTTTTTGCAATTAAGTGGGCTCACATGTGATATAAATGTGCTGAA
The DNA here is from genome assembly GCA_020205615.1 of Panax quinquefolius. Classification (NCBI taxonomy): domain Eukaryota; kingdom Viridiplantae; phylum Streptophyta; class Magnoliopsida; order Apiales; family Araliaceae; genus Panax; species Panax quinquefolius. The sequence goes on from CM035154.1 coordinate 141,527,478, forward strand.
TTCAGTTGGTCTAATGTGGGCTTGAAATTTTGTAATTATATTATTATTTTATTAAATTTTCGCTTTTCTAAGCATTTTCCTATAAATAGTGGTGCTTAGTTTAAATTGAAAATCACACCGTAAACCCAAGTTTTCTGCTTCTATATTATCGTTTATTCTTGTGAGTATTTTGATACTTTGAGTGTTGCTATACTTGCAAGTTCCTTTCAAATAAGTTATATCCTATATTCTAGCTAGAAGTACTATTCTTTTGAGGTAAGGGATGTTATTTTTTTAAAAAAAATGATATTATTTCTTTCAATATCATTATGCCAAAATATTGGTAAGATTTTTCTTGTGAAATTCTGATCTTTTCATGTCGGAGTTACTATTCATGAGTTACTAATCATGAGTTACTATTCACGAATTACTATTCACGAGTACTATTCACGAAGCATGATGATTTTTTTATTATGAAATTTCTACCTTTTAGTGCTCTGAGTTACTATTCACGATAATTTACACTATTCACGATAAAGTAATTATTCACGAATATTTACACTATTCACGTAAAAAATTAAATTTTCTTTTCTCGTGTCCAAGATTGTCTATTATGGTTCTTATCTTTGATTGGATCTATGTTTTGATCTTCATTTTTGAATTCTGCTCCACAATAGTTTATTATGGAGTATTTTTGAACTTAGATTGTTTGAAATACTTAATCCTTAATATTTATTCTTTTGTTTCAATCGGATTCGCTTTTCTTTAAAATATTTTTCTTCATCCTCACCCTAAATGATGATATTATCGGGATATCTTTGGCCCAGTAGTGCAAAGATGGTTGATTTTTTATGAATATCTTTGGCCTATAGTGCAAAGATGTACAGTGTCGAGATGAATACGATTAATCGATGAATATCTTCGCCTTAGTGCAAAGATGAATATTTGATTCAAGATGTATATTGATTGATGTTACAGTGATAAAATATCGACGATGGACTTTAAATTCATAGATAATAGTAGATTTCATTCTCTACATAACTCTTCTATGAATTATTATTTTCATCACGAATATTGATCCTCAAAACTTGTCATTATCATTATATTCTATCGATTTTTCCCTGTTGAAGACTAACGATAATTTGTTTTATATTATCTTAGTCATAATATTCTTTACTGGGCTAGTTGTGCTCACCCTTTTCCTTTTTGTTCCATTTTTCTTCTCAGGAGGCGAGAATGTAGCGAGTACTAGTCTGGGAATGGAATGATGGTTCTAGAAGTCGTCTTAGTAGTCTTCACTATTTTGTAAAATAGTGTATCAATAATTGTAATGAGGACTTATTTGAGTGTGGATATTGTCTAAATGACAATATTTGTATTTAAACTCATAGTTTATGTGTTGTCGTATTTTGCACGACAATTATATTAATAAAGTTGTAGTTGTTTCTGTACCATGTATTTTGGTGACTCAGAATGGGTGTTGTATACCTATTTTGGGGGCGTCATAGTTAGTGTAAATCGACATGTATTTCGATAATAACTGATGTCTGGAGGTTATATTGACCAATCGGGTAATTAATCGAATAAATGAGGAATTAATTGCTATTAATTAACACGATTATAACTATTTGTTCACATGTGTGTATTATTGATTCACATTATTTACTATTAGGGGAGGTGGTGAAAGTTTGATAATACTTGCAGGACTAAATTAAAAATGAAAGAAAAGTTGGAGGTATTGTACTGTAATTTTTTGAGCCCCAAAACGTACAATTATCAAAACTATATTTTTCTATAAATAGAAGCTCATTATTCCTTCATTTCTCACCAATTCGCTAAAGCTATAGAGCAATTATTATAGAGAGCAATTATAGAGAGAAAGAAGAAAAGATGTCTGCTACCTCTCTATTCCAGTATCCATCTTTATTATAAGGTAAAGGGTATTATTTCTTTCATTTTCATGAAGAGAGCTATTGTTATTCCATTCTTTATTATTCTATTGGAATAACCTGTCTATGCGAAGTACCGCATACATGGTGAAATTCTTCTGTTATTCCATTCTTTATTATTCTCGCTTGAATATCCCATGCTGCGCATGTATTACGCATTTACCTTTCCCATTATTTATTATTACGTTGGAATAACTCGCCTGCATCTGTACCGCATATATGGTGAAATTCTTCATTATTCCATTCTTTATTATTCATTGAATATCCACATGCAAGGCGTGATTACGCATGACCGGTTCCATTATTTATTATTCGTTGGAATAACTCGTTGCAATGCGGTCTATCGCATGCATGGTGAATTCTGTTGTTATTCCATTCTTTATTATTTTGTTGAAATATCCTGTCTATATAGATTTCGCATGACCTGGCTCCATTCTTTATTATTTTGTTGGGAATAACCTGTCTGTGCGATTTATCGCATGTATGGTGAATTCTTCTGTTATTCCATTCTTTATTATTTTGTTGGAATAACCTGTCTATGTGGATTACCACATGCATGGTGAATGATCCTTTGTATTCATTCCTTATTAAATTGTGGAAATGATCATCTACGTGGATTATCGCATAATGCGCTAAAAATCCATTTGCAGTTTCATATATTCTATTATACTTAATTGGTTAAAGTTTTGGCTTCTATACTCCATGAAATTAGTAGAATATCTTGGATATTTGCGATTCATCCAGTATATTTACATGGAAATATTCTTTTGAGCATTCTTGAATTTTACTCCACAAAGCAGTATCATGTTGACAATTTGGACGTTTTTGAGTTCAGGATAAATTAACTTATAAATCTCTAAAAAGTAATTCTTGAACCTTGTTTTATTGAATTATTATGTCATTTTTGTGACTCCCCCAAAATAGGTATACATCACCTATTCTGAGTCACCAAATACATGGTACAGAATACAAATACAATCTTAAATATACAACATGAGCTGTGAGTTTTAATACAAATATTATCTTCTGGCGGTATTCAAACTCAAAATAAGTCCTCAATACATTTATTATCACACTATTTCATAGAATAGTGAGGACTACTAATGCTATCATCTTGACCGTCACTCCATTCTCCGACTAGTCCCTGCTACGTTCTCATTTCCTGAAGAGAACAATGAAAGCAAAAGGGTGAGCTCAACTAGCCCAGTAAGAAATATTATGACTAAGATAATGCAAAATAATTTATCTTTAGCCTTTAACAATGTTAAACTGATAAAATATAACAAACATCAAGTTTAACTGCAGCGGAACAAGCAATCCATTAAAAGAGTCAAGTAGAGAATAAAATCTACTATCTTCTATGATTTAAAAGGGTTTTCATCACTTTTATCACTGAGACTCAGCTTAATAAATCATCCACATCATCCTTGCACTACGGCCAAGGATATTCATTAGTATCACAACCACAAATTATCCATGCACTACGGGTCAAGGATATTCGTGTATTCTTCAATGGTCATGATCATGCCAACAACTGTCCATCAATGCAGTACGGGCCAGTGAGGACTTTTACCACACCATTTGTAACATTACGATCATGATTATACCGATTAATCCCTGGTCATAATCATACCAAGTCCATCTATGCACTACAGGCCACAGATGCCTTTCGACATAATATAAACATGAGGATGATGACAATGATATAAGAATTCAATAAAACAAGTTCAAGAATTAATTTATCCAGGAACTAATAATGTCCAAATTGTCAACATGATACTTCTTTGTAGAGTAAAATTCGAGAATGCTCGTAAGAATATTTCCATGAAAAGATCTCGGATGAAGCGCAAAATATCAAGGATATTCCACTAATTTCATGGAGTATAGAAGTCAAAACTTTAACCAACCGAGTATAATAAAGAATGGAATAACAAAAGAAATCACCGAGCATGCGATAGAATCCGCATGCATGTGTTATTCCAACAGAATAATAAATAACGGAACCCGGTCATGCGTAGTCCGCATGCATGTGATATATCCAACGTAATAATAAAGAATGGAATAACAATGTAATTCACCATGCATGCGATAGAACGCGTGTGATATAGTTATTCCAATGTAATAATAAAGAATGGAACCAGTCACGCGTAATCCGTATGCATCGGAGATATTCCAAATGTAATAATAAAGAATGGAATAACAAATGTAATTCACCAGCATGTGATAGATCGCATGCATGAAAGTTTATTCAATGTAATAATAAATAATGGAACGAATCATATGCGTAATGCGCACCAAGAGGATATTCCAATGAATAATAAAGAATGGAATAATGTAAGAATTTCACCACGTATGCGGTATTGGATGTATTAAAAGTTATTCCAACATAATAATAAAGAATGGAATAATGTAAGAATTTCACCAAGTATAGGGTAGTCCACGATACAAGTTATTCCAATGAATAATAAAGAATGGAATAATGAAGTTCTCTTCATGAATACAAAAGAAATAATACCCCTTACCTTATAAGAAACTGGATATAGGAGTAGTGAAGTAGCAGAATTCTTTTCTTCTTTCTCTCTATAGTTTCTCGCTCTAGAGTTTCAGTGAATTCGTAAGAAATAATGAAGGAATGAGCTTCTATTTATAGGAGAATGGACAAAATAGTAACTAATTCATGAACGGTCCAGATTGATTTACTTTTAAACGGACGATCCATATTAATTTACTATGCAGTATTAATAAAATATTCTAATAAAATAAAATCTTGTAAATAAAATATAATATATTCTATTTATAATCTAATAAAACGAATAACTTTATAAAAGTATTCTGTTTTATATAAAAAGATTTTACTATGCAAATATTATGCATAATAGAATATTATATATTCTATTTATAGTCTAATAAAACGAATAACTTTATAAAAGTATTCTATTTTATATAAAAAAAATTTACTATCTGCAAATACTATGCAGATACTTATGCAAAACACTATGCATAATAGAGTATTATATATTCTATTTATAGTCTAATAAAACGAATAACTTTATAAAAGTATTCTGTTTTATATAAAAAGTTTTTTTGTTTTATTACATTTATAATAATAAAACAAAAGTTATCACCTTTATTATAATTCACAATATTAATCGACCAGGTCGTTTCCAGGAAAGAGGGGGCTTTCCAATAAGGATTTCTCCCTATTAGTGCGCAATTAGGTGACCAAACCTCTCCTTGGCAGAACTTCTAGACATCGTTAATATTGCAAATAATAATATTAATAACCTTGTTATCTCAATTATTGATTTAATAATATATAAAATATCAACAATAATTGAATCAAATAACGTGAGATACTATGCAACAATTACTATAGCAATAATTGAACAAAGCTGAGTGACTTTTCACGTAAGCATCAATAATCAATACCGTGTGCTACTATGCAACCATGCATATTACTGTACTTTTACTACCGAGTAGTTCAAAAGTTTTAACAGTAAAACTTCCGCCGTTATTTTCATAAAAATATTTTTGTCATTTTCTCAATCCGATAATAATTCTGTTGTGGGGTCCACCAATGATTGTACCGTCGTACGTATATTCTTCGACAAAAAGAATATTCCCCGACCAATCGAATATTATACAACAACTTGCATACTTTTCAAAATTTATAAATATTACCCACAACTATAACATTATCCCAAATCCACACCATAATTTTGGAAAAATATATTTCGAGAAAATTAAATCTTTATTCGTAAAATTTGGGATTTTACAATTGTCATCATCCTCATGTTTATATTATGTTGAAAGTCATCTGTGGCCTGTAGTGCATAGATGGACTTGGTATAATTATGACCAGGAATTATTCGATATAATCATGACCGTAATGTTACAAATGATGTGGTAAAAATTCTCATTGGCCCGTAGTGCATTGATGGAAAATTGTTGGCATGATCATGACCATTAATGAATACACGAATATCCTTGGCCCGTAGTGCATGGATAATTTGTGGTCGTGATACTAATTAATACCCTCGGCGTAAGTAGTGGGGGATGACGTGGTTTATTTAATAAAAATTTGAGTCTCGTGATAAAAGTGATGAAAAACCTTTTAAATCATAGAAGATAGTAGATTTTATTCTCTACTTGACTCTTCTAATGGATTGCTTGTTCTACCGCAGCTTAAACTTGATGTTTGTTATGTTGTATCGCTTTAACATCGTTGAAGGCTAACGATAATTTATTCTCGCATTATCTTAGCCATAATATTTCTTCTCGGGATAGTTGAGCTCACCCTTTTGGCTTTCATTGTTCTCTTAAGAAATGAGAATGTAGCAGGGACTAGTCGGGGAACGGAGTGACGATCCAGATGATAGCATTAGTAGTCCTCACTATTCTATGAAATAGTGTGATAATAAATGTATTGAAGACTTATTTTGAGTTTGAATACTGTCTAGAAGACAATATTTGTATTAAAACTCACAACTCATGTTGTATATTTAAGATTGTATTTGAATTCTGTACCATGTATTTGGCAACTCAGAATAGGTGATGTATACCTATTTTGGGGGCGTCACAGGTACTATACTGTAATTCGTATTTTCACATGATTATAACTATTGATTCACATGATTGAACTATTGATTCACATTATTTATTATTAGGGGAGGTGATGCAAGTTTGATAATACTTGCAGGACTAAATTAAAAATTTAAGAAAAGTTAAAGGTATTGTACTGTAATATTTCGAGCCCCAAAACGTGCAATTATCGAAACTATATTTTCCTATAAATAGAAGCTCATTCTTCCTTCATTTCTCACCAATTCACTAAAGCTTTAGAGTAATTATTATGGAGAGAAATTATTGAGAGAAAGAAGAAGAGAAGTTTGCTACCTCTCTACTCCAGTATCCAGTTTTTTTCTAAGGTAAGGGGTATTATTTCTTTCGTATTCATGAAGAGAGCTTACATTATTCCATTCTTTATTATTATGTTGGAATAACTTTGCTCATGCGAAGTACCGCATACATAGTGAAATTCTTCCATTATTCCATTCTTTATTATTACATTGGAATATCCCGTGCTGCAAGATTATGCTAGATCCGGTTCCATTCTTTATTATTATGTTGGAATAACTTTTCTGCAAGCGATCTATCGCATGCATGGTGAATTCTTTGTTATTCCATTCTTTATTATTTTGTTGGAATATCCTGTCTGTTCGGATTACGCTATACCTGGTTCCATTCTTTATTATACTGTTGGAATAATCATGCATGCAAGGCCTATCGCATGCACGGTGAATTCTTCCATTATTCCATTCCTTATTATTTTGTTGAATATCCATGCATGCGGATTACGCATGACCTGGTTCCATTCTTTATTATTCTGTTGGAATAACCTGTTTATGTGGATTATCACATGCATGGTGAATGATACTTCATATTCATTCCTTGTTAAATTGTGGAAATGATCTGTCTACGTGGATTACCGCATGGCGGGTGAAAATCCATATGTAGTTTCATATATTCTATGATACTCATTTGGTTAAAGTTTTTGCTTCTATACTCCATGAAATTAGTAGAATATCCTGGATATTTGCGCTTCATCCGATATCTTTTCATAGAAATGTTCTTCTGAGCATTCTTGAAATTTACTCCACAAAGTAGTATCATGTTGACAAATTGGGACGTAATTGATTTCAAGATAAATTAACTTATAAATCTTTAAATTTTATTCTTGAACTTGTTTTATTGAATTATCATGTCATTGTCATCATCCTCATGCTTATATTGTGATGAAAGTCATCTTTGGCTTACGTGCATAGATGGACTTGATATGATTATGACCAGAGATTATTCTAGTATAATCATGACTTGTCATCGTTATAAATGATGTGGTAAAAGTCCTCAAGAACTCAGTGAGTGCATTAATGGACAGTTTTTGGTATGATTATGACTAGGGATTATTCGGTATAGTCATGACCATTGATGATTTAATGAATATCCTTGGCCCGTAGTGCAGGAATGACTCGATGATGTGGTCTATTTATTAAGCTGAGTCTCAGCGATAAAAATTGATGAAAACATTTTAAATCATAGAAGATAGTAGATATCATGCTCTACTTTACTCTTCTAATGGATTGCTTATTCCACTGCAGTTAAACTTGATGTTTGTTGTATTTTATCAGTTTAACATTGTTGAAGACTAATGATAATTTATTCTGCATTATCTTAGTTATAATATTTCTTACTGGGCTAGTTGAGCTCACCTTTTCTTTCACCGCTCTCTTCGTGAAATGAGAACGTGGCGGGACTAGTCGGGGAATGGAGTGACTATTCCCGATGATAGCATTAGTAGTCCTCACTATTCTGTTAAATAGTGTGACAATAAATATAATGAGGACTCCATTGAGTGTGGGTATTATCTAGATGACAATATTTTTATTAAAACTCTTAGATTATGTTTTGTCGTATTTTACACGACTGTTGTATAATTAAGTTGTATTTGAATTTTGTACCACGTATTTGGTGACTCAAGATGGGTGATGTATACCTATTTTGGGGGCGTCACAGTTGGTATCGAGCTTAGGGGCTATGATACCATTTGAAATGTGAGACAAGAACTAGGAGGGAGAGACGGGAATTCCTTCTCTAGTATGACCTACCTAAGTTTATTTGGTATTTAATTGGTCGGTCAGAGTATAGGGATAATATGTGATATGTTAATTAACTCTTGTTTTGTGGCAGTATTTGAAAATGACATCCAAAAATGTTGAGATAAATAATGAAGCACATGAGACAGTTGAGTCACCACAAATTAATGCCCAGGATAATATGCAACAGGAAGACAATAATCCTCATGTAAAATATAACACCGATGAAATGGTGAACGATGAGATGTTCAGAGGTTTTCTGCAATTCATGCAACATCAGGCGAAAGCGACTCCTATCCAAAATGCAGGTGGAAACACTGAAAACTCTCGTACGGTCACTGCTGAGCAGTTCAAGGAGCTGGGACTACTGGAGTTTTTTGGAGAGCCAAAACCACTTAAGGCGGAGACGTGGATAAGGTAGATCAACAAGATATTTGATGTCTTGGGATGCTCCGAGAAGCAAAAGGTTCCCTTTGCCGCACTCAAAATGTTGCGAGCATTGGCAGATTACTGGTGGGAATCTGTAAAGCGTACTCAACCTGCCGCACTCAAAATGTCTTGGGAGAAGTTCTAAGAGCTGTTCAATGACAAGTACTTTCCTGAAAGTATTCGTCACATGAAGGAGGTAGAGTTCATCAAGCTTGATTAAAACAATATGACCTTGGCGTAGTACGAAGCTAAGTTTGCCGAGTTGTCTCGGTTTGCGTCCCACTTGGTTGATAATGAGGAGAGAATGACGCGGATGTTTCTAAGAGGTTTGAAACCCGAGATACGTCAATACCTTATCTCTCATAAACTGTGTTTCAGATGTTGTGAATAGGGCTCAGTTATTAGAGCGTGATAATGAGTCAACCCAACCAAGAGAGAGCAGTCGGCAAGTCGATAATACCAGTGGTAGCAGTCATTGAAGCGGTGATAACAAACGTGGAGGGAATCAACATGCCAGAAATGATAATCACTTCTGTGGTAATCATGGCCATGACAATAAGAGTGGACATTTCAAGAAGAGGAGATTCAACAAGGATGGAAAGACGTCAGCACGATCACCTATTGTTAAGGAAGGAGAACGACCACCGGTCGTATGTTACAAATATGGAGGGGAAGGACACATAAATCCAAACTGCACGATGCAGTCCAAAGCGTGTTATAATTGTGGAAAAGAAGGTCACCTAGCCCAATTTGTCGTGCACCTAAGTCAAGTGCAGCTGGGATGGAGGCATCAAAGGGTGTCCCAAACAAGACAAAACCAGTATTTCAAGGGAGTGCGCTTGTCGTAACCTCCCAAAAAGTGAGGAATCCAAACGAGGTGATCACAAGTAAGCTAATCATAAACTCTAGCGAAGTTTATACTTTATTTGATACCAGTTCTACCCATTCTTTTATTTCTCCTACTTGCGCTCAATGTTTAAATTTGACTCTGGAGAAATTAGACTTTAACTTATCTGTTGAAACTCCGTTGGGAGAAACCTTCATTACATCCTCGGTTTATAAGGCTTGTTTGATTCAAATCGGTAACCGCACGTTACATTTCGATCTTATTTCTTTGAAAATACTTGCATTTGATGTGATTTTAGGGTTTGATTGGTTAACTACTCATCATGCTAAAATCAATTATTTTCGTAAGGTTGTTATCTTTCATATTCCTAACCAACCTATTATGCGAATTCAAGCAACCAAACCACTAAAATCAATCACTGTCATATCAAGTCATAAAGCTATTTGTTTATTGAAAAACGGATGTCAAGCTTTCTTAGCCCATGTCACGGATTTAAATAAAGATACGTTAGATTTGAATGATATTTCTATTGTTAATAAATTTCCTGAAGAACTTCCTGGCCTACCCCCAGAGTGTGAAATTGAATTTTGTATCGACCTTGAATCCAGTACAAAACCCATTTCCAAAGCCCCATATCGAATGGCTCCTATTGAACTTCAGGTGTTAAAAACCCAACTACATGAATTATTAGACATCGGTTTCATTGGTCCTAGTACGTCTTTTTGGGGTGCTCCTGTTCTATTCATAAAGAAGAAAGAAGGAAGTATGTGGCTTTGTATTGATTATCGGGAGTTGAATCATGCCACCATCAAAAATAGGTACCCGTTGCCTCGCATTGATGACCTGTTTGACCAGTTGCAAGGAGCCAAATTCTTTTCAAAGATTGATCTTCGTTTCAGATATCATCAGTTGAAGACTAAAGCTGATGACATTCCAAAGATCGCTTTCGAACTCCTGAGACGGCATTATGAATTCCTAGTCATGTCTTTTGGATTAAATAATGCTCCTGCCGCCTTCATGGATATGATGAACCAAGTATTCAAGGAATATTTGGATCACTTTGTGGTCGTCTTTATTGATCACATCCTCATATACTCCAAAACCCGCGAAGACCATGAGCAACACTTGAGGCTGATACTCCAAAAGCTTCGTGAAAACAATCTTTATGCCAAGTTGAAGAAATACGAGTTCTGGCTTGAGGAAGTTGCATTCCTTGGGCACGTGATATCAAATCATGGAATATCTGTTGACCCGACAAAGATTGAAGCAATTCAAAGCTGGGAGCAACCTAAGTCAGTGACCGAAGTACGTAGCTTTCTCGGCTTAGCTGGTTATTATCGGAGATTCGTAGAAGGGTTTTCTCGAATCGCAACTCTATTAACTCAGCTGAATCGAAAAGATACAAAATTCGGTTAGAGCGATGAATGTTAAAAGAGTTTTCAAGAACTCAAGAGGAGACTCATTTCAGCACCTGTTCTGACAATACTAATTGGCTCGGAGGGATTTGTCATCTACAATGATGCTTCAGGCAAAGGGTTAGGATGTGTTCTCATACAACATGGGAAAGTCATAGCCTATGCCTCTCGACAATTCAAAGAATATGAGAGGAATTATCCTACTCATGATCTAGAGTTGGCAGCAGTCATTTTTACTCTTAAGATTTGGAGGCATTACCTGTATGGAGAGAAGGTGGAGATCTATACGAATCATAAAAGCCTCAAATATTTCTTTACTCAAAAGGAACTCAACATGCGGCAATGACGATAGCTTGAGTTGTTAAAAGATTATGATCATACCATCTAATACCATCCTGGAAAAGCGAACGTAGTAGCTGACGCATTGAATAGAAGATCATATGCGGGTATGAGTGCAATATTGTCAACGCAAAGACCCATTTTGTATGACTTGGAAAGGATGAAAATAGAGTTAAAGACCCTAGGGACCCATGTGATGATGGCGAATATACAAATGAAACCGACTTTAATCGATAAAGTTAAAGCTGCTCAAACTACAGACCTAGAGCTGATGCGTATGAAGAAGAAAGTGCAAGAAGGTGCTATTCCAGAAGCAAGAATCGATGAAGAAGGAATACTTCGAGTCAACTCCAGACTTTGTGTTACTAACGATTCTGACTTGAAGTATAAAATAATGATGGAGGCGCACAACACAGCGTTTGTAATCCATCCTAGTAGTACCAAAATGTATCATGATCATCGACATACATTTTGGTGGAGCAATATGAAGAGAGAGATAGCGGGATTTATCTCAAGGTGTCTAACTTGTCAACGAGTCAAGGCGGAACATCAAGTGCCAAAAGGTCCTTTGCAACCACTTAAAATTCCAGAATGAAAGTGGGAGCACATTACCATGGATTTCGTTACTGGTCTTCCCAAGGTTTCTCAAGGCATAGATGTGATTTGGGTCATTATTGATATATTGACCAAGTTTGTTCATTTCTTACCGATACAAGAAACTTTTACACTTGAACGTCTTGCTAGTATGTACATAAACGAGATCGTAGTATTGCATGGTATGCCAGTATCTATAGTTTCTGATCGAGACCCAAGATTCACTTCAAGATTTTGGGTTAGTTTGCAAAAAGCTATGGGCACGAAATTACTATTTAGTTCGGCATATCATCTTCAAACGGATGGGCAGTCAGAAAGGACTATTCAAACTCTTGAAGATTTATTAAGACTCAGTGTCCTTGACTTCAAGGGAAGTTGGGACAAGTTCTTACCATTGGTGGAGTTTTCCAACAACAACAATTATCAAGTAAGTATTGGCATGGCTCCATTTGAGGCGTTGTATGGAAGAAAGTGTCGTTCTCTAGTATGCTGGGATGAGGTAGGTGAAGCAACGTTGTTGGGACCGGATTTGGTACGTATGACTACAAAAAAGATTCAAACGATCCGACAATGTATATAAACCTCACAAGATCGACAAAAGAGTTATGCTGATCTTCATCGAAAGGACGTGGAATTCAATATTGGAGATCATGTGTTGTTATGTGTTGCTCCATGGAAAGGAGTTACAAGATTTGGAAAGAGAGGAAAGCTCAATCCTCGATTCATTGGCCCATTTTTAATCCTCAGTCGAGTAGGAACTATGGCCTATAGACTCACCTTACCACCAAGTATGTCTCGTGTTCACAACGTTTTTCACATATTTATGTTATGTAAATATGTGAAAGACCCGAACCACATTATTAAATTAGAACCAGACGAGATAGAGGAAGATTTAACATATGAAGAGGTACCTGTTAAAATCTTGTATACGAAGGATCATATTCTACGCTCTAAAGTTATACCTCAAGTCAAAGTTTTGTGGAGAAACCACGATGTTGATGAAATGACCTGGGAGTTAGAATCTGAAATGAAATCAAGGTATCCTCACCTCTTCGACATACCAGGTACGTACCCTAATTTCGAGGATGAAATTTCATAAGAAGGGGAGGTTGTAAGACCACAACTTTTATGAATAAAGAATAATTTTCTCAAAATATATTTTTGATTATTATGGTGTGGATTTGATATAATGTTATTGTTGTGGGTTATATTTACAAATTTTGCAAAGTAAGCAAGTGGTTATATAATATTTGATTGGTCGGGGAAATATTCGTTTTAACAGGGAATATTCGTACGACGACACAATCATTGGTGGACCCCACAACGGAAGTATTGTCCTAGTTAGAAAAAGACATAATTATCTTTTTAAAAATAACGACGGAAGTTTTACCGTTAAACTGTTGAACTACCTGGTAGTAAAAGTACAGTAATACGCGTGGTTGCATAATAGCACACGATATTGATTATTGATGCTTACGTGAGAAGTCACTTAGTTATACTCAATTATTGCTACAACAATTGTTGCATCATATCACTCATATAATTGATTCGATTATTGTCACAGTATCATCTGCATAATATGATATATTATTAAATCAATAATTGAGACGACAAAGTTATTCATATTATTAAATTGCAATATTTACAATGTCTAGAAGTTCCGATTACAAAGTTATTCGATTATTAGTGTAAGTGGAAATCGACATTTATTCCGATATTAATTGATGTCTGGAAGTTTTACTGACTAGTCGGGTAATTAATCGGAATAATGAGCAATTAAATGCTATTAATTCACATGATTATAACTATTTGTTCACATGTGTGTACTATTTATTCACATTCTTGTACTATTAGGGGAGTTGGTGCAAGATTGATAATACTTGAATGACTAAGTTAAAATGGAGGTATAGATGGAGGTACTATACTGTAATTCGTATTTTCATATGATTATAACTACTGATTCACATGATTGAACTATTGATTCACATTATTTACTATTTGGGGAGGTGGTGCAAGTTTGATAATACTTGCAGGACTAAATTAAAAATGAAAGAAAAGTTGAAGGTATTGTACTGTAATATTTCGAGCCACAAAATGTGCAATTATCGAAACTATATTTTCCTATAAATAGAAGCTCATTCTTCCTTCATTTCTCACCAATTCACTAAAGCTTTAGAACAATTATTATAGAGAGAAATTATAGAGAGAAAGAAGAAGAGAAGTCTGCTACCTCTCTACTCCAGTATCCAGTTTCTTTCTAAGGTAAGGGGTATTATTTCTTTCGTATTCATGAAGAGAGCTTCTGTTATTCCATTTTTTATTATTATGTTAGAATAACCTGTCTATGCGAAGTACCGCATACATGGTGAAATTCTTCTGTTATTCCATTCTTTATTATTCTGTTGGAATATCCTATCTGTGCGGATTACGCTACACCTAGTTCCATTCTTTATTATTCTATTGGAATAACCTGTCTGTGCGGTCTATCACATGCATGGTGAATTCTTTGTTATTCCATTTTTTATTATTCTGTTGGAATATCCTATTTGTGTGGATTGCGCTAGGCCTTGTTCCATTCTTTATTATTCTGTTGGAATAACCCTGTCTGTGTGGTCTATTGCATGCATGGTGAATTCTTCTGTTATTCCAGTCCTTATTATTTTGTTGGAATATCCTGTCTGTGCGGATTGCGCATGACCTGGTTCCATTCTTTATTATTCTGTTGGAATAACCTGTTTATGTGGATTATCATATGCATGGTGAATGATCCTTTGTATTCATTCCTTATTAAATTGTGGAAATGATCTGCATACGTGGATTACAAACATTTATGGTGAAAATTCATTTTGCGCTTCATATATTCAATGATACTCATTTGGTTAAAGTCTTTGCTTCTATACTCCATAAAATTAGTAGAATATCCTGGATATTTGCGCTTCATCCGATATCATTTCATGGAAATGTTCTTCTGAGCATTCTTAAATTTTACTCCACAAAGCAGTATCATGTTGACAAATTGGGACGTAATTGATTTCAAGATAAATTAACTTATAAATCTTTAAAATTTATTCTTGAACTTTTTTTATTAAATTATTATGTCATTGTCATCATCCTCATGCTTATATTGTGATGAAAGTCATCTTTGGCTTACGTGCATAGATGGACTTGATATGATTATGACCAGAGATTATTCGGTATAATCATGACCTGTACTGTTATAAATGATGTGGTAAAAGTCCTCAGTAACCTGTAGTGCATTAATGGACAGTTTTTGGTATGATTATGACTAGGAATTATTCGGTATAGTCATGACCATTGATGATTTAATGAATATCCTCGTTCAGAGTAGTGCGTGAATGACTCGATGATGTGGTTTATTTATTGTCGTCGAGTCTCAAATGATAAAAATTGTGGAAAACATTTTAAATCATAGAAGATAGTAGATATCATGCTCTACTTTACTCTTCTAATGGATTGCTTATTCCACTGCAGTTAAACTTGATGTTTATTGTATTTTATCAGTTTAACATTGTTGAAGACTAATGATAATTTATTCTGCATTATCTTAGTCATAATATTTCTTACTGGGCTAGTTGAGCTCACCCTTTCTTTCACTGTTCTCTTCAGGAAATGAGAACGTAGCCGGGACTAGTCAGGGAACGGAGTGAAGGTCCAGATGATAGCATTAATAGTCCTCACTATTCTGTTAAATAGTGTGACAATAAATGTAATGAGGACTCCATTGAGTGTGGATATTGTCTATATGACAATATTCTTATTAAAACTCTTAGATTATATTTTGTCGTATGTTACACGACTGTTGTATAATTAAGTTGTATTTGAATTTTATACCATGTATTTGGCGACTCAAGATGGGTGATGTATACCTATTTTGGGGGCGTCACAATTATTCTGTTGGAATAACCTGTCTGTGCGGTCTATCGCATGCATGGTGAATTCTTTGTTATTCCATTCTTTATTATTCTGTTGGAATATCCTCGCAATGCGAATTACGCTTAGACCTGGTTCCATTCTTTATTATTCTGTTGGAATAACCTATCTGTGCGGTCTATCGCATGCATGGTGAATTCTTCTGTTATTCAATTCCTTATTATTTTGTTGGAATATCTTGTTTGTGCGGATTACGCATGACCTGGTTCCATTCTTTATTATTCTATTGGAATAACCTGTCTATGTGGATTATCACATGCATGGTGAATGATCCTTCGTATTCATTCCTTATTAAATTATGGAAATGATATGTCTACGTGAATTACCGCATGGCGGGTGAAAATCCATTTGCAGTTTCATATATTCTGTGATACTCATTTGGTTAAAGTTTTGGCTTCTATACTCCATGAAATTAGTAGAATATCCTGGATATTTCGCGCTTCATCCCAGATCTTTTCATGGAAATATTCTTCTCGAGCATTCTTGAATTTTACTCCATAAAGCAGTATCATGTTGACAATTTAGACGTAATTGATTTCAAGATAAATTAACTTATAAATCTTTAAAATTTATTCTTGAACTTGTTTTATTGAATTATTACGTCATTGTCATCATCCTCATGCTAATATTGTGATGAAAGTCATCTTTGTCTTACGTGCATAGATGGACTTGGTATGATTATGACCAGGGATTATTCGATATAATCATGACCTGTAATGTTATAAATGATGTGGTAAAAGTCCTCAGTAGCGTGTAGTGCATTAATGGATAGTTTTTGGTATGATGATGACCAGGGATTATTCGGTATAGTCATGACCATTGATGATTTAATGAATATCCTTGGCCCATAGTGCAGGGATGACTCGATGATGTGGTTTATTTATTAAGCCGAGTATCAGCGATAAAAATTTATGAACATTTTAAATCATAGAAGATAGTGGATATCATGCTCTACTTGACTCTTCTAATGGATTGCTTATTCCGCTGCAGTTAAACTTGATGTCTATTGTATTTTATCAGTTTAACATTGTTGAAGACTAATGATAATTTATTCTGCATTATCTTAGTCATAATATTTCTTACTGGGCTAATTGAGCTCACCCTTTTGCTTTCATTGTTCTCTTTAAGAAATGAGAATGTAGCCGAGACTAGTCGGGGAACGGAGTGACGGTCCATATGATAGCATTAGTAGTCCTCACTATCCTGTTAAATAGTGTGATAATAAATGTAATGAGGACTCCATTGAGTGTGGATATTGTCTAGATGACAATATTTGTATTAAAATTCATAGCATATGTTTTGTCGTATTTTACACGATAGTCGTATAATTAAGTTTTTTTTTGTTATTTTGTACCATGTATTTGGCGACTCAAGATGGGTGATGTATACCTATTTTGGGGGCGTCACAGATTATGTTTCTATTCTAATGAAGTCGAGCATTCTAAAATATGAATAAAATGAAGTAAACCATCGTGGAGGGTGGTTATGTGGGTCATGTCGTTCCTGATGGCCGCGCCATCGAGAGATGTTTTTGAAGTTTGGTCGCGTGAATTAAATTATAAAACGCGAACAACATGAAATGAGAAATATGATAACGGAAGACAACATATGGAGTTTATATGTGACTAATTGATGTATTATCGTTAATGATATTGTGTATAACGATTGAAGAGCAATTAACGCAAACTATTAATGAACGCATAAACAAGTTTTCTAACCTTGTATAATGATTATTATGTGCAAGTTTTTACATTCATTCGACTTATGTTCTTATGAATGTTATATGATGTTTGAAGTTCAAATTTACTCAATGCTTGCATATTATGTAAATTCTAAAACTTATGCAAATCTTTTAGTATTTGTACAAGTTATTCTGTTATGCTATGTTATGAAGTAACAAATTTAATGTTTGGTTATTCACAAACTATTTGAAAAGTACGTCGATGCCATTTGTTTCGGCCAGACAAAAGTTGAAATATTTTATCTATTTGATAATAAATCTTTTAAATATTATTGATGTTAAGTAGAGTTATCCAAATCAAATTATTTTGGTGCGAATTCAGATGAATTCTAAGTTAAACAACACTAATATTAAGGGTAGTTTTGGTAGAAAATTTTGGCTGACCCTTTTGGTGAGAAACGCATATAGTCGTTTCAGTAGAATGTTGTACAACATATTGTACTCTAGGCCAAACCTTTACGAAAAAAATAATTTATTGGTCTTATGACCGCTCAACATGAATACTCAGTATGTAGTTTCAATAATGTTATTAACGAAAGAAAAATTGTTATTCCTGTTTATTTGAAGTTACTTCATAACTATTGTTTAGTTGTTGAAGTTTTCAGAAAAAAAGATATTATTATTTATTTTGTTGTTATTACAACTGTTATACTTGTTGAGCATTTGAATACTCATTCTTACTTGAAATTAAATGTTATAAGCGACGCCCGAGAGGATTGAAGGTTCTAGTAAGGATAAAAGAAAAAGAAAAGATTAACGAGTAGAAGATATTGTCAATTATTTGTAATAGTTAGAAGTAATGTAATAATTATTCTATACATTATCTTGTTTTGAAGATTTAAAGGTCTGAAACCTGAGATTTAGAGTAATACATATTGTAATAGCATAGTAATTACATTTATGTCATTATTATTATGTTGAGTGGGTAGTATCGTGGAGAACCATATTGAGTTTAAAGGTATCCGAATTTGGGGGCGTCACAGTTTAGTATCAATGCTAGCTATAGGTTATACACCTTGGGTTGGGGGGGACACCTTATGTTATAACTGTAGAGAAATAAGAGAAGTTAGTGAGCTAATAAACTCAAATGGAGTTTTTAAGAGATGGATTGAGGAAATTCATCGAAAGAAGTAAAAAACATAAAATAAATTATTATTTTTGATAATATATAAATGTTATTATTATGTGTTACTCAAGATAATAAATTTAATTATAGATGTCAGGAGATGATGAGACTAGAGACGTTCATGTCATAAGCGAGGAGCTTATCGTTCCACCCGAGCTAGCACTCGAGCCAGTACCTGTAGCGTCAGTTGAGAGTGACCCTAATATGGATCTTCAATCTGAAGAGAATCCTAAAGAGGAAGAACCTATAGTGGAGCCAGTTGAAGTGATTGATGGTGCAACTCATGAGGTTGTACCTTCTTAGGAAGAATTGGATGATGATTATATAAATCTCGAGATTTAGGAAGTATTAACCTAATTAGGGGTGTTGGTTTATCATCTGGTAGAGAGGAACACCGAGTTGAACATTAGGATGCATGATGCAAAGAACATAGTACAGGATCTCCAGGCGGAGACGCATACTATAAATTCCTATTGGGAGGAATAATTTATTGACCGAATGAGAGTCAAGGATCAAGTCTATAACTTGAAGCAGGAAGTAAGGGTGAATAAGAGGAATATTGATAAAATGAACTACGTGTATACCACCTCTATGGAATAAGTTCAAGACATGATGTGCTTTTATCCTGCAGAGGAAAGGCAGACTAGTCATACCATGAGTTGAGGGCGAGTGATTTTTATCATAGCGGAAGAGCGCGCAAACTCTATTTCTAAGGGTCTAGCTTAGTATGTGTTAGGTGCATATTCTATGATTTTTATTCCTTTATATTTAGTTTTATTATATGTTTTATGTGTATATGAGCTTATTAAGGAATTTATTAAATTCAGGAAGAATTGGAGATGAATTAACAGATATAGAATATAATGCTAATTTTTAACTATTTTGTAGAAGTATTCTACGATCAATGGATAATGCTCAACGCTTGCAATATTGGAGCTGGGAAGAGGGAACTTTGCAGTCTGATACTCGATGATTGTGTAGTCACTCTACAATTAATTGGTCGAGGACTCTACGTTCAACTGTTGTTCTATGATCTACTACTCTATGAACTAGTAATCTACGAGTGTCTTGACTGAGAAACTGATGGAGAACAATCGACTTTGGAGTTTAAAAAAGATTTGGGTAGAAAATTGGGTAAATGAGATGATTCGAAGAAACAGTCATAACTTTTAGCTCGGTTGTCTGTTTGCCTATTATAATATGTTTTTCAAAAGAGATTTTAGTGCTTTATATCATTCAAATCTGGGTTCCCCGATTTAGGTTTTTTTCATCCTCAAATTTGTGGTTCTATGAAAGGTGTCGGAAGAAGATGCACTGTACGACTAACTAGTTCACTTTACGAGTATTGAAGGGGAGTTCACTCTACGATTTATGACTCTACGTTTGCTGCTCAAAGATTTCACTCTATAATTCTGGGTCAACTTATGGATATGGAGTTGGGTCAGATCTGGGGTACTGGATTACTTGTTTAAGGAGTTAAAATCTATGAAGGAAACTACTGTTAGATATGAAAACTGAGTTAGAGTCTTCTATGGAAACTAAGTTCGAAGTTGATAAGGAAATTATATCCGCTAAGATTTTCTGAAGTAGAGTTGGATCAGAATTCTTCTTGGGTTTCAGAGCATTTCACCTATACATACCATCATCTGTGAGA
Source organism: Panax quinquefolius (assembly GCA_020205615.1). Taxonomy (NCBI): domain Eukaryota; kingdom Viridiplantae; phylum Streptophyta; class Magnoliopsida; order Apiales; family Araliaceae; genus Panax; species Panax quinquefolius. The sequence goes on from CM035154.1 coordinate 141,548,155, forward strand.
AGAATATGAGTATATGCATACTTTTATAGATTAAGAGTGTTTTTATAAGCATGTCAGGCTAGGTTTTTCTTATTCGGTTCTAGGGGATATTGAACCTTTTTTATAGTTGATGGTTTAATTGAGTTATAACATTATTTATTCATTCTTATATGAAATTCAATCGTGATAATCTTTTTTAACTATTAAATGTTATTTGGTTTGACTGATTTGATTTCGGTCGTATTGAATTGATCGACTAATATCATCTACTAGTTTAAGGAATGGTATTACGTGTAATAGATATTGTTCCTAGTCATAAGTAGTAGTTAGTAATACTAATTGTGGTCAACCTTTTATATATTGTTATGGTTATCAGAAGACAGGTTAAACAATCCGAGTTTGTGTGATTGTTACTTGGAGCAGTCTAATTTCCTAGTTCTTAATACTACTGTTATATGAAATCTAGAGAGCTTATTCTAGGTTGTATAATGGTTAAAATTTTATGAAGAACTTGTTTCATTAAGTGATAATCTAAAGGGAGTTTCGGGTAACAGAGTTTGTTGTTGCCTAGGGCTATTAGTTTCATTGAAAGAAGGAATAATGTTATACTTGATTACTCTATTAATTGTAATGGGTGATGCTGAACTGAAGATCTAAAATTTCTCTTTATTAATTTCTTTTACGTAAGTTTACTTTATTACTTACAGTTTCATTAGTTATAATCAGAATTCAAACCCCCCCTCTTTTACTTATTGTTTATTTAGATTTTAGAAAAAAAGAATAAATTATAGTGTTATCAGTCTATGTTGGTTCGACTCTTATTTATTACTATACTAAGTTTGTGTTCGTAGAGTGAATAGTAATGTTTATTAAATTTTGGGAGTGTAACGACAACTACCAGTATGCTAGAGAATGTTTAGGTATATGTATATATATGTATATCTATGTATATGATGTAAATCCCAACTTTTGTATAAGTGGCAGAATATTTTTTGTAATCCCCAACTTTTTTATAAGTTGTAGAATAATTATGTAAATCCCATCTTTTTATAAGTAATAGAGGGATAATGATGTAAATAGCAAGAAGGCTAAGAAGAAGTATATAAGAAGCATATTAATATATGAATGATTATTAAATGTGCTTTGTGATGAGTGATATTTTAGCATTGAATAAGAATTGTTTAAAATAAATAATGATTTAATAATAACATATTTTATTAAACAAAAATGCAGCCAAGAGGAAGACCTAGAAGGAAGAAAACTCAAGAAGAAGAACCTAATAATAAAAACGAGAATAAAGATCAAGTGAACCCTATACAACAGTTTATAGTTTTGTTAGTAGGGGAGTTTCAAAATAGAAACCCCCCTGAAGTAAATTTAAATCCTCTAGTTGTACAAGTATCCATTTTTAAGGATTTTTAGAGTGTGGCACCTCCTGAATTTAAGGGGACCATCGAGCCTATCGAGGCTCAGTCATGGATTAAAGATATAGAAAAAGCATTTATTATTAACAGAGTAGGTGAGGAGAAAAATATGACTTTTGATACTTGTTAAAATGAGAAGGCAACTTCTGGTGGGAGGTAAACCAGAACAGAACTGGAGAGGTAGTTATCACTTTGGAACGATTCAAGGAATTGTATTTTGAGAACTATTTTCCACGGAGCATGTAGAGCTTAATGGAAATGCGGTTTCTTTAGTTGGAGAAAGGGTTATATCAGTTCCCCAGTATGCTGCCAACTTCAATGAATCAGCTAGGTTTACTTCACATCAGGTGGACACCGAGTAAAAAAGGCAAGGATGTTTGAGCAGGGGTTTAAACCCTAACTCTATAATAAAATTTTAGTATTTCAAATTGATTCATTCGGATCAATTTTAGAGAAGGCTATTATAACCAAAGGGGGAAGTGAGGCGTTGAAACTTAAATCCTCTAGCTGTGTAAGTAACCAATTTCAAGGATTTAAAGAATGTGGGACCTCCTGAATTTAAGGGGACCACCGAGCTTATAGAGGCTCAATCATGGATTAAGGAGATAGAAAATGCATTTATTATTGCCAGGGTAGATGAGGAGAAAAAGTTGACTTTTGCTTCTTACATGTTGAAAGGAAAAGCCAACTTCTGGTGGGAGGAAAACCAGAACAGGGATAGAGAGAGAGAGTTATAACTTGGGAACAATTCAAGGAATTGTATTTTTAGAAATATTTTTCAAGAAGCATGTATAACAGAATGGAAATGCGGTTTCTGGACTTGAAGTAATGGGATATTTTAATTCCCCAGTATGCTGACAAGTTCATTGAACTAGTTAGGTTTGCTCCACATTAGGTGGACACCGAGGAAAGGAAAACAAGGAGGTTTAAGTAGGGGCAAAAACCTGGCTCTACAATAAAATTTTAATATTTCAAATTGATTCATTCTGATTAAGTTTGGAGAAGGCTATTATATTCGAAGGGGGAAGTGAGGCATTGACTAAGTTTAAACAGGAGAAGAAGAATAAGAAGAAGATAGCCAGAGGAGGTAAAGCTGAGGGAAGCGAAGGAATTGGTGGAAATTAGAAGAGAAAGTGGAATAATATCGGGAATAAGCAGGGAGACCCGAAGAAGAGTGTAAAAGCATGTAAGACATACGGGAAGAATCACACGAGGGTGTGTTAAGAGAAAGGAGGTATGTAATAGTAGTGGGCAAGCGGGACACATCTCTCCTAAATGCCCCAACAAGAAGAAAGGAGTGTGTTTTAATTGTAGAGCGTGTTGGTCGAAATCTAATTACACTCACACGCAAGTGCACGTGGTCAACAAGTAATATAATGATAAGTACAAGTATCGTTCCCATAGAGATTAGTATGAAATTAATCCTAACAATTACCAGCTTTCTATTAATCCAAAATTTATTAAACTATCAAGAATAATGATTATAACAAATAAAATCTAAGAACTAAAAATACCAAATAATCAACACAACTAAAACCCGTAGTTTCAAGAAAATATTGGAGATTTAGGCTTATAACTTCACTTTAAGTCTCACTTCGATTATCACACCTTATTCCAGTTTAACTTACTATCTCGGTTTATTAATCAAGAACACTTAGGTAGAATTAGCCATCTCTCGACGCACTAATACCATATTAATTTAAATCCACAAATTAGATAGAATTAAGCCAAATACCCTAATCAATAAATTCACTATATCTCTATGTGAATTATAATCAAATAAGGTTTAAGTTCAAGTTCTCTATCCGATTACATGCGATGTTAAGCATATCTCTACCCTAACATTCATCAAAATTCCATTCGAACATAGAATTTAAGAACACATGCTAAAGTGACTAAGTTTAGATTCATACATCATCTCTCGAATCCATACAAATCCACATAGAATTGGTGATCAAGCAATTCATAAATTAAAGCACAAATCATAATAGATAAACTGATTTGATAATTTATTAAACCCAAATCAAGGCATGATAATCATCGTTCAACAAGAAAGATCCATCATAAGCCTAATAAGTAAATTAGTTCATCATAAACGAAATAAAATCTAAAATCATAAAAGAATCAATCATCTAAATTACAATAATTGAATTGAAGAAGTAGAATGAATACAAAACCACCCTTCTTCTCTGCTTCAACTTGCAATCTTCGTGACTCTGACTTTCAATCCTTCCTCCATTGCAATTTTCTCAATTTAGGGCTACAAATTGTCAATTGATTCCATGTTTTTAATCTCCTCTTGTTGTTATATTATCATCCAGCATAAGACACACATTTTTGTCAACAAACTAACGCCAAATATAGTCCCAAACCATACCAAATTGATTCCTTCACGCTGTTACAGAACTCTAATGGAAACATAACTCTTGCTCCTGACCCTTACCCCTGCCTCGACGGGGTTTTTTCTTCTTAATAGGCCCACCCCAGCGGGGGGTCCTTCTGTTCTTGCTTAAGCACCCCCACCCCGGCGGGGGTTTTGTTTGTAAATAGTCCACCCTGGTGGGGGGTCTTTCTGTAGAAGCCAGATTTTGCTCATTTAGATGCCAAGTTCCTCCACAAAACCACCTTTTAAGCCACACATGCTAGGCCACCACGCCTAAACATAAAACAACATTAAACAAGGAAAAACAAACATAAATATAAAGAATTAACACAATTTAAGCTCGAATTAGAATCCGATATATAGATCTAAAACCCACTCATCAAACTCCCCCAAACTTAAACTTGTGTTAGTCCTCGAGCATAAAACAAAACAAACAAGCTATACAATGCAATGCAATGGAATGCATCTAATTTACATGCCTACGAATCCAAAAATAGTGATAGAAATAAATCTGTTCAACTGGCCTCAGGGAAATCAAGCAAACATGAAAATACTTCATATCAAAACCAATCAGTAAATTCCTCATCAATCATCAAATCTTAACTATTATCACTGATATAGTGCGTGTGTGCTCAACATCTACGCTAACTGATACATAATCAAACTTAACACATAACAAGTCTCTTTGAAGGCCTCATGCAATGTAAACTTATGAAATTCAAAAACAATCAAGATCCAACTATAATCAAATAATTACCAATATCGAGGGTCAAAATAGGGTATTTATGCCTTTTTTTCTCTACGGGGGCTTTTTGCTCTTATTTCCCATTTTATTCATTTTTTTAAATACATGGTTGTAAACTTATGAAATGTAAACTTATGAAATTCAAAAACAATCAAGATCCAACTATAATCAAATAATTACCAATATCGAGGGTCAAAATAGGGTATTTATGCCTTTTTTTTCTCTACGGGGGCTTTTTGCTCTTATTTCCCATTTTATTCATTTTTTTTAAATACATGGTTGTGCAATGTCTAATTCCCTTAGGCTTTTCAATGTTACCTTAACGAGCTTTCGACCAACGACTACCAGAACATTAAGACCTTAGGGCGCTAGGTGTAAAGACACTCCCTCGGGTTTACTTACTCAAGTAACAAAGGCCACAAAACCAGACTAGACACGATGTTTATTTATTTATTTTTTTAATAAGCTTATATACCCTAAATTTTCTCCCAAACTTAGGTTCTTGCTTAACTATAGCCTTCACTGCCTATCCTTGTCATTCTTTCATTTAGACTAGCATTGACCTTTAGAGGTCCATTATGTATCAATTTGACTTAATTAGTCAACATAGTTGTTATTACTGTGCTAACCTTATTATACCAGTTTTAAACAGAAAAAGATTCGATTCATAACAAGCAATCACATCAAAGTTCTAATAGTTAGTACTATCCTTGTTTACTCGAAGTCAGTCTCATCATTGGCCAAAATAGATTGTACTATTTAACAGCTAGACTCATGCAAGATAAACACTATACGAACTAAATTTTTGTTTTTTTTAAAATATGGAATAAACATAACAAAATTAAAAACTAATAAAAACTATTTACAATACTACACTACTATGCAAACAATTATGCAATTATACTACATGAATGTAACATATTATAAACCTAACACTAAACATGAAACTAATATATGCAAAACTATAACAAACTAAACTAAACATGCAATAAAACTAAACTAAACTCCCCCAAACTTGACAATTATAATTTCCTCATTGTAAACATATTGAAATAAAAGAACAGAGGATTTCCCTGTATCCGTCTAAGCTTGTGGGGGTGGCAGTTATGGCTTATAATGATGGCGTTCTTCATTGTCAGATTCAAAAGGTGGAAATTATGGCGTTGGGTTTCAGTCATTGATATGGAAACCGGTTGGCGGCTCACCGGATTTAGAGTTTGTAGTAGGCGTAGCGTTGAAGCGAGGAAAAGGACGTGTTCATGGCATTGAACATATGGTCCTACCTCGCCGCCATTCTCCTCATTTGTCTATTGGCTTCTTTGTTGTGCCCATCAATTTATCTCTGAAGGCTGTGAAACTGAGAGCTAAACATGTATCTGCCTGTCCGCTGACTCTCCTCAGTCTCCTGCTCTCTAGTAATCTTTGTCAACCCAGAACTCGTCATCGTCAGAGGTGTCCTCAGCATCAGCCTCTTCCTCAGAGGCTGGTGGAAATATAAACCAGACTCCTCTTGGATGTGACTCCCCCCCGGGCCAAACTGTGTAATGTGCAATCATCTGGGAGTCTAGAAGCTGGAGCGGCTGCTGGGTAGGCTCATCACCAGACCACCTAACGCCAGCCTGCCTGCATAGCTCACAAATGAGGGATGGGTGTGGCAGGCCGCCGAAAAATGGTCGTCACAAGCATCTCCGTATTGAGAAATTGATGATGGCCCCCACGTTGATGTGGAAATCTTGCACAATTGCATACAAAAGAAGTAACTTCCCCTTTGTCACCTCAGTAGTTTATGTGGACGGGAATAATTTGGCGCACAAGAACGCATACCATTTTTTCCATAACGGTTCTAGTCCTTGTTGAGGAAGATTGTGCCACCTTTTTGAACCTTGACCCATGTGGTGTCCGGCTTAGTTATTTCTGTTAAAATCGCCTCGTAATCGGGGTCATTGTCATGCAAATAGGCATATTGGCATTCCATAGGAGTCCGCAGGCTGTAATACTCGTTGATAGCTTCAGGACTAAAATGCACCTGTTTCCCCCTTACGAATGCAATGAATGGAGCCTTATCCTCCGCATTTACATAAAACTCCTTTACCACATTGACGATTGCTGGCTCTGGTTCATCAGTAAATCTATCCCATCCTTTTTCATAAATCTGCCTCTTCATGTGCCCATCTACGTTGTCTAGTGCCAAGGCCCTCTCCGGAGTAAGTGCCTTAGACACTAGATATTCGTATCTATTGGCAGCGTTGGCACTCACAAATTTTTGCCGGTCAAAGACCCGGGTAGGTGGTGTAGACCTTGAGCCCTCGCCTCTCTATCTCTTAGATGTTGGCTTTGGTGCCATTGAATTAACTCAAGCCAAAATTCCCCCAAATTTCACTTGAAAAATTTGTCGAACATGTGGTGTGCACGACTCATAATACCCCGCAAATATGGTAATTGAACTTCAACTATGGTGTTAAACTGATAAAAATTTGGAAATAATCGCTCACCCTCAGTGAATTGACCCAATTGAAGTATGAAGTTCTAATATGTGTTGACAAATTGGTTGATTCTCCCCTTCCTTGTTGCTGCCCAAAATTGCCCTTAAAAAACCCTAACTTTGTGATAACTGAAATTGTATGAAAGTGGATGGAGATGTGGTGTAGTTAGGGTTTGTATTTATATAGAGGAGATAGTGTAGAGATTTGGTGGGTTAATGTAGTGGGTAAGTGGGGAATGTGTTAAAGTTCATGGGTAGAGAGTGGGGTGATAGGAGTATATGCTTCGGTTGGCAAGAAGGAGTAGTGGAGAAGTGGAACTAGCATTGAGTCGGGCATAAAAAATTCTTTAAGTTCCAGATTTTCATTTTGGCGTGAAGATAATGTCTTCATGATGCCAGCCCAAAGGGGGTATTCTGCTTTTGGCAAGACCCCCACCTCGATGGGGGTATCCTTCTTAAATTATCCGCCTTGGGGGAAGTACTCTGCACTAACCTTACTTTTTCCAATTCTTTGCATCCAACACATATCCATGAGCTTCCCAAGTACTTGAAACACAATAAAATTATAAGTTTAAGATAACATCATGAACATTGAACATTGAAGGTCGAATTCACTAGTAATCATGACTCAACTAACTTCCTAATGGACTGAAATAAACTTACTCTATACTAAACTTACACTCTAAACTACAAATTAATTAGCATACTAAAAACAAAAAAATATACTATAAATGAAAGTAAAATTGGTTTGCCTCCCAATTACCGCTTGTTTTTAGTCTTTCAGCCTGACTACTCCCTGTTTATGGCGCATCGGCAAGTGTGATTGTTGTGACTTCATTGTCGATGTCGTCACCCTAGTAATGTTTCAACCATTGACCGTTGACTTTGAATGTCTCCAATGGATTCCTATTCTTTAATTCAATGGTGCCATGTGGGAAAACCTTCTTAATCGTGAATGGCCCCAACCATCGAGATTTGAGCTTTCCTGGGAACAATCTTAGTCGTGAGTTGAACAATAGCACTGATTGTCCCGGTTCAAACTTTCTCTGCATGATCTTTTGGCCGTGCCACTTCTTAACTTTCTCTTTATACAACTTTGAGTTTTCATATGCTTGCAGTCGAAACTTGTCGAGTTCGTTCAATTGGAGCAATCTTTTCTCACCTGCAGCTGCTTGGTCAAAATTGAGTTTCTGAATGGCCCAATATGCCTTATGCTGTAATTCCACTGGGAGGTGACACATTTTCCCATAGACCAACTGATACGGAGACATCCCAATTGGTGTCTTGTATGCTGTCCTGTAAGCCCATAGTGCGTTATCCAATTTTAGAGACCAATCTTTTCTGTTTGGATTTACTACCTTCTCTAGAATTTTCTTAACCTTTCTATTGGAAACCTCAGCTTGACAACTAGTTTGGGGGTGATATACTGTAGCCATTCTATGATTGACCCCATACTTCGCTAATAGAGCTGTGAACAATCTATTGAAGAAGTGACTACCCTCATCACTTATAATTTCCCTAGGCGTGCCGAACCTTGTAAAGATATTTTTTTGTAAGAACTTGAGAACCACCTTGGCATCATTTGTAGGGAGTGTTACGGCTTCAACCCATTTTGACACATAATTTATAGTTAGCAAGATGTACATGTTATTGAATGAAGAAGGAAACGGTTCCATAAAATCCATTCCTCATATATCGAAAATCTCCACTTCCAATATGGTGTTTAGCGACATCTCATTACTCTTTGATATATTACCTACCCTTTGACATCTATCACAAGTTTTCACGAACTGGTGGGCATCCTTAAACACGGTAGGCCAATAGAATCCTGACTGAAGCACCTTGGTCGCAGTCTGCTCACTACCATAATGTCCCCCATATGCAAATGAATGGCATTTGTGTAAAACATTTTTCACTTCACTATACGGCACATATCTTTGAATCATGTTGTCTGTACACTGTCTGAATAAGTATGGCTCATCCCACATGCACCACTTAACGTCATGTAGGAATTTTCTCTTTTGTTGCCATGTCAAATCAAGGGGGAGGATTTTGCTCACCAAGTAGTTGACAAAATCTGCATACCATGGAAACTCAGAATTAACTCCAAACAGTTGTTCATCCTAAAATGACTCATTGACTGAACAATTATCTGACCCCTTATCCGGATTTTCTAACCTTGACAGATGATCCACCACTTGATTTTTTGTCCCCTTCCTATCCTTTATTTCCAAGTCGAATTCCTAAAAGAGAAGGATCCATCTGATTAGCCTAGGCTTAGCATCCTTCTTCAAAATTAAATAGCGAATCGCTGGGTGATCTGTATATACCACCACTTTTGTTCCAATCAAGTAAGCTCTGAATTTGTCAAAGGCGTATACTACTGCAAGTAATTCCTTCTCGGTGGTTGTGTAGTTCAATTGGGCATCCGTAAGGGTTTTACTTGCGTAGTATATGGCATGGAATATTTTTTCTTGACATTAACCCAAAACAACTCCTACTGCATAGTCGTTTGCATCGCACATTAATTCAAAAGGCATAGTCCAATTCGGTGCGATAATCACTGGGGCTGTAGTCAACTTCTTTTTCAACTGCTCAAATGCTACTTTACACTCTTCATCAAAACTGAATACTGCATCCTTCTCTAAAAGACTGCACAATGGTTATACAATCTTAGAGAAATCCTTTATAAATCTTCTGTAGAACCCGGCGTGTCCAAGAAAACTACGGATTCCTTTCACTGAATTTGGCGGTGGAAGGTTCTCAATCGTATCTAACTTTGCTTTGTCAACCTCTAAACCTTTAGCAGAGACCTTGTGCCCCAGAATTATCCCTTCTTCAACCATAAAGTGGCACTATCCCAATCAAATATAAAACATGAAATTATTGTCAAGTTTTATTTATTTGATTATATGAATTCCGATTCTAAAATGAACAACTCTAATTTATGTAAATTAGAAAATCCTTTTTAATTTCCATTCAACCTTGACCAGGGATTTCCAAGTTGTCACTTTATCGAATCATATAGGACATTCTCTCCCTTTACTGGAAGTGGTAAATCCTTTGCTAATCATTCACCTATCTCCATATATATTTTTTATATTCAAGCATACCTGAGAGTATTAAGTAATATGTCAAAACATAACTCAATATATACAAGATATTATGATGATCTCAAGTCGAAGTATCACTTGCACTACTATCACTTTAAAAATTCCTATTGACAAACAAGTAAAATTCCATTAGATATTTTAGTGAGTCACATTCAGTGAAATTATTCTCTAATAAGCACCTACATACTTGCTTTAGTGTTTCTACATAAATGATTATGAGATCAATCATCATCTTCATAAGAGCAAGCATAATATGTACTAATCTATCCAGATTCACTAATCCCATTTTAGTAATCCAACGATTAGGAATGATTTTAGTTTTTAAGCCATCTAGAATTTAGATCTCATTAGCATGATCATCATTGTGATACTAAAAGCATTGTTCAAAAATAAGGATTTAAAACAATTAAATTAATAACACAATGTCTGTGACATCCTCAAATCCGGGTCCCAAATCACCACGAATCTGGTATACTATTTATATAACTAATGTGGAAGATATAAACATAAATTGTTTATACATTAAACTTTATACATCATTCCCAAGGTCTACAACCTTAACTTAATACATACCTTCAATATCTTAAAGGTTTACAATATCATTTGCATTAGCACAATTAATAGTTCTAACTGCATAATAGCTTAATCTTGGACTTTGCCTTTGCCTCTGCCTTTACTCGAGCTTTCATCTTAATCTGAAAATTTTTATCATGATATAGCAAGGGTGAGCAACAAGTTTGCCTAGCAAGTTTAAATTTAATTGAGGATATATCATGATTGAAAGAATTGAACAATAAGCTAGCTAACTTTCAACAATATAAACATTGTGAAAGACCATGAACAAATTCTCTTAGCTGAACGAACATTGAACATGAACATATCATTTATATCTGGACTGAATGGTAATGAAGGTGATCAGCCTTTCATACCTGATGAATACATGCAGTATGCACAAAGTGCGATTTAATAATTCATAAACGTGATTATCAGCAATGATGAACCACAAGCATATTTGAAATAACAACTCGGGGTCGAGTTTAGATAACTTGCACAATAATTAGAAGTTCAAGGTTAGGAACTTGCCTGTATCACTGACTACTACTACATAGTTTATATCGCTTTATCCGAAGACCTAATATTAGTAATAGAGATCTCTAATATTAGAATAATATCATCACAGTATAAAATAACCTAAACACATTACCTTAGACTTAACACTTACTCGTTCATTTATAAGTTCTTAATATAACTTGCTAAACTATTTATGACCTTAGAAAACTTAATATATCAATTCAGTTTCTATTTCAGCAAGCTAAAACAAAACTGACATCTCTTCTGACATTTCGATTTCTCATTTTAGTAACCTGAAATGTTAATTTCAGGAAGCTGAAATACACTATTCACGAAAATATGAAATCAGCTTATTATTTTTCAATCTTTTGGCCAATCGTATACACGTGTATTCCATACACAAAAAGTATTTTTTTGGAATTTTTCAACTCCCTTAAGTATTTTTCAAAAATCAATTTCTAGTTAATTCCTTAAGAAATTAGCTACCTCACGTTTAACTCCAGAAATTCCTATCTCTTGACACAATCTTATATGTGTTAACGTGAGCCTCCAGCTTAAATTTCGTGGCCATTGGAGTTATAGAACTCCAGTTATAGCTATTTTTGTTGGAAAATCACAAAAAATGAAATGGTCATAACTTGGTCATTTTAAGTCGGAATGAGCTCATTTTTGAATAGGAGGTACTTTATACCATATATTTTCATGTCCCAAAATGCCAGAATTTATTTCATAAATTAAGTGGCCGAAAATGCTCTTTTAAATTTCTGGGCATGAGCTTTTTGTCATTTTACAGTTTTGGAGTCCTTTGCTAAAACTTAAGTAAAAGGAGATCTATAACTCCAATTAATGATCCGTCAATTTTTTTGGATTCTTATCTTTTCGATCTACAATTTTCATCTATCACAATCCGTATTTGGATAAGTTAAGCTCTCAGAAATTAGCCCGGAAGTGGCTGGTCAAAACAATGGTTCTAACAGTTTTCTTAGCTTTGAGTAGTTTGGGATAAATCCCATAACTTGCTCATTTTTCAACCTAATTGAGTGATTCCAAAGGTTTTTTATCCTTAATACATAGATCTAGTATCCCAAGAAAATAAATCACAAATATCCATCATAGATTTCAAAAATCAAAAGCTAGATCACACTTTCAACTTTAAGCTTTCCGGAAAAATTCTATTTTTCTATTCCTTTTGATTCCAACCAAATCAACACCCAATATGGGTAGATCTAAACATGAAACACTCATTAACATGTATATACATGGTTTTTGAGTTTAGAACTATAGATTCAAGGTTTGATTAAGAGTAATCAAAAATACATAACAAAAAGTATTTATACCTTTGACTTTCATGCTCCCTTTCTTCTTCTTCTTCTTCCTAAGATGGCTACGGAGCTAGGAGAATTTGAAGAAAACTCTCGCTCTCCTCTTCCTCTACCAAGCCATACGGCTCTCTCTCTCTCTCTCTCTACCATATCTCTCTTTTCCTATCTAACTTGGAAATGAAAAGTAAAGTTTACTTACTCTTCCAAGTTCTCTCTCTTATCAAATTCATCTAGCTTGTAATCTTGTCAAAATAATATGGCCAAATATTATGGTGACACCTAAGGGTGTTGTTCACCAACTAAAGTAAGCAATCATCATATTCATCCCCTCCTTTTCCCTCATCACATGCCCGACCATGTGGCCTTCTTTTTGCCCCATTTTTATTTTTCTTCTATTTAATTAATTAGCTTACTAAATGCCCAAAAAAGTCCCCTCATACTTGGATCAAATTTTGGGCTTTTAAATTTATTGATTGGGCCAACTCTTGGGCCACCATATTTAATCTCTTTGGACTTTTAATTAATTTCTTTGGGCCATAACAAAATATCACATTTCCAACACTCTTAATATTACCATTCCCTAATTATTTAATTAGGGTTTTCATTTCCTCAATTATAACATAAATCCTTACTCATGCACATTTATTTCCTTAACCCAATTAGACTTGCTATAATTAGGTTATAAAATTAATTAACCGAGATGTATAAAATAAATCTCTTAAAATTAGTATATATTTTAAATACTAAAATTCTCCCATACCATAACATTTAAGTTATTAAATTCTTAATTCCTAATATATAATTAAATTAGACTAGTTTCTTTTATTTGTTTATATAATAAACAAATAAAATGAAACACATAATATTCATATACACTTATATACTTAATCATGAATAATTCACCTCAAGAATTTTTAAATTCACAAAATTCCTTCCCGAAAATCACAAATCCATTCACTTATTTTCTGTCTAGGTTTATTATTCAACCTTTAATTCATCATTTCATATTTAAATAATTATCTAAATTTTCGGGTTGTCACATTCACCCCTTCTTCTAAAAATTTCATCCCTGAAATTTCAGTCTACTAATCACCACTCCTTTTATTCATCAAATTAGGTTTTTAAATTAACCTTTACTTGATTTCATGCTCAATTTAATGAGTACATCTTGCTTCTTACTATGAGGAGCTCTACTACAATCACATTCTTCCATGACTTCAGTCTAAGGAGTTAAAACTTTTCAAATCATGCTGAGGGGTCATATTGACCATGAACACATAGTTTTAACGATATTTATATCGCAAAATAATAAATTACTAGGTATGTTTACAATCATAAAGAAGGTAAACCACCGATGCTAGTACTTTAGGTGATTAGCCTATCGTACTTTTACGTCATGCATAACGTATCAATCATGTCTAGTGAATATTTACGCTACTAGATTGGATTATTTTATCCAAACAACATAGTTCACCTCAGTCTTATCATAGGATTCCGCACCAAAACAATTTGGTTCGGGATAACTTCTCAAAAATACTTTTAATTTTCATAAACATTTATCTAGCTGAATCAAATAGCTTAGACGCATATCGAATAATTCGAATTTCAATCGAAACATTGCTAGCCACATTCAGTTGGCAATAATTTTCCTTTAAAATTCTTAAAATCATTTTATGACGTCATGATATCACATTGTATTTACAGTCCGTTTGAGGATTTCGTCAATTTGTGACTTTGTCATACTACATCATACTATAGTGGGCTGACGATCTTTAGATCACATCCGACACTAAGTAATTCAGCATTGATAACTCCATCATTTTTATCATCTCTCGCACTCAGTTGTATGATGCATTAATGATATAAAATATATTTTGATAATTCAAATCATTTTCATCTAGCCGAAACAAGTAGCACGTATCATTCTTTAAATTGTTCAAAATCTTTACAAATTAGTTTTATAATCTCAACAGTAATCTAGATGCTCGGTGGCCCAAAGTCCACACATACATAAGGGTCACCAGAGGTTGAGAATAAAATTCATTTTCAAAAGCACATAGTGCGATTTAGCTTGATGTCAAAAACTTCGAAGTCAAAGCATAGCTAGAAGATTTGGAATACCTATGCTTACATCATCAACTTCACTTTCTCTACTGATCTATTGCTTAATAATTCTATCTATTCATATAATCCTCAATGCTCCATTCACAACATTCCTATACCCCAGTCCATCAAACTTACCACACATTATGTGTCTAGTAACTTGTCACAATCATATGAGTTTTAACTTATCCTAAATTTTACATAGGCATCCATTCACCGAGGGGTTCAAAACATACCATATGATTATGAGTCATGAACTTTCCATAAGTATGAGTTTTAAGAACTCAGTAATTAACCTTATATTCTCTACCTATTCGTTATACACATGAGAAAAGAATCACCTTATCAACATGTGTGACGCCACAAAATAGGTATACATCACCCATCTTGAGTCACCAAATACATGGTACAAAATTCAAATACAACTTAATTATACAACAGTCGTGTAAAATATGACAAAACATAATCTAAGAGTTTTAATAAGAATATTGTCATCTAGACAATATCCACACTCAATGGAGTCCTCATTACATTTATTGTCACACTATTTAACGTAATAGTGAGGACTACTAATGCTATCATCCTGGACCGCCACCCGCTCCCCGACTAGTCCCTATTACGCTTCTCATTTCCTCAAGAGAACAAAGGAAAGAAAGGGTGAGCTCAACTAGCCCAGTAAGAAATATTATGACTAAGATAATGCAGAATAAATTATCATTAGTCTTCAACAATGTTAAACGGATAAAATGCAATAGACATCAAGTTTAACTGCAGCAGAATAAGCAATCCATTAGAGGAGTCAAGTAGAGCATGATATCTACTATCTTCTATGATTTAAAATATTTTCATCAATTTTTATCGCTGAGACTCAGCTTAATAAATAAACCACATCATCGAGTCATCCCTGCACTACGGGCCAAGGATATTCATTAAATCATCAATGGTCATGACTATACCGAATAATCCCTAGTCATATTCATACCAAAAACTATCCATCAATGCACTACAGGCTACTGAAGACTTTTACCACATCATTTATAACATTACAGGTCATGATTATACCGAATAATCCCTGGTCATAATCATACCAAGTCCATCTATGCACGTAAGCCAAATATGACTTTCATCACAATATAAGCATGATGATGATGAAAATGACATAATAATTCAATAAAACAAGTTCAAGAATTTTTTTTAAAGATTTATAAGTTAATTTATCTTGAAATCAATTACGTCCAAATTGTCAACATGATACTGTTTTGTGGAGTAAAATTCAAGAATGCTCAGAAGAATATTTCCATGAAAAGATACCGGATGAATCGCAAATATCCAAGATATTCTACTAATTTCATGGAGTATAGAAGCAAAAACTTTAACCAAATGAGTATCATAGAATATATGAAACTGCAAATAGACTTTCACCCACCATGCGGTAATCCACGTAGACAGATAATTTCCCGAATTTAATAAGGAATGAATACGAAGGATCATTTACCATGCATGTGATAATCCACATAGACAGGTTATTCCAACAGTAATAATAAAGAATGGAACTGTGTCATGCGTAATCCGCATGCATGTGATATTCCAACAAAATAATAAGGAATGGAATAATGTAAGAATTCACCATAAATGCGATGACCATCGCGATGTATAAAAAGTTATTCCAATGTAATAATAAAGAATGGAACCGGTATAAGCGTAATCCGCATGCATACGATATTCCAAATGTAATAATCAAGAATGGAAAAACAAAGAATTCACCATGCATGCGATAGACCATACAGACAAATTATTCCTACAGAATAATAAAGAATGGAACCAGGTCTAGCGTAATCCGCATAGACATGATATTCCAACATAATAATAAATAATGGAATAACAGAATAATTTCACCATGTATGCGGTACTTCGCATAGACAGGTTATTCCAACATAATAATAAAGAATGGAATAATAGAAGCTCTCTTCATGAATATGAAAGACATAATACCCTTACCATAGAAAGAAACTGGATACTGGAGTAGAGAGGTAGCAAACTTCTCTTCTTCTTTCTCTCTATAATTTCTCTCTATAATAATTGCTCTAAAACTTTAGGGAATTGGTGAGAAATGAAGGAAGAATGAGCTTCTATTTATAGGAAAATATAGTTTCAATAATTGCACGTTTTGAGGCTCGAAATATTACAGTACATTACCTTCAACTTTTCTTTCATTTTTAATTTAGTCCTGCAAGTATTATCAAACTTGCACCACCTCCCCTAATAGTAAATAATGTGAATCAATAGTTCAATCATGTGAATTAATAGTTATAATCATGTGAAAATACGAATTACAGTATAATACCTCCATCTATACCTCCATTTTTAACTTAGTCATGCAAGTATTATCAATCTTGCACCAACTTCCCTAATAGTACAAGAATGTGAATCAATAGTACACACATATGAACAAATAGTTATAATCATGTGAATTAATAGCAATTAATTGCTCATTTATCCGATTAATTACCCGACTGGTCAGTAAAACTTCCAGACATCAATTAATATCGGAATAAATGTCGATTTCCACTAACACTAATAATTTCAATACAATGGAACTATCAATTTCATCTTTAATCAACACGAACTTATTCATCATTAATATTATAACTCACAATATTTAACAACCAATGTCGCTCCGTGAAAGAGGGGCTTTTCGATAAGGATTTCTCCTTATTGGCACGCAATTAGATGACCAAACCTCTCCTTAACAGAACTTCTAGACATTGTAAATATTGAAATTTAATAATATGAATAACTTTGTCGTCTCAATTATTGATTTAATAATATATCATATTATGCAGATGATACTGTGACAATAATCGAATCAATAATATGAGAGATATGATGCAGCAATTACTGTAGCAATAATTGAGTATAATTGAGTGACTTTTAACGTAAGCATCAATAATCAATACCGTGTGCTACTATGCAATCATGCGTATTACTGTACTTTTACCACCGGGTAGTTCAATAGTTTAACGATAAAACTTTTGTCGTTATTTTGAAAAAGATAATTATGTGCGCTTTCTAACCTACGATATATTACATTAGGGGGTCCACTAATGATTGTGCCGCCGCATTTAATATTCCCTGTTAAAATGAATATTCCTCGACCAATCGAATATTATATAACCACTTGCTTACTTTGCAAAATTTGTAAATATTTCCAACAACTATAACATTATATCAAATCCACACCATAATATTCAAAAATATATTTCGAGAAAATTATTCTTTATTCATAAAAGTTGGGGTCTTACAACATTCATATAGCAAATAGCGCGACACAGACATTTTAATGATTATCAATGTAAGAAACTAAGTGGTTGCCAAACCAAACTCGACCACTAATCAATATAGGAAGCTAAGCAAACAATTCCCCGCCTATATAAAGAATTGGTCAACCTAACCATTATATCGACCAGGAAGCTAAGTGATTCTAAAACCAAGTACAAATTCCCCACCCATACAAGGAATCATACAACTCAGCTACTGACATGAGTCCTCAATTGAAATCCCACATAATTCTAGCTCCACACTTACTCCATACGAATTTCATTTAATCCGTATTTATAATTCATAACTCTTTCACAAGTTTTCATAGTACAATTTCATAGTACAACTGTTGTACAACAATTCTGCTATAAAGTTTTCAATCATTTGATTGATCCTTCTACTGCTATGACCTTATCAGATCACGTTGTGATCTCATATTATAACCGTATTATGATCGTTTAATTTTTTTACGATCTTTTTTTCCTTTAATCATATAATATTATGAATTTACACTTTTCACCTTATAGACATAGTCTATTTATTTTCACTTTTCATCTTTATTACTGGAGTCAGGTAACTCCAGATTCTTATCCTTATAACCCTTCAAGATTCTTCTTTGAATCTTCTTTATCTTCTTTTTTACTTAATAATGAATTTCCTAAATTCATTTCATATCACTTAAACTCGATCTGAGTTTATTCCTTATCATCTCTGCGATTATAGCCTAAGGTACCCCTACCTAAGGTTTATAACCTACATCTTTGATACCAACTGTGACATCCCCAAATCCGGGTCCCAAATCACCACAGATCTAGTATACTATTTCTATAACTAATGTGGAAGATATAAACATAAATTGTTTATACATTAAACTTTATACAGTATTCCCAAGGTCTAAAACCTTAACTTAATACATACCTTCAATATCTTAAAGGTTTACAATATCATTTGCATTAGCACAATTAATAGTTCTAACTGCATAATAGCTTAATCTTGGACTTTGCCTTTGCCTCTGCCTTTACTCGAGCTTTCATCTTAATCTGAAAATTTTTATCATGATATAGCAAGGGTGAGCAACAAGTTTGCCCAACAAGTTTAAATTTAATTGAGGATATATCATGATTGAAAGAATTGAACAATAAGCTAGCTAACTTTTAACAATATAAACATTGTGAAAGAGCATGAACAAATTTTCTTAGCTGAACGAACATTGAACATAAACATATCATTTATATCTGGACTGAATGGTAATGAAGGTGATCATCCTTTCATACCTGATGAATACATGCAGTATGCACAGAGTGTGATTTAATAATTCATAGACATGATTATCATCAATGATGAACCACAAGCATGTTTGAAATAACAACTCGGGGTCGAGTTTAGATAACTTGCACAATAATTAGAAGTTCAAGGTTAGGAACTTTCCTGTATCAATGACTATTGCTATACAGTTTATATCGCTTTATCCGAAGACCTAATATTAGTAATATAGATCTCCAATATTAGAATAATATCATCACAATATAAAATAACCTAAACACATGATTACCTTAGACTTAACACTTACTCGTTCATTTATAAGTTCTTAATATAACTTGCTAAACTATTTATGACTTTAGAAAACTTAATATATCATTTCAGTTTCTATTTTAACAAGCTAAAACAAAATTGACATCTCTTCTGACATTTCGGTTTCTCATTTTAGTAACCTGAAATGTTCATTTCACGAAGCTGAAATACACTATTCACAAAAATATGAAATCAGCTTATTATTTTTCAATCTTTTGGCCAATCGTATACACGTGTATTCCATACAGAAAAAGTATTTTTCTGGAATTTTTCAACTCCCTTAAGTAGTTTTCAAAAATCAATTTCTAGTTAATTCCTTAAGAAATTAGCTACCTCACGTTTAACTCCAGAAATTCCCATCTCTTAACACAATCTTTTATATGTTAACGTGAGCCTCCAGTTTAAATTTTGTGACCATCGGAGTTATAGAACTCCAGTTATAGCCGTTTTTGTCGGAAAATCACAAAAATTGAAATGGTCATAACTTGGTCATTGTAAGTCGGAATGAGTTCATTTTTGGCAGGAGGTACTTTATACCATATATTTTCATTACCCAAAAGGCCGAAATTTATTTCACAAATTAAGTGGCCGAAAATGCTCTTTTAAATTTCTGGGCAGTAGCTTTTTGTCATTTTGTAGTTTTGGAGTCCTTTGCTAAAACTTAAATAAAATGAGATCTATAACTCCAATTAACGATCCGTCAATTTTTTTGGATTCGTATCTTTCCGATATACCATTTTCATCTATCACAATCCATATTTGCACATGTTAAGCTCTCAAAAATTAGCCCGGAATTGGCTGGTCAAAACAGTGGTTTTAACAATTTTCTTAGCTTTGAGTAGTTTGGGATAAATTCCATAACATGCTCATTTTTCAACCTAATTGAGTGATTCCAAAGGGGTTTTATCCTTAATACATAGATCTAGCATCCCAAAAAAATAAATCACAAATATCCATCATAGATTTCAAAAATCAAAAGCTAGATCACACTTTCAAGTTTAAGCTTTCCGGAAAAATTCTATTTTTCTATTCCTTTCGATTCCAACCAAATCAACACCCAATATGGATAGATCTAAACATGAAACACTCATTAACATATATATATACATGGTTTTTGAGTTTAGAACTATAGATTCAAGGTTTGATTAAGAGTAATCAAAAATACATAACAAAATGTATTTATACCTTTGACTTTCATGCTCCCTTTCTTCTTATTCTTCCCAAGATGGCTATGGAGCTAGGAGAATTTGAAGAAAACTCTCTCTCTCCTCCTCAACCAAGCCATACGTCTCTCTCTCTCTCTCTCTCTCTCTCTCTCTCTCTCCCATATCTTTCTTTTGCTAGCTAACTTGGAAATGAAAAGTAAAGTATATTTACTCTTCCAAGTTCTCTCTCTTATCAAATTCACCTAGCTTGTAATCTTGGCAAAATCATATGGCAAAATATTATGGTGACACCTAAGGGTATTGTTCACCAACTAAAGTAAGCAATCATAATATTCATCCCCTCCCTTTCCCTCTTCACATGCCCGACCATGTGGCCTTCTTTTTGCCCCTTTTTTATTTTTCTTTTATTTCATTAATTAGCTTACTAAATGCCCAAAAAGTCCCCCAATACTTGGATCAAATTTTGGGATTTTTAAATTATTGATTGGGCCAACTCTTGGGCCACCATATTTAATCTCTTTGGACTTTTAATTAATTTCTTTGGGCTATAACAAAATATCACATTTTCAACACTCTTAATATTACTATTCCCTAATTATTTAATTAGGGTTTTCATTTCCTCAATTATAACATAAATCCTTACTCATGCACATTTATTTCCTTAACCCAATTAGACTTGTTATAATTAGGTTATAAAATTAATTAATTGAGATGTATAAAATAAATCTCTTAAAATTAGTATATATTTTAAATTCCAAAATTCTCCTATACCATAACATTTAAGTTATTAAATTCTTAATTCTTAATATATAATTAGATTACACTAGTTTCTTTTTATTTGTTTATATAATAAAGAAATAAAAACAAACACATAATATTCATATAGACTTATATACTTAATCTTGAATAATTCACCTCAAGAATTTTTAAATTCACAAAATTTCTTCCCGAAAATCTCAAATTCATTCACTTATTTTCTGTCTAGGTTTATTTTAATTCATCATTTAAGATTTAAATAATTATCTAAATTTTTGGGTTGTCACATTCACCCCTTCTTCTAAAAATTTTGTCCCCGAAATTTCAGTTTACTAATCACCACTCCTTTTATTCATTAAAACAAGGTTTTCAAATTAACCTTTACTTGATTTCATGCTCAATTTAATGAGTACATCTTGCTTCCTACTATGAAGAGATCTGCTACAATCACATTCTTCGTAGAGTAGCTCTCTAGATCTTCTTTGTGCTCTGCCACTTTTCTGAATGCTATCTTCTTGGACTTCTTGGCTCTCAGCTTAGCTGCCATCTTTAGTGGCATTCTCATCCTTATTGAGTGAAGCTTTAGTCTGTTCAAGTCCTTCTTCAAATCTGCTTCACTTCCACCTCCGTAGTCTTACTCTCACTGAGACTTTTTCCGTTCAGCTCTGGTGAAACTCGTAGAGTCAACACTATAGCATTCCAACAACTTAACAATCTCTCAACTCAGTAACACTTATCATTGAAGCTCTGGCTCATATATACTCCTTCACAATCTTCCCGTTGGAATATAGCTGTTGGAAGCTATTTGAATTGCTTCGTAGATCTCGAGTTATTTGGTGCGGATCGCTTGATGATGTGACATAATGACTCCTTTTTGACTTTATCGACACAAAGCTTTATACCTTACCTACCGCCTTAGAGTTGTCATCTTTCTATGTCAGGTAGGTAATCATCTTTATTTCTTCTTTCTGACTTCTCGATTAGAACATCAGAAATTATCCTTTTTCATCAATGCTCTCAATTAGTAATGTTCGAATATCAATCTTCTGATTAAACCGTTGTCAATGCTTCAATCTTCAGATGACCAAACTCTACGATTCTGATGCATATATTATTGGACCTGATCGTAGTGTGTCTTGTTGAATGTTGCTCATTGACTGATTGAGATAACACTGTGATCCTGATGAGTTTTCATTGGATCTTCAATGTAGAACACCTCTTCCTTCACTTGTGTAGTGCTTCAACACTTCTGTTTGCCTCGACTAATCTCAGCAACTAATAACTTGACTCCTTGTTCTGGTCTCTTTTGAATGGCAAGACACATCAGATTTGTGGCATGCCCAGCTCTCTTTTTCCTTGTGATCTCTCGTTCACTTATCATCAATGGTCTGACCATGATTAATCACTTTTGCCTTGTTCTTCATAAGATGACCAGTATCTCTATATAAACTGCATCAGTTCCTGCTTTATTTGGCAAACACTATGATCCTGGTTGATCCCAAGATCGTTATCTTTTATTCTCTTGACAGCTACTGCACTTGCTGACTTCCCTTAGTCAATCACTTTTATTGAAGTCTTCTTCTGATCAACTTGTGGAAGACTTCATCTTGAATGGCTTCACAACTCAATCTAGATGTTGATTGGGTTGGTGCTTAGATCTTCTGTTAGCTTGTATGTCATTCGTTGAGTGCTCCCTGGTTTCTTTCAGGTTAAATGTATCTTTGCAACTCAGACCAGAGGATTCATACTTTGGATATTCTAGGATTTCTCATTGGTTGAGAATCGTGTTGACAGTTAGGGTTTAAAAAAAATAGAGGGTGAAAGGTTCGATAGCTTTTTATAACTGTTTGGAGATTTTGGCTGTTTAGAGGTAGTTAGGTTTTACCTTAGGTATAGATTTAACAAGCTTGCAGCTTTTGAGGAACTCGCTCAAATGAAGTTGCCAATTATTTGAATTTTTTTCTTGTAATTATTCTTTCCACGTTTCTTAGTGGGATAGTTGTAAGTTTCTGATAAGTCACAATCTATAACTCCTCCATCGTGTCTGTTCTTCATATTTGACTTTTCTTCCGTTGACTATTCCAGTACGTAGAGTAGCTTGATGAGATTGCTATATACTCTACAATTTTCTTTGACAACTCAACGATTGTCTCTTGAGAGATGATACAGTGAACTTTTTGACATTGATCCTCATTTTGCATGGCTTAACCACTGATTTGCCCCAATTGAGTTCGGGAACTGAAATCCTAAAGTGAATTGGGAAGATGTCTTTTCCAAACTGTATTCGTAACTTCCCTCCATACGATTTGAATAGTTTGGTATGTGCCAAGTTCTGCTGAGCTCCTAATTAGCTAGTGTATCCTTTCGGAAGACTGTGATCGTTAAAACTGCTCTACGATCGTTGAGTTTACTACTGAATATACTCTACGATTATTGTATGTCCTGATTCTTATGATGAACTTTGACTTAGCATTCCTTCTTGGTTAAGGTATCTCAGGAAGGGCCAACCTCTTAGCTTAGTGCTAAGGGTCAGGTTTGTCCCTGAGACGCTTACCAGGTGAAGAACTTTAGACATTTATGTAGGCTGTAATCGTGGTGTCCTTCTGCTCTTACACTACGATCAGATTGTTTGATCGTAGGCACTCCACGATTTTGAGTTGGGTGGTTGACAAGGTTATCAGCGGCATGTTTTGAGATGTTCCTACTGATTATGGATCTTCATTTGGTTCATCAGCTACAAAGTTTTGGGACTTTGAAACTAATATAATGCTTCATAGTGCAGTTCTGATACTTTTAGTGCGCTGTTCTTTAACAAATCACTGCTCCCTCATGGTTGATACTATCTTCTCAGAGAGGTGTGAGTTTTTCTTCTTCATGTACATCAGAAGGCAGCCTTGCATATCTCCTTCTGACCGAAATCATTACTATTATTTAAACCTCCCTGGATCATAAAAATAGATATCTTCCGGACTAATCACTCCACGATTTTTAATAGAACTATGAGCGTAGTCTTTCTTTATCTAGAACCTGAATAGGTGTTTTCAGTAGGCTTGTAGATCTTCCTTAAGCTCTTTGACCAATTACACTCGTGGAGTTCTGCTTCTGTGATGAGTTCTTCATGATCAATGCTCAATGATTCTGTGATGTGAACTTCCTCGAGGGTTCTTCTCAGATGATATGCTTTGCATGAGTAAGCATATAAGACCCTTTTCCTCTTAGCATGAATGGTCTGCTTCCTTATACAGATTAGCAACAAGGTGAGCTTTATTCATGTTAGCTCAGCAAGTCTTCAAGAACAGGCTTTGACAGAGAATGATTTTATTAGAAACATTTCTGAAATGTCTTAAGCCTCTAGCTGGTTGAGTCTTCTCGACTGAAGTCATCTGCTTCAGTATACCTTAGTGTGGTTAGATAGACCAAATACCTGCAGATCGATTAAATAAATTTTTATTTTTGGTACCCATGGTTAAATGGGTCCTGCTAGGTTAGTTTCCAAAATCCATGTTCCTCATTTATTTTAATTTTCATCACATTAATCATCAACAATCATATTTATGCATGTATTCAATTTTGGTATGACATTTTAAGATGCATGATGATGAGTGTGTGTATGATTAACCATTTTAATAAAACACTCTTTTTCTTTGATGGTTTCATCATTTGTTTGGTTATGTTCACGGATTTTAAATGTTCACAGAGTGAGAATCAGTTCTATCACTTATTTGTATCTGGTTGATTCATGGAGATGATTAATTTCTATGAATCTTAAAGATACTCTTGTAGAACTGATCATACTCTATATATTATCAGAAACCTAGAACAAAGGTTTGTATGTACATACTAACCCGTCAGCAAGGATTACTCCACTTAAGATTAATTAAATCTTGATATGCTTATGACCTATTTTAGACTTCTTTCAAGATGTTATCTTCAACCTAAAACTTGGATGGAGAGAAAGTTTGTTAGCATTTGAGTTTCCAACCTTAGTGTACTTACTCTCTTCCCCTTTTTAGGTAGAGTATGGTCTCTTGATAGAATATTGTTATAGTACATAAGTCGATGCAACATTATGTACACATTTATGTTAATGAGGAATCGTACCTTCCCACTGTTAGTTTCTTGACAGTTATTTATCTTGATATAATGAGGTTATGCATTGATGTGCATATTTTTAAGTTCATTTCTAACAACTTTTTACTCCAGTTGTCCTCCGATCAATCAATCATAGTCTTGAAGTTGTAAGCTAAGAGAATCTTGGCATCCTTAGTTCTTTGACAACCTTGAACCTCAAGGTTCACATCCATCTGCTGGTTAGCCAAATATATTTTTGAGAAATTCTTCTTTCTCCTCTGGATAAGTATTTCTTATCATATATGGCCTTTCATCTTTTAGACTGGTGGATGCTTAACTCTTTGCTGTTGATGCCTCTTGACCTCCCATCTCTGATCTTCAGATTACGAGATTAACTGTGGACAAAGATTGGTTTTGTTGCTATGGCATTTAAGAACATGGACCAATCTGAGCAGCTTCAGATGTATATACACATTTACCTGTACACAATATTTCCAACGTGTGTGCTCATCTGCATTTACAAGTGACTTACCACTAAACTAAGTTTAGAACAATGTTTGTGCCTAGGATCAGACTCAAAGCGATTAGCTTTTGAATATAGCATGAGAACATGTTCTGATACCAATTGTTAGTTCCCAGTAGTCACACAATAGATCTAGAAGGGGGGTTGAATATATCCTTTTAATTTTCAAATACTTTTCCTGTTTATTTTGTATTGCTAATGAATTAGCATATAACAAACATAAGAATCTTTTCAAGCACAGCAGAATAAATAAAAGATCCCCTTCATTGATATATTCATGAACATACATACATTGTTCATAGAGTTAGTTAAGTTGTAAGGAGTTAATACATACATAACATTTATAGCAGTTAGGTACATAATGTAAATGACAAAAAGTAAATGACTGAATGTAAAAGACACAAGGAATTTTAAATGTTTCAGAGACTCAAGCTCCTAATCCACAATTCTACTTCAACGAGCAGGAATTCCACTATGGAAGGGCAACACCCTGAATCACTAAGATTCCTTCAAGGCCAGCAGCCTTGGAACTTCAGTTCACCATGAACTCTTTAAGCCCAGCAGGCTTGGATCTCTTCTAGTTCACTAAGAACTCTTTAACCCCAGCAGGCTTGGAACTTCATTTAGTCCCTCCGGATAAGGACACCTCAGGCACTGGCTACTTGTTGTTTGTTATAGTTTTTATTGGTGTTGAGCTGCTAAGATGTCTTGAAGCTTGAACATCAATTGTACTTAGCAGCTTGGCGTGGTCCTCTTTGTATTCTGCGTAGAGTCTAGACCACCTCTTCTCTGCTGCAGCTGATCTTCACACTGTTTATCTTATCTTCATCCAATATCAACTTTGCACCATCACCAGTTGGGTTTGCTAAGTCTTTAAGCTTTTAGTTGACTTCATCTGGTACTTAGCATTTCCTAAACCCTTCTTGAATGATTTGCAGACATGGTTCTACATCAGTTCTTTTTTAGCTTTTGGTTCCTGGTGATTCGTAGAGTGGCTCTCTGGATCTTCTTTGTGCTCTGCCACTTTTCTGAATGCTATCTTCTTGGCCTTATCGGCTCTCAGCTTATCTTCCATCTTTAGTGGCATTCTCATCCTTGTTGAGTGAAGCTTTAGTTTGTTCAAGTCCTTCTTCAAATCTGCTTCACTTCCAACTCTGTAGTCTCACTCTCACTGAGACTTGTTCCGTTCAGTTCTGGTTGAACTCGTAGAGTCAACACTATAGCATCCCAACAACTCAATGATCCTTTAACTCAGAAACACTTGATCTTTGAAGCTCTGGCTCATATATACTCCTTTGGAAGCTATTTGAATTGTTTTGTAGATCTCAAGTTATTTGGTGCAGACTGCTTGATGTAACATGACAACTCCTTTTTGACTTAGCTGACATAGTAGTCTGCTATCTTACCTACCGCCTTAGAGTTGTCATCTTTCCGTGTCAGCCAGGTAGTCATCTTTATTTCTTCTTTCTGACTTCTCGATTAGAACATCAAAAATTATCCTTTTGCATCATTGCTCTCAATTAGTAATGTTCGAATATTAGTCTTCAGATTGAACCGTTGCCAATGCTTCAATCTTCAGATGACCAAACTCTATGATTCTGATGCAGATGTTCTTGGACCTGATCGTAGTGTGTCTTGTTGAATATTGCTCATTGACTGATTGAGACAACACTACGATCCTGAAGAGTGTTCATTGGATCTTCAATGTAGAACACCTCTTCCTTCACTTGCGCAGTGCTTCAACACTTCTGTTTGCCTCGACTGATCTCAGCAACTAATAACTTGACTCCTTGTTCTGGTCTCTTTTGAATTGCAAGACACATCATATTTGTGGAATGCCTAGCTCTCTTTCTCCGTGTGATCTTCCGTTCACTTATCATCAATGGTCTGACCCATGCTTAATCACTTTTGCCTTGTTCTTCATAAGATGAACAGTATTTCTGTATAAACTGCATCAGTTCCTACTTTTGTTTGGCAAACACTACGATCCTGGTTGATCCCAAGATCGTTGTCTTTTGTTCTCTTGACAGCTACTGCACTTGCTAACTTCCCTTAGTTAGTCATTTTTATTGAAGTCTTCTTCTGATCGACTTGTGGAAGACTTCATCTTGAATGGCTTCACAACTAAATCTGGATGTTGATTGGGTTGGTGCTTAGATCTTCTATTAGCTTGCATGCCATTCGTTGAGTGCTCTATGGTTTCCTTTAGGTGGAATGTATCTTTGTAACTCAGACCAGAGGCTTCATACTTTGGATATTCTGGGATTGCTCATTATTTGAGAAACGTGTTGACTCTACGATTCTGCCTTAACATTGTGAGCACCTTTGTTGAAACCTTAGCTTTCCAGACTAAGATTTGGCTTTGGTCCTGCAGACACTACGATTCCTAGATCAGACCTTGACAGATTGTGCTTTATGTCTTTATGCTTGTTGTCCTCGTCTAATTTGGCTTGACTACGATTTCTGCCTTTGATATGATTAGTAGACTCTACGAGTTTAAGTGTGGTATATAATTCCTGACTTGGCTTTGGCAGATGCTCGGTCGGCTCTTAGACAGGCTGTCTCTACGATTCTGAATATGACTTCCTCAACAGACTACGATTTTGAGGAAGTTCTTCTCGACACACTACGATCCTTCCTCGTCTCTCCTGGCAGTCTACGAACTCCTAGATCTACTATCTTGCAGACTACGATTCCCCCTTGATAGTTTTTGAGCTTTCCTTGACTCTCCTGGAAGACTATGATTTCTGGTGCAGTGCTCGATGATCAAACATGCCTATTTATTACATTAGAAGATCAACCTAACAAGTTTGATCTGTCTACATTTATAGTCCTTGTATATTATTTCTTTTTAAGGACTTTACAAAGCTGTTTTGCTTATGTAGGATCAACCTAACATATTTGATCAATTCATTCTAAGTCCTTGTATATATATTCATATTATCTATCAAAGGACTTTACGGCTTTCCTTAATGCAAGCATACTTGTATATTCATTCATTTATATCATAATCAAGTCATATATAAATAGGAATAACATTCTCATGTATATTCCTAACAGGAGTCTCTCTCATCTGGTGTTACATGAATTGTAGAAAGCTCCTAAAAACCCCATCGTTCATCATTTGGTCGGTGTTGTTGTTTACATGAGGATTATTACCTTCTTGATGTACATTATCCTGGTTATTGATTGGCAGTGTCTCAATGGTCTCATATGCTCCATTGCTTATCTCAAAATTTTCAGATGTCATTCTCAAATACTGTCACAAAATAAGGGTTAATTAAAAAAATTGACATGTCACATATTATCCCTATATTTCGACCGACCAATTAAATAACAAATAAGCTTAAGTAGGATACACTAGCGAAGGTTTTACTCGTCTCTCCTCTACCAGTTCTAATCTCAGATCTCCACAAGAGATCATATCCCTATGCTATGATACCAACTGTGATGCCCCCAAAATAGGTCTACACAACCTATTCTGAGTCGCCAAATACATGGTGCAAAATCTAAATACAAACTTCCTATTTATAATTATTAACTATCGTGTAAAATACGACAAAATATAAGCTGTAAGTTTCAATACAAATATTATCTCGTAGACAATATCCAAACTCAAATAAATTCCTCATTACAGTTATTGTCACACTATTTTATAGAGTAGTGAGGACTACTATAGTAACCATCTTGGACCATCACTCCATTCCCCGACTAGTCCCAGTTATATTCTCATTTCCTAGAGAGAATAATGAAAGAAAAGGGTGAGCTCAACTAGCCCAGTAAAGAATATTATTGTGACGCCCCCAAAATAGGTCCAATCCACCCAACCTATTCTGAGTCGCCAAATACATGGTACAGAAACAACTACAACATTATTAATACAATTGCCGTGCAAAATACGACAACATATAAACTGTGAGTTTAAATACAAATATTGTCTTCTAGACAATATCCACACCCAAATAAAGTCCTCATTACAATTATTGATACACTATTTTCTGTATTAATAGTGAGGACTACTAAAAAACTATCTTGAACCATCACTCCACACCCGACTAGTTCCCGCTTATATTCTCGCCTCCGAGAGAAGAAAAATGGAACAAAAGAAAAGGGTGAGCTCAACTAGCCCATGAAGAATATTATGACTAAGATAATATAGAACAAATTATCGTTAGTCCTCAACAGGGAAAAATCTGATAGAATACAATAGACAACAAGTATTAGATCAACAACTGCAGCGAAAATAACAATTCATTAGAAGAGTTAAGTAGAGAATGAAATCTACTATCATCTATAAATTTAAAAGTCCATCATCGATATTTTATCCCTGTAACATCAATCAATACACATCTTGAATCAAATAGTCATCTTTGCACTACGGGCCAAAAATATTCATCATAAAATCATTAATCTTTGCACCAAAGATATTCAGTTATATCATCATTTAGGACTGAGGATGATGAAAAATATTTTAAAGAAAATGAATCCAATGAGACAAAAGAATAAATATTAAGGATTCGTACTTTAGACAATTCAAGTTTAAAAATACTCCATAATAAACTATTGTGGAGCAGAATTCAAAAATGAAGATCAAAACATCGATCCAATAAAAGATAGGGACCATAATAGACAATTTTGGACACAGAAAAGAAAATTTATTTTTTCTGTGAATAGTGTCGTATTTGTGAATAGTGTTGTATACATGAATAGTGCCGTATACGTGAATAGTAATTCCGACACTAAAAGATAGAAATTTCACAAGAAAAATCATCATGCTTTGTGAATAATACTTGTGAATAGTAACTCATGAATAGTAACTCGTGAATAGTAATTCCGACATGAAAAGATTAGAATTTCACAAGAAAAATCTTACTAATATTCCGGCATAATGATATTGAAAAAAATAATATCATTTATAAAAAAAAATAACATCCCTTACCTCGAAAAGACAAAGATTTCCGATTGAATATCGGATATAGTGCTAAAGGAACTTGCACCGTATAACAACACTCAAGATATCTAAATACTCACAAAAATACGCTCCATAATATATAGAGAGAAAACTTCAGTTTCTGGTGTGATTTTCAATTCTAACCCAAGCACTCTATTTATAGGAAAATGCTTAGAACACCAAAACAGAAAATTTAATAAAATAATATATTTATAATCAAATTTTCCTTAGCCCACCACATCAAAAACACATTTACCACACAAAAATGAAAAACATGTTTAAAACAATTTTTGTAACAAAATCAATTCAGACTCAATATTCCGGAACTACAATAATTCATAATAAATAGTCCTTTTATCAGAAAAATTAAAATCTTATTCCATTCCATATGAAATTTAATTCTCTACAACTTTACAGAAGAAAGTTTTTCCAAATTCCAAACAAAAATTGATCGAAATCCACATGCGGACGATTTTGCAGGCTATAATCAAATTTCAGTCAAAAACGGGGTCCATCAACACACAAAACATGTGTTAAACATTTTTTGTAACAAAAATACTTTTCTTCCTCATTTATTCATATATCACACATTCATTGTAAAATATCACCATTATTGTATTGTTAAAATATAATAATATATTTAAATGAATTATTTTATCAGAAAAGATAAAATATCAATTTTTGACAATTATCACTTTAAAAATTTTCTCCATCTATATCCACATAAAATGAATAATTTCCTTATCATATAAATTAATAATTAATTATTCACAAATAATATTATAGAATCACAATAATCGATAACCAGGCAGCTTCCTGTGAAAGAGGGGCTTCAATAAGGATTTCTCCTTCATCAAGCGTGCAATTAGGTGATCAAACATCTCCTTAGTATGTAACTTTCTAGACATTGCCAATAATGCTATCTAATAATATTATTAAAATAATATGAATTATTGATCTGATAATGGAAAATGCTGTGTAGTGACAATTATTGAAATAACAATAATATAAAATATCAACGTAGCAATTATTGAATCAATAAAATAAAATATTGAGCAAAGAATTACTATAACAATTATTAAGTAGTGTCTTCTTACGTAAGAATCAATAATTGGTGCAATACTGCAGTAACTGTAAGCGATAACGCATATTACGTATTTTTAACCATCTGGTATTCCAACAAAGATAATTGTGAATAACTACGCCATTATTATATAAACAACTTATACTTGTTGTTTTCTTCATCCAATCGCTTTGCGTTATGGGGCCCATAATAAATATCAAAGGCGTCGTCGCATTTAATATTCCCCGACAGTAAGAATATTCCACGACCAAATGAATATTCCCCGACAACAATGAATATTTTATAACCACTTGCTTATTTGAAATATTTGCGCATTTTACTCATAACTAACCACATTAATCAAATCAACCCTTACTATTTCAAAATAATAAATAGAGGAAATTCAATTTTATTAAAAAAAATATGGGGTCTTACAACCTCCCCTCCTTATGAAATTTCATCCTCGAAATTGACGTACGTACCTGGTATTTCGAAAAGGTGAGGATACCTCGCTTTCATTTCTGATTCCAACTCCCAGGTCATTTCCTCAATAGCATGGTTCCTCCATAAAACTTTAACTTGTGGTATAACCTTTGTGCGTAGGACTTTCTCCTTCTTATCCAAGATCTTGACTGGTACCTCCTCGTACGTTAAATCTTCCATAACTAAAACATACCTTGGAAGGCTATGAACAGTTTGGACTTATGTGTCCCTCCTCTCCGCATCTGTAGCATCTAACTAGCGGTCGTTCTCCTCCCCTTGAATTTGTTGCTGGTGTTGGTGCTGCTGTCGACGTCTTCCCGTCATCGTTAAATCTTCTCTTCTTGAAATTTTCACTTGAGTTATTTCTTCTATTATCTTGGCTATGATTACCACCAAAGTGGTTACCATTTTTGGCACGATAATTTCCTCCATGATGGTTATCTTTGTTCTGATGACCATTGCCATCGGTACGATTATCATCTAGTTGTAGGTCGTTATTCTTCGATTGAGCTGACTCATTATCGCGCTCCAATAACTGAGCCCTATTCACAACATCTGAATATAAAGAAAATTTATGAGAAATGAGATATTGACGTATGTCGGGTTTCAAACCTCTAAGAAACATTCGCATCATACATTCCTCATTCTCCACCAAATGAGGTGCAAACCTAGATAACTCCGCGAACTTCGCTTTGTATTGGGACACCGTCATGTTGTTCTGTTCTAGTCTAATAAACTCTACCTCCTTCATATGACGAATACTTTCAGGAAAGTACTTGTCATTGAACAGTTTCTGAAACGTTTCCCAAGACATGCTATGTGCGGCTAGATGGGTACACTTCACAGATTCCCACCAGTAATCTTCCTCATTAAGGAACATAAAAGTGACGAATAGAACCTTCTGTTCCTCCGTGCATCCCAAGACATCGAATATCTTGGTAATTTGCGTGACCCACGTCTCCGCTTTAATCGGATCCGGCTTCCTGCACTCGATGGTCCCAACTCTTTGAATCTTGGTGTGGATAAACCACGCGTTGCTATCATTTCCACCCGTATTTTGTACACGAGTCTCCCTCGTCCGATTTAGCATGAACTGCAAAAAGTTTCTAAACATCTCATCGTTCATCGTCTAATCAGTGGTGTTGTTTATATGATGAACATTGTCTTCTTGTTGCACGTTCTCCTGATTGGTGAGTAAAGGTGTCTCCACGGTCTCATTTACTCCACTGTTAACATTCTCAGTTGCCATTCTTAAATACTTCCATAAAACAAGGGTTAATTAAAGAAATTAACATGCCACATAATATTCCTATACTCTGACCAACCAAAAAATAAGCTTAGGTAGGACATACTAGCGAAGGATTTACTCGTCTCTCCCCTCCTAGTTCTATTCCCCGATCTCCGCCAGAGATCATAACCCTAAACTCTGAAACCAACTGTGACGCCCCCAAAATAGGTCCAATCCACCCAACCTATTCTGAATCGCCAAATACATGGTACAGAAACAACTACAACATTATTAATACAATTGTCATGCAAAATACGACAACACATAAACTATGAGTTTAAATACAAATATTGTCTTCTAGACAATATCCACACCCAAATAAAGTCCTCATTACAATTATTGATACACTATTTTACAGAATAGTGAGGACTACTAAAAAAACTATCTTGAACCATCACTCCACACCCCGACTAGTTCCCGCTATATTCTCGCCTCCTGAGAAGAAAAATGGAACAAAAGAAAAAGGGTGAGCTCAACTAGCCCGGTAAAGAATATTATGACAAAGATAATATAGAATAAATTATCGTTAGTCCTCAACAGGTAAAAATCTGATAGAATACAATAGACAACAAATATAAGATCAACAACTGCAGCGAAAATAACTATTCATTAGAAGAGTTAAGTAGAGAATGAAATCTACTATCATCTATGAATTAAAAAGTCCATCATCGATATTTTATCCCTGTAACATCAATCAATATACATCTTGAATCAAATAGTCATCTTTGCACTACGGGCCAAAGATATTCATCAATCGGTCATGTTCATCTTTGCACTACGGGCCAAAGATATTCATCATAAAATCATTAATCTTTGCACTACAGGCCAAAGATATTCAGTAATATCATTATTTAGGACTGAGGACGATGAAAAATATATTTTAAAGAAAACGAATCCAGTGAGACAAAAGAACAAATATTAAGGATTCGTACTTCGGTTTATCCATGTTCAAAAATACTCCATAATAAACTATTGTGGAGCAGAACTCAAAAATGAAGATCAAAACATAGATCCAATCAAAGATAGGAACTATAACAGACAATCTTGGACACAGAAAAGAAAATTTAATTTTTCTGTGAATAGTGTCGTATTTGTGAATAGTGCCGTATACGTGAATAGTAACTCCGACACTAAAAGATAAAAATTCCACAAGAAAAATCATCATGCTTCGTGAATAGTACTCATGAATAATAACTCGTGAATAGTAATTCCGACATGAGAAGATCAGAGTTTCACAAGAAAAATCTTACCAATATTCCGGCATAATGATATTGAAAGAAATAATATCATTTATAAAAAAAATAACATCCCTTACCTCGAAAAGACAGTACTTCTGACTGGAATACTGGATATAGTGCTAAAGGAACTTGCACCATATAACAACACTCAAGATATCTAAATACTCACAAAAATATGCTCGATAATATAGAGAGAGAAAACTTCAGTTTCTGGTGTGATTTTCAATTCTAACATAAGCACTCTATTTATAGGAAAATGCTTAGAACACCAAAACAGAAAAGTTAATAAAATAATATATTTATAATTAAATTTTCCTTAGCCCACCACATCAAAAACACATTTACCACACAAAAATGAAAAACATGTTTAAAACAATTTTTGTAACAAAATCAATTAAGACTCAATATTTCGGAACTTCAATAATTCATAATAAATAGCCCTTTTATCAGAAAAATTCAAATCTTACGTCCATTCCATAGGAAATTTAATTCTCTACAACTTTACAGAAGAAAGTTTTTCCAAATTCCAAACAGAAATTGATCGAAATCCACATGCGGACGATTTTGCAAGCTATAATCAAATTTCAGTCAAAAATGGGGTCCATCAACACACAAAACATGTGTTAAACATTTTTTGTAACAAAAATACTTTTTCTCCTCATTTATTTATATATCACACATTCATTGTAAATTATCACCATTATTATATTATTAAAATATAATAATATATTTAAATGAATTATTTTATCAGAAAAGATAAAATATCAATTTTCGACAATTGTCAATTTAAAAAATTTTCTCCATCTATATCCACATAAAATGAATATTTTCCTTATCATATAAATCAATAATTAATTATTCACAAATAATATTACGTAATCATAATATCGACAACCGTGCCGCTCCTAGAAAGAGGGGCTTTCCAATAAGGATTTCTCCTTACTGGCGCGCAATTAGGTGTCCAAACCTCTCCTTAGACAGAACTTTCTAGACATTGCCAATAATGATATCTAATAATATTATTAAAATAATATGAATTATTGATCCGATAATGGAAAATATCGTAGAAGTGACAATTATTAAAATAACAATAATATAAAATATCAACGTAGCAATTATTGAATCAATAAAATAAAATATTGAACAAAGAATTACTATAATAAGTATTAAGTAGTGTCTTCTTACGTAAGAATCAATAATTGGTGCAATACCGCAGCCATCGCGGCAACAACGCCAGACATCGTATTTTAACCACCGGGTATTCCAACAATATTAACGATAACAACTACGCCAGATTATTTATAAACAACTTATACTTGTTGTTTTCTTCATCCAATCGCTTTTAGTTATGGGGCCCACACAAGGTGCTACTACCATATATTAATATTCCCGACAAGAAGAATATTCCATTCCACGACCAAACGAATATTCCCCAAAACAATGAATATTTTATAACCACTTGCTTATTTGAAATATTTGCGCATTTTACTCATAACTAACCACATTAATCAAATCAACCCTTACTATTTCAAAATAATAAATAGAGGAAATTCCATTTTATCAAAAAAAAAATATGGGGTCTTACAATTATAACTAAGATAATTTAGAACAAATTATCTTTAGTCCTCAACAGGGAAAAATCTGATAGAATATATTAGACAACAAGTTTTAGATCAACAACTGCAGCAGAAATAACAATCTATTAGGAGAGTAAAGTTGAGCATGATGTCTATGATTTAAAAGTTCATCATAAATATTTTATCCCTATAACACCAATCAATAATTGTTTCAAACTAACAAATTATCTATGCACTACGGGCCAAAGATAATCGTTTTAATCACCAGTGGTCATGATCATGCCAAACACCTGTCCATCTATGCACTACAGGCCAAAGAGAACTTTCACCACAAACCTTTATCTGTAACATTAAAAGTCATGATTATACTAATACACAATTCCTGGTCATAATTATACCAATCAATAGTCTATCTTTGCACTACGGGCCAAAGATGACTTTCAGCACAATATAAGCACGAGGATGATGACAATGATATAAATAATGAATCAAGCGAGATCAAGGATAAATATTAGAGATTTATAATTTAATTTATCCAGAGTTCAAGTATCTCCAAATTGTCAACATGATCACCAATTGTGAAGTAAAATTCAAAAATGATATTAAAGATTCATATTTCAAAGATAATTTGGACAAAGAAAGAAAAAACTAATTTCGTCGTGAATAGTACTCTGGCATGAATAGTAACTCAGATGAATAGTATCCCGAATGAATAGTACTCCGAAATGAAAAGATTAAAATTTAATAAGAAAGTTCAGACTAATATTCTAGTGAAATGATATTAGATGAAGCACAAACTATTAAGGATATTATACTAATTTCAGAGATTACAAAAGCAATACTCATCAAAGTAAGGGTAGATTTAGGAATATTAAACGAAATAATATCACTTACGTACTATAGAGTATGAAAGAAAATAATATACCTTACGAATATTGAACGAAAATAATATTCCTTACCTTAGTAAGAGACCAGATCTGACTGGTATATCGGAGATATTCTTGAGGAAATCTTGCACTATTAGCTACAATCAAAGTACCCTTATACTAGAAAGAAAATACGCACAATATTATAGAAGAAGAATTCTCTGATTCTGGTGTAATTTTTATTTCTTAACTAAGCAACCTATTTATAGGAGAATGGCAGGGCACTATTTAATCACGGATGAATAGTCGAATTTCGGATGAATTCGTAGGCGAAAATCTGATTTTTACTATTCATCACAGTGCAATAAAATATTCTAATAAAAAAAACTTTATATATATTATAATATATTCTTATTATATTATAATAAAATAAATAACTTTATATATATTATAAAAAGTTTCAATTTTATATAAAAAATTCTCTGCTTTATTACTATTATAATAATAATAAAACAAAACTGAGATAACTTTCTACCGACGGTTTGACAAATTGGTACATGGGGGTCCATGGAATAATAAGTCAAACTTACAACAAACTCTTTATGACAAACCCCTCTATTTATATCAAAAATATAATAAATATCTCCCACAAATCACTATTCTTCAATCAACCCATTTTTAATCTTTCAACACTTAATCATCATTAATATTTTAACTCACAATATTGACAACCAAATCGTTCTCAGAAAATATTGGCGCGCAATTAAATAACCTAACCCCTTTCCTCGTCAAAACTTTCTAGACATTGTCAATAATGCAAATAATAATATGAATAATTGTTTAATCTTAATTATTGATTTAATAATATAAAATATTGTGCAGATGATACTGTGACAATAATTGAATAAAAAATATAAGATACTATGCAACAACTACTGTGGCAATTATTGAATGAAACTGAGTGACTTCTTACGTAAGCATCAATAATCGTAGATACATCAGGCAATACCGTGTAAGCTCTTGTATGCAATACCGCTGCATACCTAATCGTGGAACAACGATATTACAAGATTTTTTATCACCGGGTATTTCAACAGTTTAACGGTAAAAGTATTGTCATTATTTTATGAAAAGGTTATTTTGGTCTCTTTCTATATCTGAAAGTTATTCTTTTGTAGGGTCCACTAATGATTGCGTCGTCGTACGAATATTTCACAACAAAAAAAATATTCCTCGACCAAACGAATATTTTATGACAACTTGCTTACATTACAAAATTTGCACATATCACCCATAACTATAATATTTATTAAATTATCACCTTACTATTTAGAATACTATTCAGAGAAAATTAAATCTTTATTCATAAAAGTTTGGGTCTTACAGATGCTCAACAGATTGTGCTTCAATCCTTCAACATAGGAAACTTTGCTAAACGAAACAACTCCATTTCCAATTGAACCATAGCCTCTGATTTTGCCCGAGTTGTTGTCTCCAGAGACAACTGTTGGTCCGTCTTTTTTTATGAAGTTTGATAAGAGACTTGTGTTGCTAGTCGTATCCCTTGAACATCCACTATCAAGATATCAGATAGAATTCGTGGAGTTTGTTAGTTCCTAGAGGCACAATAGTTATCTAGAAGGGTGAGGGGGTTGAATAGATATTTTAAAATTTCTTTTTCAAAATACTTTGTCAGATTTATTAATCAATTACAGCGGAATATATGATTTGTTTGTTCCCCTTTAAGATAAATTGAGTTAAGGGTTAACAAACAGTTATTACCAATATAGCAGTTAAAGCAAGAATATGAAAGACACAGTGTTTTTAAGTGGTTCAGAGCACTCAAGGCTCTTAGTCCACTCTTCTAATCCTTAAGTAGAAAATCCACTAAGGATGTCACTCAGATTCCTTCAAGACCAACAGACTTGGAACTTCTTAGTTCACTTAGAACTCTTCAAGTCCAACAGACTTGGAACTTCTTACTTCACTTAATGAGAGTTGAGTTCTTGTGTTGTGATACTCAATTACCGTTAAGCTCGTGTTTGAAAGAACTGAGTAGCTGAGCAAGCTTTTTTTGCAGATCGAAGAGTGTGGCGTTTGAATGTTCTTCAGCTTTTCGTTGTATACTTGCTTATATTTTTGCATCTACATTCGATTTGTATATATAAGGTGCCTTTGAAATATGTCCGTTTGAAGGCATCCATTGAAACATTAATTGTATTTGACATTTCAGAGCACTGATGGTAACTTCCTGGAAATCTTCTGTCCAGCCGTCTGTGTAACAACCCGATATTTTCTATACAAATAAATTAGAAATTTTGTGTATAATTTTTTTTTTCAATATGGGGAATATGTGCCAAGATAATGTGTGTATGTGTTTATGTGATATATTTATTACATGAATGATTTTAAATACTTTTATTGAAGAATTATTGATTATTATAAATTATATTCTTATAATAATTAATTTTATAGCGAAATATTTTTATTAATTATTTTCTATGAAAATATAATCATATATTATGTATATAATATAAGAAATGATTTTAGAATTATTATAATAATTACTTTATTATATGAATTTTAGTATGATTATTAATAAATTATTTTAACTTAATTAATAATGTTAAGTATGACAGATAAATCAGATATGGAATCCAAACCCTAATTTTGGAATTTGATCAAGGAATGAGAATAATAATATAATATTATTTTGATTTTAATTTTTCAGTGATATCATTATATACTGTAGGTATGTGGACTAACAATGATTGATCAGTTATGGTGTATTATGTCAAACCCTAGTTTTACTGTGGGAAACCCTAATTTGAAACTCAATTGTGAGTTCAAGACTATTATATAACTGTGTTGTATGATTTTGCGATTAACTAGGTCAACCCTAATTAGCATTTATATATATTAATTTCTTGAAATCCTAATTAAACCCTAATTGTGATTTGGTAACCCTAATTACCAAAAATTATAAACCCTAATTGCTAAATTAGCAAGGATAATTATAATTATTATATAATAACCCTAATGTCCATGTATGATTAGAACCCTAATAAAATTAAGAAAACCCTAATTATAAATTTTACAAACTAATTATATTTTTTTTAAACCCTAAATAAACAACTTGGGTAACATATATTAAAATTGTTAGGCTATGATTATTACATGGCCCAAAACAATTATGGGAGAAGCCCAAAAAGAAATCAAATTCAAGCCCAAACTTAGCCCACATAATTAAGGGTATTTTAGACCTTTTATTTATCTAATTTATGCTTTAAAATAAAAGATAAATAAAGAAATTAGAGAGTATATACATAGCTGGCCACTATAGGTCTTTTAAGGCAACATATTAGGCTAATCAAGTTTCCTTAAATAGCTAATGACCTTACTTTCTTACAAAAAGTACAATGTTGTCTACACCTCATTGGTGGAAATCTCACTAAGCATACTTAAGAACAAGATAAGGAGTTTTGTCTAATGGACAACCCAAATATGGGGGATAATAGTAAGTCACACATTTGCTAGACTTCTATATATATATATATATATATATATATATATATATATATATATATATATAGAGAGAGAGAGAGAGAGAGAGAGAGAGAGAGTCATTTGCTAGACTATTTTTGTTCAAGCACTCAAACATTTCCTCTCCACTCAAAACCTCCAAAATTTATAAGCGTTTCAGTCCCTAATACCAGCCCCACGAAATCCACTAACAAATCAGAAGCCCAATTAATACAAGATAGATCAAAGAAAAGGTATAAAACCCTAGCTTGATTTCTGTACATAAATTATGTGTTAGATGTTATGTTCGGGTGCTAGAATATGTTGGTTATAGTGTCTAATGATGATCTGGGTTGCTAAATGTTGGATCCATAACATTTAGAAGCTCGGATATGAAGATCTACAAAATC
Organism: Panax quinquefolius; assembly: GCA_020205615.1. Classification (NCBI taxonomy): domain Eukaryota; kingdom Viridiplantae; phylum Streptophyta; class Magnoliopsida; order Apiales; family Araliaceae; genus Panax; species Panax quinquefolius. The sequence continues at coordinate 141,589,581 of CM035154.1, forward strand.
TGGAAAAACTTGGTTCTGTGGTTTGACAACGAATGTCAGTGGTCACAAATCCTTGCTCGATTATGGTTTTTGTTGTTTTTAAGTTGTTATGTATAGCTTGTAGTGTGGTCTTTAATCTGCAAAAAGAATCTGGGTCATTTGATGTCTAGAATGAAAGTTATTAACGGTCAAATACCGTTGACCGGCATTGACCGGAAGAAATCTGGGCAGCCCAGATTATGCCCAGATCGTGTCTGACAAGATTTTGATCGGCTAGATCTGTCCGTGTATACATGTTTTGGTTCTATTGTTGTAATATAATAGTAGCTTGGTATGAGTACTACAAGATTATGCCTTAAAATAGCTTTAATATCAAACGTATTGAACGTAGTGAGTGGTCAAAGCAGGCCACTCGGTCACAGTTGCATTTTCTGGAATTTCCAGAAACGTCAAGAACATATATTCTGACAGCCTTTGACCGATCAATATCTTGCTATTGTTTTGTTGTTATGGTTATGTTTTGTGATAGATCTGTAGTGTTACATGTGGGCTAGAATCTAGAAGTCATAGATCACTAAAACATTAAACGATCAGATTGTAGTAGAGGCTCAAAGTATGACCCATGGTCTGTTCTTCATTTCTGGGTAACCCAGAAATGAAGAACAGTCCTGACATCATTTTTGAAGGCATAGATCTAGTTCATTTCATGCTTGTTAGCTATGTTTGTTGCTGGATCTTGTAGACTGACATTAGCTCTACACGATTTAATCAACAACATGATCAGAAACACTTTGTGCTAAGAATTATTCGTGGTCAAACCTGCTTGCTCGGTAACTGGCTTGAAGATCTGGGTTTGTGTGATGAACACGAAGAACACCTATAGCGACGGTTCTGTCGCTATAGGTGGTCTTTAGCGACAGTTTATTTATAAAAATTATATTTTCATTAAATAATTATAGAAAATTAGTTTTAAATTATTAAAAATATAAAATAAATTACTAAAAATTATTTTAAAGTCCAAAAATTATATTTTAATTATTTTGGATATATTTCACAAATATTTAATATTTTTGGAATATTAAAGGTATTTAATTTATTTAATAATTATATTATATAAATTATTTAAAAATGATTTTTATACTTAAAAATTATTTAAAATTATATTATGGAATAAGAAAATATTTTAAGTTATTTTAATGACTTTTAATATTTTATGATGAATTTCATTAATTAATTAATATTAATGATATTTTAGTTATTTAATAAATGAATTAAATAAATAGATTAAAAATAATTTTATTATATTAAAAATTATTTTAAATAATAATAAGGTATTTAAAGATATTTTAAGTTATAAAATATAACTTTTAATATTTAAAGGATAATTTCATTAATTATTTAATATTAATAATATTTATTTAATATTAATGATATTAAATTTATTTAATAATTATATTAAATAAATAGTTTAAAAATGGTTTTATTGAATTAAAAATCATTTAAAAGGATATAAATGAATTAAAAATATTTTAAGTTATAATTAATGACTTTTAATATTGGATAAATAGTACATTAATATTTTAATATTAATGGTAATTATTTAAAATGATTTTAAATGTTTTAAAAATCATTTAAGGGTAATATAAATGTTTTAAAAGTACTTTAAGTTATTATAAATAATTTTAATATTTTGGCAATGGTTTTATTAATAGTTTAATATTAATTAAATATTAATGATAATAGAATTGTTTGACGTTTAAATCATTTGATAATGATTCCGGTGTTTGAAAATTTATGACAAATTATAATAAATGTTTATTGAGTCATTTAAAATAATATGACTGATATTTACAAATATTGAGTTACAGAATAGAGTCTTAGACTCGATAATTTCCCGATAAGACTGTTGGTACACCGACATATTTTAGGAATTGATCTGGACTTAGATATTTTGACTGTATTAATGTTTGTTTGTGATCCAATGACTGTTGAATATATGTGACAATATGATTAGGTTATGTGCTGACTGCGAAATGCAGTACTATGTGTTATAGTATATATTGTTCTAATCGAACGAATGACCTGATTAATGATAGGTGATTACATAAAAGATAAAACTAAGTTGCGTATTGTAAGCAGCGCATCAGGCAAGTATCCTACCTTTGCATTTCCTTTATGCAATGGACATGAGTAAGAATGTTTCAGAATTATATTATTACTGTACAAATTATTAACCCTATATTATATACGCTCATTGATTATCAACATGTTAGTATATGGTAATTCAGATATATATATTCTGCTTACAATTTCTATAAATGGTTATACAAGTGTCCCCACTTGGATAATCATTACATTTAACCACATGTTGATACACCTTTGTTAATTGCCCGTATATATATATATATATATATATATATATATATATATATATATATATGATGAATTATATATTATTGTTGAACAAGATAAAACCTTTGGTTTGGAACCCCGACAAGTATGAACATCCCGTTCACGGGAAAATTTTTATGTGCCCAAGGCAGCCAGAGTGAACGATAATATCGTTCTTGTTATATAGTATTGATCAATACAGGGTCCATGTGATGTACACCCTCGTGCCCGTAAGCTATGACGATTTGCGGATGAAGTTCTGCTAAACCTATTTGAAAATTGAAAACAATGTTCATAGTATGTCCCCTTAAACCTATTTATAGTCAGTACATAGTTTCAAAAATTTGAAAGAGGGTTGTTACGTTATTATTATTGGTTCAGAATTACTTCACAACTATTGATTCGTTGTAGAAGGGTAGAATAAAGAAAACATTTAAATTCCTTCAGCTTATATATATAATTGTTATTACTTGCTGGGCACTCAAATGCTCACCCTTGCTTAATTTAAATGTTTTCAGCTAAGTGTTGTCAAGCAGAAGGTTCAGCTAAGAATAAAGGAAAAAGAGAAGGTTGCTGATTGAGTTTTTATGATATGTTATGTAATAGTTTGCTTTATTATGATAAGGATGATATATATATTATTATTATCATGTAATGAATGTATTAGAGGTTGCGTACTTGGGAATAGAGTCTGATAATTATGTAAATTAAGCTTAATATTTATATTATTGTTATTATTATTAGTATTATTCCGCTCATAGAAATGGTATCGTGAAGCACCGAGTTCGGGTTTCAAGTACCCGAGTTTGGGGGCTTTACAGTCTGGCCCACTGACACAGCAAACTGCTATCTAACATAACACCTGAATAGGTGTTTTCAGCTGACATGTAGTGCTTTCCTTAGCTTCTTTAATACGTTTCCTTGTTATATACAAAGGATGAATGTTGGGTCATTGGGATTTCCGAGAGTCTCAACGTCTATAATCCATTCCATATTTGTTGTAATTTAATCTTCAACAAATGGACAAAGCTCGATGCTTCTGATGCAGACAAATGATGCACTACGATCATGATCATGGTGTCTTGCCACATTCGTGCTTGGAGGAGAACACTACGATTTCTCTTAAGTACTGATAGACTACGATCTTTGCTTGCTTGATTTGCAGATTCTACGATTCCGAGGACAAACTACGATTCTTGATTTTACTTGGCAGGTGTTTAGACCACTTTACGATATTAGGAGAGGCCCTCCAAAGTAGACAGACTACGATTCTCGATTCTCTATGATTCTGCCTTAGCTTCTGCAATCTCTTGGCTGGCTCGATAGACTACGATTCTGTTTATGCCTATTTATTACATCTCAAAATAGATCATTCTAATAGCCTTGATCTTTTCTTCTATACATTCATTTACAGAATGATAAAAATAAAGCACAGATCAACCTAACAATTTTGATCTATCATCTAAGTCCTTGTACATATGTTCTTTGAAGAACTTTAAATATAAGCATGATTATTTACTTTCAACATCAAATTTAAATATGCAATACCCAATAATCTCCCCCTATTTGACGTTGACATAACCAAGGAGATTTGTATCATAATTATCAATTTCTAGTTGCAGTTGCTTGAAAGTAAATATGACTTAGTTTTTCAGTGAGCAGCTGAAATCTTTAGAGAATAAGCATGAGTTTATTGATGTTTGAAAAGACAGATATTACAATAAAGCATAGTTACATCAATAAGAAATAAATTTCAACTTATCTCTATTTCTTCAGCCTTTTGCCTCTTGGAGGATTGACATTCTCTGCAGCTCTCCTTCTTCTGCTAGCTTCATCTCTCCATGCAATGTCTTCCATCTCGCTTTGACTTAGCCATTCTCAATGATCATGTCTGTTCAGAAATGCAGGATCTCCAACTGGCATGTTTAGGCCAGTAGTGGTTACTCCTTGTGAGCTAGGAGATGGCCCTCGACTTCTTAGCGGTTGTGCCATGAGAATTGGTAGGCATTGCTGTTGTTCAGGTCGTGGAGTCTGATGGCGAGGTTATCTTGAGGGAAGGCTCCTTGAAGATTAAGTAATGAGTTTCCCTCTACCTTTTCCTTTCTCTCCTTCCCCTTTATTCTCCTCCTTTATGTCAGCATCAAGGGTTTGAATATCTTCAGACAGACGATTCATTCCTTGGACAAGTTCGTGGAGCTGATTCCTGGATTGAGCAATGTCTTCACGGTTTTCTTAAACCAGAGAATCAGTTCGAGACTTTTTCTTTCGTAGAATAGCCAAGAAAATGTCTGTTTGTTGCATCTGGCTCATTGAATATTCTTGGAATTATTTCATTGAGGTTCGTAGACTTGAGAGGCTTTCCATCACAAGTTTGTTTTGAGTTTCCTGAGTTTTTTGTAGAAGGATAACTCCTTCCTTGTGCTTCCGATCAGACTAAAAGTGAATTTGATCCCTTTCATTAATACTGTGGATCATTTCCTTGATGATCTCCCTAAGCTTATTTATGAGCTCAGAACTCAGATTGTGAGGAAGAGTGTTGGCAGCATCGATCAAGTGGTTCAGCCTTGTATGAACAAGCAGAGAGTGAGTTTCAAGATCTTTTTGAATATCCTTAGTCGCTTTCTGTGATGCATTAGTCAGCTCAGATGTGAGACCTCAAATATATGAAATGAAAGTATTCAATTTTCTTATAATTATTATTCTATTTAGTAAATGGTTAAATTGATAAAAGGTTAAAGTTAAGGGTCATATTTGAAAATTTTGCAAAGTGAGCAAGTTGATATAAAATATTCGTTGTGTCGGGGAATATTCGATTGGTCAGGGAATATTCGTTTTAACAGAGAATATTCGTACGACAGTACAATAATTGGTGGACCCCACAACGAAAGTATTGTCGTAGTTAGAAAATGACAGAAATATCTTTTATAAAAATAATAGCGGAAGTTTTACCGTTAAACTGTTGAACTACTTGATGGTAAAAGTATAGTAATACGCGTGGTTGCATAGTAGCACACAGTATTGATTATTGATGCTTACGTGAGAAGTCACTCAGTTATACTCAATTATTGCTACAGTAATTGTTGCATAGTATCTCACGTTATTTGATTCAATTATTGTCACATTATCATCTGCATAATATTTTATATTATTAAATCAATAATTGAGACGACAAAGTTATTCATATTATTATTTGTAATATTAGCAATGTCTAGAAGTTCTGTCAAGGAGAGGTTTGGTCACCTATGTTAGATTTGTAATATTCAAGAACGCTATCAAATTGCATAAAAGTGCGGAAACGTGTAAAAGTCAGAGTTTAAAATTTTTACAAACCATATACCCGGATCACCCTTTATGCGCAATTATTAATTAAACGAAAAGATAAAGAATAAAATCATACCCTTGAAGATCGAGCTTCCTCAGGTACAAGTTCACCTCCAAATCCTTTCGCGTTCAACTTGAATCCACCGAGTTTGGTTCCTTCCTTTGATCAACGTTAGCCACCCATATGTTTGGCCTCTAGAGGTGATCCACCAAGGAATAATAAGAATTCAAGAAGATGGGTGTTATGGCTAACCCTAGTTTTCTATCTCTATAGAAAAGGCGTACTCTCCCAACTATTGGAATTATTACGTATATGTAAAAGTTCAACAACCACATCACCCATAATAAGACTCCTCTTATTTATAGATGTGGGCAACCCACCTAACAATTAAGGAATTGGGTTTTATTTAATTAATTAAATTCTTTTAATTAATTAAGCTCCCTAATCTTATTAGGGATAATTAATTAAACTCCTTTAACTAATTTTCCTTCCCAATCCAATTAGGAATAAATGAGAGTACTTATATTAAATTAATTCCTAAACTCTTTTAGAAATTAAAATAATAATAATTGTAATAATATTAATAAGACTCCTCTTATTAATTTATATTTAATATTTCTAAAATATTAAATAATAAATATTAAGCTATTTAATTTATTCTATCACCATAGATTAAATTAAATATACTTAATATATTATTACGATTATGCCATTAACTTCTTAAATAATTATTCTTCCTTTTATGGTGTGACCCTTTAGGTTCTCCATATTAAACCTATTGTGAATAAATCAATTAGAACAATTCTAATCTTATTTAAATAAATAAATTAAATAATTAATTTATTTAAATAAATAATATTTATTCTACAATAGGGATAAGCCTCCCTCATGATCAACGACTTTCCAAATAATATAGATTTCAACATTAATCATAAAAGAACCTTTGAGTAAATAGTTACTGATACAATTCAATCCTTCCACCATACAATGTCCCAATTAAATATAAGACATGGAATTATCACAAGTCTTATTTTATTTAATTATATGTATTTCGATTCTTAAATGCACAACACTAAATAATGCAACTTAGAAACTCCTTTCTAATTTCATTCTCGCCTTGCCAAGGACTCTTTGGGTTGTCATTTATCGAATCACATAGACATTTCTCTTCTTTTATTAAAAGTGGTAGATTCTTTATTGATCATACATTATCTCCATATGACAACTTATTATACCTAAGCATACCCTTTGATATACCCTAAGGGTCTTAAGGAATAAGTCAAAGTATAACTCATCATACACAAGATACTATGATGATCTCAAGTCCAAGGATTACTTGTACTACTATCACTACAGAATTCCTATTGACAGCAAGTAAAACTCCATTAGGTATTCCTTAGCGAGCCACGTTCAAATGAACTTATTCTCTAATAAGCACCTACATACTTGCTTTAGTGTCTCCACAAAATGATCATCATGAGATCAATCATCCTCATCCAACGAGCAAGCAACGCATGTACCAAACTATCCGGATTCACTAATCCCCAATTTAGTAATCCAATGATTGGGAACTATTTTAGTTTTAAGCTTTCTAAGAATTTAGATCTCATTAGAATGATCATCATCATTATTCTAAAAGCATTGCTTAAAACTATGGGTTTATCACATATTATAAAACAAAGATCATGTAGATAATTAAAAGCCTTTAATAAATTAATACTTTTATTAATAAATGAATAAGATTGTTACAAAGTATATGCTTTATCATCAAACATGATTGGCTTGTGTGCATACTACTTTCAACCTAATTGCGCGCCAATAAGGAGAAATCCTTATCGGAAGGCCCCCTCTTTCCTGGGAATGACCTGGATGTTAAATATTGCGAGTTATAATATTAATGATGAATAATTGTTGAAGTATTGAGAATGTGTTTATTGAAGATAAGTGAATTACAAAAGTTAGAGGGGAATAATGCAAACTTGGTAAACTTTATGGGTACCAAAGTGAAGTAAGTTAAATCAATCTGGACCATTGGTGGTGGTTTTAATAGTAAATCAATCTGGACCATTGATGGTGGTTTTAATAGTAAATCAATCTGGACCGTCGGTGGTGGTATTAATAGTAAATCAATCTGGACCGTCGGTAGTGGTTTTAATAGTAAATCAATCTGGACCGTCGGTGGTGGTTTTAATAGTAAATAAATCTGGACCGTTGGTGGTGGTTTTAAAAGTAATCAATTTGGACCGTCGGTGGTGGTTTTAAAAGTAATCAATCTGGACCGTCGGTGGTGGTTTTAAAAGTAAATCAATATGGACCGTCGATTGTGGTTTTAATAGTAATCAATCTGGACCATTCGTGAATTAGTTATTATTTAGTCCATTCTCCTATAAATAGAAGCTTAATTCTTCTTTCATTCTCACCAATTCACTAAGACTCATAAGAGATGCTATAGAGAGAAATTATAGAGAGAAAGAAAAAGAGTATTTTGCTACTTCACTATTACAGTATCCAGTCTTCTACTAAGGTAAGGGACGTTATTTCTTTTATATTCGTAAGGGATATTATTTGTTGTGTTCGTAAGGGGTATTATTTCTTTCGTATTCATAAGGAATACTATTTTTCGTATTCATCCTTTAATATGTCTAATAACTCGCTCACGCGGATTACGCATCGTATGACGTGAAAATCCATTCATAGCCTCTCGTATGTTATTTCTTTTCATATTCTTAAATCTAAACTTACTATGGTAAGTATTGCTTCTATAATCCTTAAAATTAGTAGAATATTCTTGAGTTTTCATCCAGTATCGTTTTTGTAACGATTAAGAAATTTGTAATTTATTTTAAATATTTATTGAATTACATAAATATTTTAAATAATTTATTTATTGAGAAAAATAAATAATTAATGAATTATTGTGAATCAATTTAGTAATTAAATTGATTAGTGTAAATTAAATTGAGTATTGATAATTTTATTTAAATGATTTAATTTAAAAAATAATTAAATTAAATCAATTACTTAATATTTAAGAAGATAATTAAATTAAGTGAATTGTTTAATATTAAATGAATAAATAAACAAAGTGATGTTTCTAATTAAATTGGATATATAATTATTTATTAATTTTAAGTATAATGATAATAAGATTTTTATTATTAATATTATAAATTAAGTTAAATCAACTAATCTAAGGTTATTTAAATTAACTAAATTAAGGTATGACACAAAGTAACTATATAATATAAATAATATAAAAATAATCTAGTTGGGGGTTTTGGGGTATGGCCTTTGGTCTAACTTAACGGATGAAGGTGCATTATTTTTTTTAACTGATAGACGACGTGGGTGAGTTAAGCCATAACAGTTTATTTTCTTTTGCGTCTTATTTCTTTTTCTCCTAATGCTATAAGACAGAGTTGAGAGAAAAGAGAGAGCGTAGGAATTGAGAGAGAAGAAGAATTACAAGGAACTTGAGAGGTTAAGTGAAAACCTAAGCAATTTTAGTGGTTAACAAGGGATTATTAAGCATATTGAAGGTATTATATCTTATATCTAACCCTTGTGTTATATATCTATATGTATATAAAAATATGAATTTACGGCAAGTTAGTTATGTTCTATGAATTGTAATTCTTTCAAAATTGTTGTTGTGTAACTAAATTATGGTGGATATATGTGATATAATGCTAGAGTTTATGTTTAAACAAGGAAATTGTGTGCTAATTTTGTTGTAGCAGTAGGAATTTGGACAATATATGAATTATTCATTTGGTTCATGTAAAGTACCAATTTTAGTGGGCAGATTGTATGTGAAACTGTAAAGTGACGCTTGTAAATGTCAGTTTATTAAGAAATGAGCATAACGCAATTTGAATGAGGCAAATTGGCCATATATTGAATTCGCAGTGTGGATTTTAGGGGATAAATATCAAAATTTGAGTTTTATATGAAAATCATGAAATTTAAGAAATTAACCTAACTTAGATTGTTGTTAAATTGTGTTAATTGGTGGAATATGTTCACAAACATGGTTGTGATAGTTCTATATCATTTTTACGTGTTATTATTACTGTTTGGTGGGTGAATTTCATGTTAGTTGGGCTAAAAACGATCATCGCTCACCGCCGTCTCGCTTGCGTTTCATAGTTGTTGCAATTAGTAGCAATTGCCATACAAGCACAAGGCAAAAACGGCGTAGTCAATGCTACCGATTCAAGCTTAAGTGTGGCGTATTGCCACACCTTCTCGAGTCATGACAAGAAAATGCTCGCTTATTTGCAGTCAAATGCAGAAGCGGACTTGTGTTGGTTTAGCAAGCATGTTAGGAATATTAAAACATATTGTGGACTATAATAAATGATTGTATAGTGTTGTAATTCAAAGTGTGAAGATTTTAAGTAATTCTTTAAATAAGCTATATAATAAAACTAAAAGTGATGTTTTTAAAAGTTAGAGATGAACGATTAAGTTATGTTGGCTCGTAATGAGATTTTAGATTCGTTAAGTGTGTTAACCTACATGGTTAGATGCTAAGTTAAGGTTATGACCTAAATGATGGGTTAAACCCGAAAGCTAACATTCATACGATTAATTGTTGTTTCAATTTCAATGATATGTGTAAGGTAATTGGAGAATATTTTACACTTGTGTAGCTTACAATCAAGGCAAGTTTTCTAATTCTATCTTGTTATTATTGAGCAAGATTCTAAACCTTATCTCCTTACAATTGAGCAAGCTTTCTAACTTCATTCTTTTCATATTGAATGCAAGTTTCCATTCCTATAATATTATTGTGCAAATTCTTAAAAATTGAGCAAGCCTAATCTATCTTGAATATGTTTGTATAAGCTCTTGTGATCTGTTTCGTTATCTCGAATGAGTTTCACATTTCTGTTTCTTATTATTGTTATTCAGAATTTGTAATGCTTTAATTCATTGCTTCAAATGAGATTGTTCTAACTTATTTGAATGTAGCACTTTGCATGAATTCCGTGTTTACCCAAATATATACTGTTGTTATTAATCTTTCATCTAAATAGCCTTGTTCAATTATAAATTCTTGTATCAAACCTTTACTAATATAAATCGAGCAGTGTTCTAAAATTCTAGAAAAACTGATAAGCTAGTTCCAAACCTTTACTAATATTCAAGTAGTGCAGGAGCAGTTGATCCAGGAGGATGTGCCTGTGACCGATCCCATGGAGAATAGTTCTGAGGAGATAGAGGAGGAGGATGAGGAAGAGGATCCTAAGGAGTTTCCACCAAACTCAATATCAGCTGAGATGTATGATGCTCTGTACGACCGTAATGTAGAATTACAGGACGAGGTCGAGGAGCTGAAGGTGATGGTTGAGATGCATCATGCTTCGATGGAGCAGAAGGATGCAGAGATCAGGAACTCAACTCAAAACATGGAAACACGGAGTGGGAATTAGTTCATACAAAGGGTCAGCATGAAGACCTATTGGCAGTACACGAGAAGATGAAGACTGACATGGAGAAATTGAAAGATTATTTCAAGGAGGAATCAGCTAAGCGTGTACGAGAAGAGGATGCGTGGATGAAGGCGACTCAACGTGCAGATCGTGCTGAGGCTAAGGTCTAAGTGAAGAAAGCCAAGATGAAGGAGATGGATTATGCTTTAATTCAGCGATTGATAGAGCCCAGGATCGAGTCTATTATTTCCCACCTCAGTTTGAGAATTCGCCGTGGTTCGTGATGGATCGCAGAACGGCGTATCGTATCATGGAGAAAGAGTGTCGGGAAGCCTTGCGACGTCTTAATATGCCTAGATAGAATAAGATAAATAATAATATATGGTCAATTATGTGAATAAATAAATTGTGAACCCCTTATTTTGAGATGAATAAAGGGATAGTATGAGTATATAATCTTGAAACTTGTCTAGTTCAGGAAAATGAATGTTGATAGCGGTTATGCTATCTTTATCATATGTTAAAACGTTTTGAATAAATAAAATATCAAAGTTTATTTGGAATGTTATGTGTTAAAGCATTAATCTTGGAATGTTTAAGTTAAACTTCAAATACCCAAGAAGTTGAGTAATGAACTAATAAGAGTATATTTTACCAGAAAATGCCTCCTAGAAGAAGACAACCACGTCAACAAGTACCTCCAGAGGGGTCTACTAATAATAACAACGAGACCAACGCTAATCCGGTTCAACAGTTGGTAGCTTTGTTGACGGGTGCACTTGCGAATCAACCGCAAGCTCAAGTCACGACATTCAAGGAATTCAAAGCGGTTGGACCGCCATAATTTCAAGGGTCTATGAATCCAGCGGAAGCCCAAACGTGGATCATGGAAATGGAGAACGTGTTCGACGTTGCTAGAGTTAATGAAGATCAGAAGACTGCGTTCATAACTTTCATGCTGAAGTCTGAAGCTAGCTACTGGTGGCAAGCAAATAAGGTTCGTGGAGGACAAGGAGTGATAGGATGGGATAGATTTAAGGAGATGTTCTTTGAGATTTACTTTCTAGAGAGTTCTCAGAATCAGCTGGAAGTGCAATTTCTAGAGTTGAAGCAAAGAACTATGACGGTGTCGGAATATGCTGCCAAATTTAACGAGTTGGCAAGGTTTGCCACTTATCAAGTCAATACCGACGAGCATAAAGCAAGAAGATTCAAACTAGGATTGAAGCCCTGGCTTTACAACAAGGTTTCAATGTTCCAGCTGAACACATTTGCTGCTGTGCTGGAGAAGGCTATTAACGCGAAAGGTAGAAGCGATGCCTTGACCAAGTACAACCAAGAGAAGAAGAAAAGGAAGAATGAGAATGAGAATAAGGGGTGTGGTAGTAATGTTGGAAGTAACAATCAAAAGAGGAAGTGGAACGAGAATTCGACTGCGGGAGGACAACAAGGAAATCAGCAGAAGAAAAAGTTTGAGGCTTGCATAACTTGCAGGAAGAACCATACTGGGGTATGCTTGAAGGGAAAGAGAGTGTGTTTCAACTGTGGTCAGGAGGGACACATTGCACCGAACTATTTTAGTCCAAAGAAAGGATCATGTTTTACATGCGGTTCGAAGGATCACATGGTTCGTGATTACCCTAAGAAGCCAGCGGGAAGTGCAAGTGGCGGAAAAGGAAACAACAACGGTGGTGGTGCATTGACTATCACTGGACCAACTCAATCAAGCCAACCTACTGCGAGGACTTTCAATATGACCGTGCAGGATGCTGTACAGTCTAAAGATGTGGTGTCAGGTATCATTTTAATTAATGGTATTAATGCTTATGTACTATTTGATTTGGGTGCTACTTGTTCATTTATATCCGATGAATTTGCTCAGAATTTAGATTTGCCTCAAGAAGAATTAGAATTTCCCTTAAGTATAGAGATTACGAATAGAGAAGTGATTCCTGTCAGATACATATATAGGAATTATAGAGAGGTTATAAAAGGTCACGAGATGATGGTAGATTTGATAGCAATTAGACTTGGTGAATTCGATGTTATTCTGGGAATGGATTGGTTATTCAATTACGGAGCAGTAATTGATTTCCAAAGAAAGTGTGTTAACCTTATGACTCCGTCAAAGTTTGTGTTCTTTGGCAGCAAGTCACCTCGACAAGCAAGTTGTTTGACGGTGATGCATGACAAGAAGCTGTTGAGACAAGGATGTGTAGGTTACTTAGCCTACATAGTCGATACGCAGAAGAAGAGTGCAAAGCTAGAAGAGATACTGATCATAAGGGATTTTGCAGACGTATTTCCAGAAGATTTGCTGGGTCTTCTGCCGAATCGACAAATCGAGTTCATGATTGACTTACTACCAGGAATGGCCCTGATATCTAAAGCACCATACAGAATGGCCCTAGTAGAGATGAAGGAGTTGATGGTGCAATTGCAAGAATTGGTCGATAAGAAATATATTCAGCCGAGTGTTTCACCATGGGGAGCACCGATGTTGTTTGCTAAGAAGAAAGATGGATCGATGCGGCTCTGCATTGACTACAGAGAATTGAATAAGGTCATGATTAAGAATAAGTATCCATTACCTAGAATCGATGACCTATTCGATCAGTTGAAGGGAGCGAGATATTTCTCGAAGATAGACTTGAGAAGTGGTTATCATTAGTTGAAGGTGAGGTCGGAGGATGTACCAAAGACAGCGTTCAGGACTCAATATGGTCATTACGAGTTTCTGGTTATGTCTTTTGGTTTAACCAACGCACCTGCAGCGTTCATGGACTTGATGAACAGGGTGTTTAAACCATTCCTAGACAAATTTGTGGTGGTGTTTATTGATGATATATTGGTATATTCTAAAACCAAAGAGGAACATGTGGAACATTTAAGGGTGACATTGGATACGTTGAGAAAAGAGAAGTTGTACGCTAAGTTCTCAAAATGTGAATTTTTGTTGGAACGTGTACAGTTTCTAGGGCACGTTATTGACAAGGACGAAATTTTGGTAGATCCATCAAAGGTTGAAGCTATAATAAACTGGGATCAGTCGAAGACACCGTCAGAAGTAAGGAGTTTCTTAGGATTGACGGGTTATTACAGGCATTTTATTCAAGACTTTTCCAAGATCGCAACTCCGTTGATTTAATTTAACTAGAAAGCGGTTAAGTTTGTTTGGACAGAGAAGTGTGAGGAAAGTTTTGAGAATTGAAGAATAGGTTGAGTTCAAAGACCGTGGTTGTCGTTGCTTGATGATACAGAAATTTTGTGGTGTATAGTGATGCTTCAGATAAAGGACTAGGTGTGTGCTTATGCAAAACAGCAGAGTTATTGCGTATGCATCATGACAGTTGAGAGATTACGAGAAGGGGTATCTGACTCATGACTTAGAGTTGGCAGCAGTGGTGTTTGCCCTAAAAATTTGGAGACATTATCTTTATGGAGAGAGGTGTGAGATATATACCGACCATAAAAGTCTGAAGTATATCTTTACACAAAAAAATTTGAACATGCGACAAAGAAGATGGTTGGAGCTGATCAAAGATTATGATTGCGAGATTTTCTATCATCCCGGAAAGGCGAATGTTGTTACTGATGCCTTAAGTAGGAAGGGACGGAAGAAGTTAATGATGTTAACTGCTCAAGAAAAACTAGTGTTGAAAATGGCTAAGATGGAGTTGGAAATTAAATATCCGATAGAATTCGATGAAAAGTTGTTCCAGATGGGAAACAATTCAATGTTGATGGATAAGGTGAAAAATGCACAACTTCAGGATGGAGACTGCGAAAAGATAAAACAGAGGATATCTGAAGCTGAGGAAAGCAAATTCAAAATCGATTAGGAAGGTTACTTCAATTCAAAGGGAGAATTTGGGTTCCTTAAGTACCAGAAATTAAAGAGGAAATTCTGAGTGAAGCTCATAATTCAAGATATTCGATTCACCCTAGGAGTAAAAGATGTACCAAGATCTTAAGCATCATTTTTGGTGGATGAATATGAAGAGGGATGTGGCTGAGTGTGTGGCAAAATGCTTAACGTGTCAGAAAGTCAAAGCTGAACATCAAAGGCTAAGCGGATTGTTACAACCGTTGGAGATACCAGAATGGAAATGGGAACTTATCACAATAGATTTTGTGGTAGTTCTTCCAACGACCCAACAAGGTTACAATTCCATTTGGGTGATTGTCGATCGACTGATGAAGTCGGCACACTTTTTGCCAATTAAGATTCGGTTTATACTAGATCGGTTAGCAAAGCTGTATGTGAAGGAAATTGTTTCGAGGCACGGTGTACTTGTGTCCATTGTATCAGACAGAGATCCACGTTTAACATCTAATTTCTGGAGACGACTACAAGAATGCTTGGGAACGCAGCTGAGAATGAGCACAGTGTACCATCCTCAGATTGACGGACAGAGTGAGAGAACCATCCAAACACTAGAGGATATGCTTAGAGCATGTATCATGGATTTCAAGGGAAATTGGGATGACCATCTACCATTGGTGGAATTTGCCTATAATAATAGTTATCACGCGAGTATTGGCATGCCGCCTTATGAAACGTTATATGGCAGGAAGTGCAGAACTACGTTATGTTGGGACGAGATAGGTGAACGTCAGTTATTGGGTCCAGAATTGGTATAACAAACTGTCGAGATCATCAAGGTAATTCGAGCGAGATTAATAGCAGCACAAGATAGACAGAAGAAATATGTTGATCAGCATTGACATATCGGGAATTCGATGTCGGTAGTTATGTTTTCTTGAAAATATCTCCCTGGAAGGGGAAAATTCGATTTCGCAAGAAGGGGAAATTGAGCCCTTAATTTATAGGACCTTTTGAATTGCTTCGACGAATTAATGTTTTACATGTCTCGGTATTGAGACCATCTAAGCCTGACTATAAACATGTTATAGAATATGAGCCCTTACAGTTTGAGAAAGATTTGTCATATGAAGAAGTCCATGTTCAAATTGTTGACAAAAAAGAGCAAGTACTGAGGAATAAGGTGATACCTTCTGTTAAGGTAATCTGGAGAAACCACAATGTTGAGGAAGCTACGTGGGATCTTGAAAGCGTTATGATGAAGAATTATCCTCAGTTGTTTGCTTGATTTTGTATAGCGATTCTGGGGACAGAATCTTATTAAGGAGGGAAGAATGTAACGAATAAATTTTTCGAGTTGTGATTCTGGGGACAGAATCCTTTTAAGGAAGGAAGGATGTAACGATTGAGAAATTTGTAATTTAATTTAAATATTTATTGAATTAAATAAATATTTTAAATAATTTATTTATTGAGAAAAATAAATAATTAATGAATTATGGTGAATTAATTTAGTAATTAAATTGATTAGTATAAATTAAATTGAGTATTGATAATTTTATTTAAAGGATTTAATTTAAGGAAATAATTAAATTAAATCAATTGCTTAATATTTATGAAGATAATTAAATTAAGTGAATTGTTTAATATTAAATGAATAAATAAATAAATTGATGTTTCTAATTAAATTGGATATATAATTATTTATTAATTTTAAGTATAATGATAATAAGATTTTTATTATTAATATTATAAGTTTATTTAAATCAACTAATCTAAGGTTATTTAAATTAACTAAATTAAGGTGTGACACAAAGTAACTATATAATATAAATAATATAAAAATAATCTAGTTAGGGGTTTTGGGGTATGGCCAAACAAGGCCTTATGGCCTTTGGTCTAACTTAACGGATGAAGGCGCATTATTATTTTTAACTGATAGGCGACATGGGTGAGTTAAGCCATATCAGTTTATTTTCTTTTGCGTCTTATTTCTTTTTCTCCCTAATCTTTGTAAAGAGCGAGTTGAGAGAAAAGAGAGAGCGTAGGAATTGAGAGAAAAGAAGAATTACAAGGAACTTGAGAGATTAAGTGAAAACCTAAGCAATTTTAGTGGTTAGCAAGGGATTATTAAGCATATTGAAGGTATTATATCTTATATCTAACCCTTGTGTTATATATCTTTATGTATATAAAAATATGAATTTACGGCAAGTTAGTTATGTTCTGTGAATTGTAATTCTTTCAAAATTGTTGTTATGTAACTAAATTATGGTGGATATATGTGATATAATGCCAGAGTTTATGTTTAAACAAGGAAATTGTGTGCTAATTTTGTTGTAGCAGTAGGAATTTGGATAATATATGAATTATTCATTTGGTTTCATGTAAAGTACCAATTTTAGTGGGCAAATTATATGTGAAACTGTAAAGTGACGCTTGTAAATGTCAGTTTATTAAGAAATGAGCATAACGCAATTTGAATGAGGCAAATTGGCCATATATTGAATTCGCAGTGTGGATTTTTGGGGATGAATATCAAAATTTGAGTTTTATATGAAAACCATGAAATTTAAAAAATTAACCTAACTTAGATTGTTGTTAAATTGTGTTAATTGGTGGAATATGTTCACAAACATGGTTGTGATAGTTCCATATCATTTTTATGTGTTATTTTCACTGTTTGGTGGGTCAATTTCGTGTTAGTTGGGCTAAAAACGCTCATTGCTTTCATTGCCTTCTCTGCTACCCATGCATGCATTTTGCTGCTGCTTACAAGCTAAGGCCAAAATAAAAACACACCAAGGCCTGATTCCAAGCTTAAGTGTGGCAATTTGCTACACACCCCGAGTCAATGACAAGAAAGTTCTTTATTTGCGGGTCATGCGTAGCGGACTTGTGTTGGTTTAGCAGGCATGTTAGGAATATTAAAACATAATGTGGACTATAATAACATATTGTATAGTGTTGTAATTCAAAGTGTGAAGATTTTATGTAATTCTTTAAATAAGCTATATAATGAAACTAAAAGTGATGTTTTTAAAAGTTACAGATGAACGATTAAGTTATGTTGGCTCGTAATGAGATTTTAGATTCGTTAAGTGTGTTAACCTACATGGTTAGATGCTAAGTTAAGGTTATGACCTCAATGATGGATTAAACCCGAAAGCTAACATTCATACGATTAATTGTTGTTTCGATTTCAATGATATATGTAGGGTAATTGGAGAATATTTTACACTTGTGTAGCTTACAATTAAGGCAAGTTTTCTAACTCTATCTTGTTATTATTGAGCAAGATTCAAAACCTTATCTCCTTACAATTGAGCAAGCTTTCTAACTTCATTCTTTTCATATTGAATGCAAGTTTCCATTCCTATAATATTATTGTGCAAATTCTTAAAAATTGAGCAAGCCTAATCTATCTTGAATATGTTTGTATAAGCTCTTGTGACCTGTTTCGTTATCTCGAATGAGTTTCACATTTCTGTTTCTTATTATTGTTATTCAGAATTTGTAATGCTTTAATTCATTTCTTCAAATGAGATTGTTCTAACTTATTTGAATGTAGCACTTTGCATGAATTCCATGTTTACCCAAATATATACTGTTGTTATTAATCTTTGATCTAAATAGCCTTGTTCAGTTATAAATTCTTGTATCAAACCTTTATTGATGTAAATCGAGCAGTGTTCTAAAATTCTAGAAAAACTGATAAGCTAGTTCAAAACTAAACTTTCTTTAGTGCGGAAATTCTAAATTCAAACTGAGACGAACAACCCTAAAATAGGGGATTTTGTATGTTTAACGTTTAGATGTTTGTGCACAATACATGGTACAAAGGGCTGATCTCCCTAAGTACGTTAAGAAGGGTCCGTATGGTCTAAATGACTGTTAAGGTTGGGTAATAATACCTAAGTACCAGGGACATAGTTCGTGGTCTTAAGACCCTTAGATAATTAAAGTTCAAACTTTCTTTCTATTTTGATTTGTAGAACAAGTTCCTTATTGTTCAGCTTTCGTTGTTCACTCTCATGTTACTATCATTACTACTTTCTATATCAGTGAGCATTTGTTTGCTCACTCTTGTAATTAACACTGCAGCTAAAGTGGAGAAAGTTAATGAGCCGTCTACTAGCAAAGGAAAGGGCAAATTGTCCAAGTGATGAAGACTTATGAGAAATTATTTAAATGTTTTACGTTTCAAGACTTGCTTTGTTTTATGATGTATTCCGCAAACTGATGTAATAAATTTAAGATTAGATTACCTGTGATTATTTTGAGATAATGATGTAACCCTTTAATGGGAGAGATTATGGTTTAATTTATTTAAATTATGTCTTTATCCTTTATGATGGGTAGTTAGATGTAATGGTTTTGGATAGTGAACACCAAATTCTGTGGAAATGGAGTACATGAATTTGGGGGTGTCACAGTTTTATTGGAATATTGATCTAATTTTTTTTATTAAATATCAATATTTTCACCCGGGGTACTATTCACGGGTTACTATTCACCCGATTACTATTCACTCTAGTATTATTCACTTGGGTATTTGGAGAACTTTTCATACCGGGATACTATTCACGAGTTACTATTCATGGGTTACTATTCACCCGATTACTATTCACTAGTATTATTCACTTGGGTATTTGGGGCACTTTTCATACCGGGGTTACTATTCAAGAGTTACTATTCATAGGTTACTATTCACCTGATTACTATTCACTCTAGTATTATTCACTCGGGTATTTTGGGCACTTTTCATACCGGGGTACTTTTCCCGAAGTACTATTCATAGGGTACTATTCACGGGGTACTATCCACTAAAAAAAATTATTTTTTTTCAGTGCAAATTATTTTTGATACATGGATATTATTTTTTAGTTTTACTCCACAAAGCAGTATCGTGTTAATAATTTGGACATTTTTAAATTCTGGATAAATTAAATTGTTAAGGTCTTTAATATTTATCCTTGATTCCGTTTGATTGATGCTTATATCATTGTCATCATCCTCATGCTTATATTGTAACGAAAGTCATCTTTGGCCCGTAGTGCATAGATGGACTGTTGATTATTGGTTTTAAAATTGTATATCTTTAGCTTACGTGCAAAGATGAACAGTTGATTGATAGCTTTGGCCCGTAGTGCAAAGATGGACAGGTGTATGACATGATCATGACCACTAGTGATACTAACGAATATCCTTGGCCCGTAGTACATGTATAATTCGATGATGTGATTGGTAAGATCATGACCATTAGTTAACAGTTGTATTTCTTTGGCCGTAGTGTACTGACAGACAATTGATTGGTATGATCATAACCATTGGTTTTATAGTTGAATATCTTTGGCCCATAGTGCAAAGATAGACAACTGATTGGTATGATCATTGTTATTACATTTAAATATCTTTAGCCTTTGAGGTAAGGATATTGAGTAAATGTTCTATTAAGCCTTTGTGGCAAGGAGAAACTATTGATTTACACGATTATAAATATGAATTGTGAATTTAACTATAATCTTTAGTGGTTCAGGTGAAGACAGGTGATGCAAGTTCTCTTTGTATTGGGTACAATAAAGAACTGTTGATGAGTATTACAAGAATGAAATATTAACGATGGAGTTTTAATTTGGAGGAGATAGTAGACTTTCTGTTCTACTTGACTCTTCTAATGGATTGTTGATTCCGCTGCAATTATGGTTGAAAAGTTTTATCATCTACCATATGTTCTAAATCTCTGATTTATTACTGACGAAAGCTATTGATAATTTAATTATCTTTAGTCATGATATTCTTTACTGGGCTAGTTGTGCTCACCCTTTTACTTCACAATTCCTTTTAGGTAATAAGAGTGTAGCTGGGTCGAGCGGGGATAACAGGGGAATAGTGTGATGGTCCGAGACTGTCGAAGTTTCTCAATACATTATAAAATGACATAACATGCAATATATAATTGTATTGAGGACCTAAGATGGGTGTGTCGTATATTATACGTCACTTAATAATTGATTTTGGTGAACAACAATAGGGTGATGAGAACCCGACTTTGAAAGCGTCAAAGGAACACCTCATTACAATGAACATGATAGCAATCTTCTTGTTCTTCTTTGGGGTCTTGAAATATTTGTTGTTGTATTAAATATGGCATTGTAATAATTTGAGTTTGGATACTGTCTACGAGATAATATTGCATTAAAACTCACAGCTTATGTGTTGTCATACTCTACATGACAGTTCAACAGTTGTATAAATGAAGTTTGTATTTAATTTTTATAGTGTGATATCTGGTGACTCAGAATTGGTCGTGTGGACCTATTTTGGGGGCGTCACATCAGATTTGGTAGGAAGATCTTAGAGAAGTTCAAGAATTTTTTGAGTGTCTTGAGGAGAGGCTCTTGTATTTTGATTTTGCAGATTGTAGAGAGCAAGATCAATATCAAAATAATTATTGGTTGATGAGGAAGGAATATCTGAAGGAGGTGCAGGTATGTGAGTTTAAGTTATGGGAGGAGGTGCTGGTTGAGTGGGTGACTCTACGATTTGAGTAGGACTGATATTTGTAGAGTGAGAGATTGTGGTAGATGAAGTATCACTTCCAACCATCTTGGCAATTCGTAGAATTGGTTGAAGTTTGATGGAGAAGAGTGACTAACTCTGAAATAGATGGGAATTGATTATACCTCACGCCCAATTTCTAAAGAAGGATGGTTAGTGATTAGCTTCTGAGCAAACGTGAGGTTGCTTGAGAATCCATGAGCAAGCACTGAGATTGCTGGATAAGCTTTGAAAGTCCAGAACATGTGATCCCAAGAGTTGAGAATTTGGGCTCTATGATAGGGCATCATAGGTAAGTACGAGAAAAGCTGACTGTAGTTAGCTCTCCTATATCCATCCCAGCCCACTGCTATAATCTCAACTTCATCATCCTCTTCTTCTTCTTCTCGATCTTCATTTTCTTCATTTGAAATTTCCACCACTTCAAGCATCTCCTCATACCTTGTTTGATCTTCACCCTTTTCTACCTCCATAGATTTTACACCTTTGATTTCCATATCCTCTTATATCTCCCCCTCAGCTGTAGCTTTTTCTAGAATAGGAACTTCGAGAGGCTCTTTCTCAATCTGATCATTCATTTGTACTTCAGGCAGCTCCCCCTCAGCTAGAGCATTTTCTAGTGCAAGAATTTCAGGAAGCTCCTTTTCTGCAGCTATTTTTCTTTCTTCTTCCTTTAAGGTTTTCTCATTTTCAAGAATATATTTCTGGACAAGCTTTCTCCTTGTCTTTTTGGGCTGAGCTTCAACCTCGGTGCTTTTTTCAGGTTCAGTTCTGACAGTTGTTTCAGGCTGAGATACTATTGCATCATCCATTTTTTTAGAGTGATGATAAGTCTGGACTCTACGATCGGTAATGACTCTAAGATCAAAGAGAGTGAAGACTTCCTTATTTTGTGGCTGCGTTTTCCCTTCTTAAGCAGCTGAGAGATGGTGGCTCTATCTTCTTCTTCTTCTTCTTCAGACTACTGCTCATTCCTCTTCATTTCCTTTAGAATTTCAGTTCCCAAACTCTCTTGGGGCGCATCAGTGGTTGAGCCTTGAGGCTCTTTTGTTGCTTGAATTTTCATTTTCCTCTTACCCTTGCTTTTTCTGATTAAAGCAATAGGTTTTTCTTGATTAATTTCCTCTTCTTTATTAGCTTAATTCACAATCGACATGTTTCCTGACAGTTCAGACACCTTTGCTTCATCGGTTCTTCCACTAGATTCAGACATCATTTTTACATTTTTTGTAGGGTTTCTTTTCTAGTTTTGAAACCGTTGTTGGGTCATTCTTCTGTTGGGAGTGATGGATTCACCTTCCTTGTCCCCAATTATGTCACCCAAAGCCAATTGCAGAATTATGCTTATGTACCTCCCATAGAGCATTTTTCCAGAGCTCTTTGTCTTCTTGGAGCTGAGCATCCACTTCCCGATCCAATCTTTGAGCAGAGCCCCATAGTTGAGTTGAATCCTGAAGCAGATTGATGTCATGAGCTTTAGTTGAACTTCATTTATAGAGTCGTGGTCAGAGCTTTTACAACTTATGCACTTCCCAACAATGTAAGCCAGAAATTCATACTTCTGGGGAAAATCTTTCTTTTTGTACCCCTTGATGTTCTGAAACTTCATGTGGCGCATCTTCTTCAGACCTTCAAGGAAGTCGATAACATCCATGGATGCGAGTCCCTTTGATTTAAAACCTAGGGCTAGATTTATATCTTCATCTTTAAGTTTAGTTTGTTCCCCTTTGACCTTTGTAGTGAAGTGTCATTCTCAAAGACTCCATTGCTGTAGAACTCTTTTAATAGCTTCGGGTAGATCCATGTGCTGGTGCTCAGAGCTTCTTCGAGACCAACTTTCTTCAGAAGAGATAGAATCTTATGGAACTGAGGGTCAGCTGTCTTGAATTCGTCAAAGTAGAGTTGGTAACCAGATATAACATTGGAAGCAGCCATTGATTTTCTTGAACAGAAGTTGGTTGATCTTTCTAAAAGTTAGGTTTTCTTTTGAGAGAAAGAGAGAGAAATGAGCTTTTGAAATTCTGAGGTGAATTTTCAAAAACATTTTCAATCTGTATTTGTAACTTACCTCCTCACGATCTGCATAGTGGGGCACGTGTCGAGTTCTGCCAGGCTCCAAGATTTTAAATAATGTGGAAAATACTGATCTGCCCTTAGCTCCCCCTGAGCTAGTGTATCCTTTGGGAAGACTACGATCGTCGAGGATGCTCTACGATCACTGCTGATTATAATCCATGATCATTGTCTGTCCTGGTCCCTGTGATGAGTTCTAACTTTGCATTCCGTCTGGGTTAAGGTAGCTCAGGAAGGGGTAACCTCTTAGACTAAACTAAGGGTCAGGTTTGTCCCTGAGGTGCTTATCAGAAGGGTTTCTTGGATTTGATAGGATTGTTGTCATCACAGGATGCTTCTCTGTCATGTCGAGACTGCTCTACGATCGTGGTTTCTCTTTAGTCATCTCTACGATTTTAACATAGCCTTGTTATATGCATGGTTAGCACAGACTAGAGCATAGAGTTTATGGTTGTAGATTTAGCATACCTAACTCACTTATCAATTTATTAAATCTGGATTCATCTGAAGGTTTTGTAAAGACATCAGCAAGTTGATTTTCAATAAGGATGTATTGTAAAGATATAGTTTCATTTTGGACATGATCCCTAATAAAATGATATCTTATCTCTATATGCTTAGTCCTAGAATGCATGACAGGATTATGTGTTATTACTATGGCACTTGTGTTATCACAATGAACAGGTATATATTTGAAATCAAACCCATAGTCTGCTAGCTAATTTTTCATCCATAAGATTTGAGCACAGCAGCTGCCAGAAGTAATGTATTCAGCTTCTGTTGTTGAGGTAGATACTGAGTTTTTCTTCTTGCTAAACCAGGACACAAGTCTGTTTCCTATCAACTGACAAGTGCCACTAGTACTTTTCTATCGATCTTGCAGCCAGCAAAATCAACATTTGTATATCCTGTCAGTTCAAAGAAGGACTCCTTGGGATACCAAAGTCCCAACTGAGGTGTGCCTTTGAGACACCTGAAAATTCTCTTTACAGTAGTTAAGTGTTATTCCTTAGGATTTGCTTAAAATCTGGCACATATACATGTTACAAACATTATGTCTGGTCTACTGGTAGTTAGATACAGAAGAGAGCCTATCACACCTCTGTATTGAGTAATGTCAATACTTTTACCTTTCTCATCTTTGTCAAGCTTGTTGCTAGAGCAATTGGTGTTTTCATGGGAGATGCTGATTCCATGCCATACTTCTTAAGTAAGTCTTTCATGTACTTGGCTTGGTTAATGAAGATACCTTCATCAGTCTTCTTTACTTGTAATCCAAGGAAGAATTTCATCTCACCCATCATACTCATTTCGAACTTGCTCTGCATAAGCTTGGAAAATCTCTTGCACAGATTTTCATCAGTAAAACCAAAGATAATGTCATCTACATATATTTGAACTAATAAGACTTTATTTTTGTGCTTCATAAGAAAAAATGTGGTATCTACTCTACCTCTAATAAAGCCATTTTCAATAAGAAAGTTAGTTAGTGTTTCATACCATGCTCTAGGTGCTTATTTAAGTCCATATAAGGCTCTTTCTAATCTATAGACATAATTAGAGAGAGTTGGATTGATGAAACTTGGAGGTTGCTCCACATATACTTCTTCTTGAAGTTCACCATTCAGAAATGCCATCTTGACATCCATCTAGAAGACTTTAAACTTCATCTGGGCAGCAAAAGCAAGGAATGTAAGACCCCAACTTTTTACTAAATAAAATTGAATTTTCTCTATTCATTATCTTGAAATAATAAGGAGTTAATTTGATATAATGCTTTGGTTATGGGTGAAATGTGCAAATTTTACAAAATAAGCAAGTGGTTATAAAATATTCATTGTTGTCAGGGAATATTCGTTTGGTCGTGGAATATTCTTGCTGTCGGGAAATATTCGTACGACGGCGCAACCATTTGTGGGCCCCATAACGAAAAAAACTATTTGGATGAAGAAAACGACAAGTTTAAGTTTTTATAAATAACTGGCGTAATTATTATCAATTAACAATTGTTGGAGTACCCTTGGTTAAAGTGCGAGAATACGCGTGGTTGCATTATTAGCACACCAGACGGTATTACAGATTCTTGAATTATTGATTCTTACATAAGAAGGCACTACTCAATAATTATTACAGTAATTATTGTTTAATATTTTATTTTATTGATTCAATAATTGTTACATTGATATTTTATATTATTATTGTTTCAAAAATTGTCATTGCACAGTATTTCCCATTATCAGATCAATAATTCATATTATTTGAATAATATTATTAGATTGCATTATTGGCAATGTCTAAGGAAGTTCTATCTAGAAAAGGGGTTTGGTCACCTAATTGTGCGCTAGTAAAGAGAAATCCTTATTGGAAAGCCCCCTCTTTCCTGGGAACGACCTGGTTGTCATAATTGTGATTCTGTAATATTATTTGTGAATAATTAATTATTGATTTATATGATAAGGAAATATTTATTTTTTGTGGATATAAATGATGGATAGGAAAATATTTATTTTGTGTGGATATAAATGAAGGAATTAATGCTGAGGTATTTTATCAGTATTTTGTCAGAATAGAGGTAATAAAAATCGTCCGTATGTGGATTTAGGGCATTTTTCGTCTGGAATTTGGAAAAACTTATATCTACAAAGTTGTAGAGAATTTAATTTCTTATGGAATGGACATAAAATTTGTATTTTTTTGATAAAAGGGCTATTTATTATGAATTATTGAAGTTTCTGATTATTGTTTAAATGGTAAAACATTTTGGAAATTTCTAAAATGGGTGGGCCCCACTTTTAGTTGGTGAGAAATGTGCTAAAATTTTATTTCAAAAGTGGTGGGTATGAATAGTAACAGGTAAAGTCATCAGGTAACAGGTTAGTCTGCTTTGGCGTTCTAGCATTTTCCTATAAATAGGGTGCTTAGTTAGAATTGAAAATCACACCAGAAATATAAGTTTTCTCTCTATAGTTTCGAGCGTATTTTTGTGAGTATTTAGATACTTTGAGAGTTGTTATTCAGTGCAAGTTTCCTTCAGCATCATATCCGATATTCCATTCAGAAGTACTTTTCTTTTGAGGTAAGGGATGTTATTTTCTTCGTAAATGATATTATTTCTTTCAATATCATTATGCTGAAATATTGGTATAAATTTTATTGTGGAATTTCTACCTTTTTGTGTCAGGGTTACTATTAATGTATACAACACTATTCACGTATACGGCATTATTCACGAATATGACACTATTCACCGAAAAATAAAATTTTCTCTTCTTTGTCCCATATGTCTATTATGGTTACTATCTTTAATTGTATCCATGTTTTGATCTTCATTCTTGAATTTTACTCCACTATGGTTTATTATGGAGTGTTTTTGAACTTGAATTATCTAAAGTACGAATCCCTAATCTTTGTTCTTTTGTCTCACTAGATTCATTTCTTAAAAACATTTTTCATCATCCTTAGTCCTAAATGATGATATAACTAAATATATTTGGCCTGCAGTGCAAAGATGAATGATTACCTGATGAATATCTTTGGCCCGTAGTGCAAAGATGAATAGGTGTTGAGATGAACATGACCAACTGTTGATACAAATGAATATCTTTGGCCCGTTGTGCAAAGATGAATATTTGATTCAAAATGTATATTGATTGATGTTACAGGGATAAAATATTGATGATGGACTTTTAAATTCATAGATGATAGTAGATTTCATTCTCTACTTAACTCTTCTAATGAATTATTGTTTCCGCTGCAGTTGTTGATCTAAAACTTGTTGTCTATTATATTCTATCAGATTTTCCCTGTTGAGGACTAAGGATAATTTGTTGTACATTATCTTAGTCATAATATTCTTTACTGGGCTAGTTGAAATCTCCCTTTTCCTTTTTGTTCCATTTTTCTTCTCAAGAAGTGAGAATTTAGCAGGAACTAGCCAGGGTACGGAGTGATGGTTCAAGATAGTTGTTTTAGCAGTCCTCACTATTATGTAAAATAGTGCATCAATAATTGTAATGAGGACTTTATCTGAGTGTGGATATTGTCTAGAAGATAATATTTGTATTTAAACTCATAGTTTATGTGTTGTTGTATTTTGCATGACAATTGTATTAATGAAGTTGTAGTTATTTCTGTACCATGTATTTGGCAACTCAGAATTGGTGGTGTGTACCTATTTTGGGGGCATCACAGTTGTTATCAGAGCTTAGGGATATGGTCTCTGGCGGAGATCGGGGAATAGAACTAGGAGGGGAGAGACGAGTAAATCCTTCGCTAATGTGTCCTACCTAAGCTTATTTGTTGGTCGGTCAGAATATAGGGGTATTATGTGGTATGTTAATTTCTTTAGTTAACCCTTGTTTTGAGGTAGTATTTGAGAGTGGCAGCTGAGAACGTTAAGAATGGAGTGTATGAGACCGTGGAGACACCTTTAATCACCAACTAGGAGAACGTGCAATAAGAAGGAAATATTCCTCCTGTAAACAACACTATAGAGCAAACAATGAATGATGGGATGTTTAGAAGCTTTTTGTGGTTCATGCAAAATCAGACGAGGGAGACTCGTGTACAAAATACGGGTGGAAAAGATAGTAACGTGCGGTTTGTCACAGCCAAACAGTTCAAGGAGTTAGGACCACCAGAGTTCTGGGGAAAGCCGGATTCGATTAAAGCGGAAACGTGGGTCAAACAAATTACCAAGATATTCGATGTCTTGGGATGCACGGAAGAATAGAAGGTTCCATTCGCCACCATTATTGTGACGCCCCCAAAATAGGTCCATTCCATCCAACCCATTCTGAGTCACCAAATACATGGTACAGAAATAACTACAACTTTATTAATACATTTGTCGTGCAAAATACGACAACATATATACTGTGAGTTTAAATACAATTATTGTCTTCTAGACAATATACATACCCAAATAAATCCTCATCACAATTATTTATACATTATTTTACAAAAATTATGAGGACTACTAAATAACTCTCTCTAGAACCTTCATTCCATACCCCGACTAGTACTCGCTACATTCTCGCCTCCTGAGAAGAAAAATGGAACAAAAAGGAAAAGGGTGAGCTCAACTAGCCCAGTAAAGAATATTATGACTAAGATAATATACAACAAATTATCGTTAGTCTTTAACAGGGAAAAATCTAATAGAATACAACAGACAACCAGTTTTAAATCAATATTCGCAGCGAAAATAATAATTCATTAGAAGAGTTAAGTAGAGAATGCAAACTACTATCTTCTATGTATGAATTTAAAAGTTTATCGTCTATCTTTTATCCCTGTAACATCAATCAATATATATCTGGAATCAAATATTCATCTTTACACTACAGCCAAAGATATTCATCGATTAATCATGTTCATCTAAACACTGCTCATCTTTGCACTACGGGCCAAAGATATTCATCGAAAATCATTCATCTTTACACTACAAAAGCAAAGATATTCAATAATATCATCATTTAAGATCGAGGATGATGAAAAATATTTTAAAGAAACGAATCCAATTGAAACAAAATGACAAGGATTAAGGATTAAGGATTCGTACTTTATCTTATCCATGTCCAAAAATACCTCAAAAATAATCATAGTGGTGTAAAATTTAAGAATGATCAAAACATGGATATAATCAAAGCTAGTATCCATAATAGATATTTTGGACAAAAAGAAGAAATTTCATTTTTCGGTGAATAGTGCCGTATTCGTGAATAGTGCCAGATACGTGAATAAGAACTCCGATACCAAAAGATAAAATTTCACAAAAAAATATCTTCACGCTTAAGTGAATAGTACTCGTGAATAAGAACTCGTAAATAGTAACTTATGAATAGTAACTCGTGAATAGTAACTCATGAATAAGTAACCCCGACATAAAAAAGTTCCAAATTTGATAAAAGTTCCAACCAATATTTCAAAGATAATGATATTGAAGAAATAATATCATTTGAGAAGAAAATAACATCTCATTACCTCGAAAGACAATGATTTCTAGTTGAAACACCTGATATAAAGCTATGACTTGAACTTGCACCAGTATAGCAATACTCAAAGTATACTCAAAATACTCACAAGAATACGCTCGATAATATAAAGAGAGAAACTTGAGCTTTTGGTGTGATTTTCAATTCTAACCTAAGCACCTATTTATAGAAAATCTTTAGAACACCAAAGTAGAAAAATTTAATAAATTAATATTATTTATTTTTTTCTACATCTTCCTACGCATCAAGCATCCGAATTCAAAGAACTTGACATGTGTTAAAGATGCCCACCAAACACAAAAAACGTTTTTCCTATTTTTTTAAATATTTTAAACTTCCAAAATCAATTATTTTGGAGCTTCAGAACTTCAATAATTCATAATAAATAGCCATTTAATCAAAAAATTCGACTCTCACGACTCATTTAGGTAATTCAATTCTCTACAACTTTGCAGAAGAAAGTTTTTCCAAATTCCAAATGTAAATTGACCGATATCCATAAACTGACGATTTTACAAAGCTATAATCAAATTTCTACGATAATAATTGTGTCCACCAACACACAAAATATGTGTTAAACATTTAATGCCACAAAAATACTCTTCCTCCTCATATATATACTCATATATCCCACATTCATTATAAAAATATCACCAAGTAATATATTATTAAAATAATATATTTAAATGAATTATTTTATCGTAAAAGATAAAATATTAATTTTCAACAATTGTCACATTAAAATTTTCTCCATCTATATCCATATAAAATCAATATTTTCCTCATCATATAAATCAATAATTAATTATTCACAAATAATATTACGAATCACAAGATCGGGCAACTGCATCGCTCCAGAAAGAGGGGCTTTCCAATAAGGATCTCTCCATCTGCTTGGCGTAATTGATTAGGTGACCAAACCTCTCCTTAGATGTAACTTTCTAGACATTGCCAATAATGTTATCCAATAATATTATTCGGATAATATGAATTATTGTCTGATAATGGAAAATACGTGTAATGACAATTTATTGAAATAACGATAATATAAAATATCAATCAAAGAATTATTGAATCAATAAAATAAAATATCGAATAGTAATTCATCGTAACAATTATTGAGTAGTGCCTTCTTCACGTAAGAATCAATAATTGGTGCAATACCGTGTCTTCTTGTTCAACAACGCCAGATTAGTGTGTTTTAACCACCGGGTATTCTAACAAGATATTAACAGTAATAACTACGCCTAGTTATTTATAAACAACTTATATTTGTCGCTTTTCTTCATCCAATCGCTTTCCGTTATGGGGCCCACAAAAGATCAAGGTCGTCAGCGAATATTCCCACAAGCGATCTTAATATTCCACGACCAAACGAATATTCCCCATACAATAATGAATATTTTATAACCACTTGCTTATTCGAAATATTTGTGTATTTTACCCATAACTATCCACATTAATCAAATAAACCCTTACTATTTCAAAATAATAAATAGAGGAAAATAAATTTTATTTATTAATAATTTGGGGTCTTACAACCTCCCCTCCTTATGAAATTTCGTCCTCAAAATTGACGTACGTACCTGGTGTTTCGAAAAGATGAGAATACCTCGCTTTCATTTCCATTAACAACTCCCATATCATTTCCTCAATAGCATGGTTTCTCCACAAAACTTTAACTTGTGGTATAACCTCGGTACATAGGACATGTTCTTTCCTATCCAAGATCTTGACAGGTACCTCCTCGTACGTTAAGTCTTCGGCTATCTCATCCGGTTCTAACTCAATGACGTGGTTCGGGTCATCCACATATTTACGTAACATCGATACGTGAAAAATGTTATGAACACGCGTCATACTTGGCGGTAAAACGAGTCTATAGGCCACAGTTCTTATTCGATCGAGAATTTCAAATGGATTAATAAATCGAAGGTTTGAGCTTTCCTCACCTCACCGATTCTTGCTTTTGAAATAACAACTTCTTGCACCTCCTTCTTCAAATTCATCACCTCCAGGTGTGTAGCTTGAATGACTTTAACTTTATCGATTAAAGTCGATTATACTCAGTATATCATCACTGGGTACCTAGAATTTTCATCTCCATCTCTATTATTTGTAAATTATACTGAAATGAGTCTTTGATAATATCGTACTCAGTGCTTGTATCGATCTTCTACTCAACACGTCACCAAAGACGCTCGCTTTTTCCAGGATGGCATGGTCGTAACATGTCTTTGAAATGAGTCTCCTCTTGAGTTCTTCAAAGCTCTTCCCACATTCCTTCCTCCATTTAAATTTTGTATCTCTACGAGTCAGCTGCATTAATGGAATAGCAATTCGAGAATATCCTTTAACGAATCTCCGATAATAACTAACTAAGCTTCTGAAAGCTACGTATTTCGATTACCGACTTTAGGTTGTTCTCAATCGTGACTCATATCCCAACCTTGGATAAGCACGTTACAATGACACCTATCGCTTTACTATCGCATCGAATATGGTGTCCCCTACGAGAGTCCGGCTTCTGTATTCCACAAAGGAAGTCACCGGATAAAGGCTCAGGTACCAAATTCTATAGTTAAATTTTTAACTCCTGAAGTTCAATAGGAGCCATTCGATATGAGAATTTAGAAATGAGTTTTGTACCGGGTTCAAAGTCAATAAAGAATTCAACTTCACGTTCTGGGGGTAGACCAGGAAGTTCTTCAGGAAATACGTCAGGAAAGTCAATAACAACAGGAATATTATTCAAATTTAATGTGTCTTTATTCAAATCCATAACATGGGCTAAAAAAGCTTGACATCCGTTTTTCAATAAACGAATAGCTTTATGATTAGATATGACAGTGATTGATTTTAATGGTTTGATTGCTTGAATTCGAATAACAGGTTGCTTAGGAATATGAAAACTAACAACCTTACGAAAGTAATCAATTTCGGTATGATGAGTAGTTAACCTTAAAATCACATCAAAAGCAAATATCTCTATAGAAATAAGGTTAACGGGTAATGTGATAGTGCCAACCTGAATCAAGCAAGATTTCTAAACAACGGATGTAATGAAAGTTTCTCCTAACGGAGTCTCCATAAATAGGTCAAAGTCTAATTTCTCCGTAGTCAAGTTCAAACGTTGAGCGCAAGCAAGAGAGATAAAAGAATGGGTAGAACCGGTATCTAGTAAGGTATAAACTTCGTAAGAATTTATAATTAACTAACCCGTGCTAACTTCGTTTGGGTTCCTTGCATTTTGATCGGTCACGACAAATGCTCTTTCAAGAACCGTTGATTTTGACTTTTTTGGGACAGTCTTTTGAGTCACCGTCCCCGCTTAACTTGGTTTTGCTACCGTACAATCTCGAGCGATATGTCCTTCCTTTCCATAATTATAGCATACCTTGAACTGTTGTGGGCAGTTTGGGCTGATATGTCCCTCTTTCCCGCATTTGTAACATACGACCAATGGTCTTTCTCCTCCCTTGGAACCAGTTGCTACTAGCGCTGACGTCTTCACATGGTTGTTGTTGAATCTCCTCTTTTTAAAATCTCCTCCCGATTCGCTTCTTCTATTCTCATGGCCATGATTACCACCAAAGTGGTTACCATTTTTGTCCGTCTTTTTCTTTCTCCGCTGGTTATCGTTGTTTTGTTGACTGCTATCTCCGGTATTATCCTGGTTGTGGTCCCTCGGTTGACCGTACTCGTTATCTCGCTCTAATAATTGAGCCCTGTTGACAACATCCGAATAGAGAGAAAATTTATGAAAATGAGATAATTGACGTATCTGGGGTTTCAAACCTCTCAGAAACATCCGCGTCATACATTCCTTATTCTCCACCAAATAAGGTGCAAACCTGGATAACTCTGCGAACTTCGCCTCGTACTGGGACACCGTCATGTTATTCTGCTCCAGTCTAATAAACTCCACTTCCTATATATGACGAATACTTTCAGGGAAGTACTTGTCATTGAACTATTTCTGAAACGTCTCCCATGACATGCTGAATGCAGCTGGATGGGTACGCTTCACAGACTCCCACCAGTAATCTGCCTCATTACAGAACATAAAGGTGGCGAATGGCACCTTCTGCTCCTCCGTGCATCCCAAGACATCTAATATCTTGGTGATTTGTTTGACCCACGTCTCCGCCTTAATCGGATCCGCTTTCCCACTTACGTGGTCCTAACTCTTTGAACCGCTTGGTCAGTGACCACCGTGAATTGCTATCATTTCCTCCTCAGATTTTGAACACGGGTCTCCCTCGTCTGATTTTGCATGAACTACAAAAAGCTTCTAAACATCCTCTCGTTCATCATCTGCTCAGTGGTGTTGTTCACAGGAGGTACATTGCCAGCCTGTTGCACGTTCTCCTCGTTGGTAAGTACAGACATCTCCACGGTCTCATTTACTCCATTGTTAACGTTCTCAGCAGCCATTCTTAAAAACTATCATAAAACAAGGGTTAATTAAATAAATTAACAAATCACATAATACCCCTATATTATGACCAACCAACAAATAAGCTTAGGTAGGACACACTAGCGAAGGATTTACTCGTCTCTCCCCTCCTAGTTCTATTCCCCGATCTCCGCCAGAGATCATATCCCTAAGCTCTGATACCAACTGTGACGCCCCCAAAATAGGTCCATTCCATCCAACCCATTCTGAGTCACCAAATACATGGTACAGAAATAACTACAACTTTATTAATACATTTGTCGTGCAAAATACGACAACATATATACTGTGAGTTTAAATACAATTATTGTCTTCTAGACAATATACATACCCAAATAAATCCTCATCACAATTATTTATACATTATTTTACAAAAATTGTGAGGACTACTAAATAACTCTCTCTAGAACCTTCATTCCATACCCCGACTAGTACTCGCTACATTCTCGCCTCCCCGAGAAGAAAAAAATGGAACAAAAGGAAAAGGGTGAGCTCAACTAGCCCAGTAAAGAATATTATGACTAAGATAATATACAACAAATTATCGTTAGTCTTCAACAGGAAAAAATCTAATAGAATACAATAGACAACCAGTTTTAAATCAATATTCGCAGCGGAAATAATAATTCATTAGAAGAGTTAAGTAGAGAATGCAAACTACTATCTTCTATGTATGAATTTAAAAGTTCATCGTCTATCTTTTATCCCTATAACATCAATCAATATATATATGGAATCAAATATTCATCTTTGCACTATAGGCCAAAGATATTCATCAGTTGGTCATGTTCATCTAAACACCTGTTCATCTTTGCACTACGAGCCAAAGATATTCATCGAAATCATTCATCTTTGCACTACTACAGCCAAAGATATTCAATAATATCATCATTTAAGACCGAGGATGATGAAAATATATTTTAAAAGAAACGAATCCAAAAAACAAAATGACAAGGATTAAGGATTAAGGATTCGTACTTTATTTTATCCATGTCCAAAAATACCTCAAAAATAATCATAAGTGGTGTAAAATTCAAGAATGATCAAAACATGGATACAATCAAAGCTAGTATCCATAATAGATATTTTGGACAAAAAGAAGAAATTTCATTTTTCTATGAATAATCTTTTGATTCGTTAATAATTAGTGTCAGATATCGTGAATAATGCCCGTATACGTGAATAAGTAATCTCAGGCCAAAAGATAGAAATTTCACAAAAAACATCTTCACGCTTAAGTGAATAGTACTAAATGAATAGTAACTCATGAATAAGAACTCATGAATAGTAACTCGTGAATAAGAACTCATGAATAGTAACTCATGAATAATAATCGTAATACCCCAACTTATTATAAATGAAATTTAATTTTTTCTATTTATTATTTTGAAATAGTAAGGGTTGATTTGATTAATGTGGATAGTTATGGGTAAAATACGCAAAATATTTTAAAATAACAAGTGGTTATAAAATATTCATTGTTGTTTGGAATATTCGTTTGGTCGTGGAATATTCTTCTTTGTTGGGGAATATTAAATGCATTTACCTACGGCCTTTTGTGGGCCCCATAACTTGAAAGCGATTGGATGAAAAAACGACAAATATAAGTTGTTTAAAAATAACTACAGGCGTAGTTATTACTGATAATCTTCGTTAAAATACTCGGTGGTTAAAACACGAGAAGACACCAGGTATTGCACCAATTATTGATTCTTATGTAAGAAGGCATTACTCAATAATGGTTACAGAATTACTGCTCAAAGATTTTATTGATTTAATAATTGCTTTGCGTTGATATTTTATATTGTTGTTGTTTCAATAATTGTCATTACACAAGATTTTTTATTATCGAAGCAATAATTCATATTATCCGAATAATATTATTAGATAACATTATTGGCAATGTCTAGAAAGTTCATCTCTAAGGAGAGGTTTGGTCACCTAATTATTGTACCATTAAGGAGAATTCTTATTGAAAGCCCCTCTTCCTGTGAACCCTGCCTGGTTGTCAATATTGTGATTCTCGTAATATTATTTGTGAATAATTAATTATTGATTCATATGATGAGGAAAATATTGATTTTATGTGGATATAGATGGAGAAAATTTTTAATGTGACAATTGTTGAAAATTGAAATTTTATCTTTTTCTGATAAAATAATTCATTTAAATATATTATTATATTTTAATAATATAATAATGATGATATTTTTACAACGAATGTGGGATATATGATTATACGAGGAGGAAGAGTATTTTTGTTGCAATAAATGTTTAAAACATGTTAAACATGTCGGTGGACCCCATTTATTGACTGAAATTTGATTATAGCATGTAAAATCGCTTGTTTATGGATTTCGGTCAATTTCTGTTTGGAATTTGAAAAAACTTTCTTTTGCAAAGTTGTAGAGAATTGAATTTCCTATAAAAATTCGCGAGATTCGAATTTTCTGACAAAAGGGCTATTTATTATGAATTATTGAAGTTTTGGATTAATTGATTATCATTTTTTTGAAGTTTTAAATGGTTTAAGTGAGAAAAACGTTTTTGTTATTTTTATTGGGGTGTGGTTGATGGGTGAATTCAGTTAGTATGCGTAGGAAAATTTAGAAAAAATAATAATAATATTAAATTAAATTTTCTACTTTGGTGTTCTAAGCGTTTTCCTATAAATAGGTGCTTAGGTTAGAATTGAAAATCATACCGTAAACCAAGTTTTCTCTCTATATCATCGAGTTTATTCTTGTGAGTATTTTGAGTATACTTTGAGTATTGTTATACTACGGCAAGTTCAAGTCATAGCCTATATTCTTGTTTTAAATTAAAGATCGATCTTTCGAGGTAAGGGATATTATTTTTTTCGTAATGATATTATTTCTTCAATATCATTATCTTTGAAATATTGATCTGAAGTTTTATCAAATTTGGAACTTTTGGTGTCTGAGTTACTATTCACATATACTTCAAGACTATTCACGATATCTGACACTATTTACTTAATACTAATTATTCATCGAAAAATAAAAATTTTCCCCTTTCGTCTAAAATATCTATTGTGGATACTAGCTTTGATTGTATCCATATTTTGATCATTCTTGAATTTTACCCCACTCTAATTACTTATGAACTATTTTTGAACTTGGATTGTTTAAAATACGAATCCTTAATATTTGTTCTTTTTGTTTCAATCGGATTCGTTTCCTTTAAAATATTTTTCATCATCCTCGGTCCTAAATGATGATATTCTTGAATATCTTTGGCCCAGTAGTGCAAGATGAATGATTTCTTGATGAATATCTTTGGCTCGTAGTGCAAAGATGAACAGGTGTTGAGATGAACATGATCGACTGATGAATATCTTTGACCCGTAGTGCAAAGATGAACAGGTGTTGAGATGAACATGACTAATCGATGAATATCTTTGGCACAGAGTGCAAAGATGAATATTTGATTCGGATATATATTGATTGATGTTACGGGGATAAAATATCGACGATGAACTTTTAAATTCATACATAGCAGATAGTAGTTTGCATTCTCTACGTAACTCTTCTAATGAATTATTATTTCCGCTACGAATATTGATTTAAAACTTGTTGTCTATTTATGTATCAATAAATGTGATGAGGATTTATTTGAGTATAGATATTGTCTAGAAGATAATATTTGTATTCAAACTCACAATTTTACTGTTGTAATAATAAAGTTGTAGTTATTTCTGTACCATGTATTGACAACTCAAAATGGGTGATGTATACCTATTTTGGGGGCGTCACAGCTAGTATCGAGCTTAGGGATATGATCTCCGGCGGAGATCGGGGATAGAACTAGGAGGGAGAGACGAGTAAATCCTTCGCTAGTGTGTCCTACCTAAGCTTATTTGTTAGTTGGTCAAGATATATAGGGATATTATGTGATATATTGATTTCCTTAATTAACCCTTGTTTTATGGCGATTTGAGAATGTCGACCGAGAATATTAACAATGGAAATGAGACCGTGGAGACGCATGTACTCACTAACGAGGAGAACGCGCAACAGTGGCAATGTTCCTCTTGTGAACAATACCACCGAAAGCGATGATGAACGAGGGATGTTTAGAAGCTTTTTGCGCTTCATGCAAAATCAAACGAGGGAGACTTGTGTTCAAAATACGGAGAGAAATGATAGCAATTCACGGGTTATCACAAATGCCAGCGCCTCAAAGAGTTGGGACCACGAGAATTTAAGGGAAAGCCGGATCCGATCATGGCGGAAACATGGGTCAAGCAAATTACAAAGATATTCGATGTCTTGGGATGCACAGAGAACGAAGGTTCCATTCGCCACCTTTATGTTTCGTGGCGAAGGCGGATTCACTGGTGGGAGTCTCGTGAAGCGTACCCATCCAAATCGCTTTCAAAGATGTCTTGGGAGACGTTTGAAACTATTTAATGACAAATACTTTCCGAAAGTGTTACGTCATATGAAGGAAGTGGAGTTCATCGATTAGAACAAAACAACATGACGGTGTCTCAAGATTAGGCAAAGTTTGCGAGTTATCCAGTTTGGACCTCAATTGGTGGAGAATGAGGAACGTATGACGCGGATGTATCTTAGAGGTTTGAAACCCGGCGATACGTCAAGATCTCATTTCTCATAAATTTTCTCTCTATTCAGATGTTGTTAATGTGGCTCAATTGTTAGAAGCGAGATAACGATTATGTTCAACCGAGGACCATAACCAGATCATACCGAGATAGCGATCAATGTAATAACAATAACCAAATGGAGAAAGAAACAGACGGACAAAATGGTAACCACTCTGGGGTGGTAATCATGGCCATGAAAATAGAAGAAGCGAGTCGAGGAGGAGATTTTAAAAGAGTAGATTTAACAACGACCATGTGAAGACGATAAAGGTCTTGCGAAGAATCGGTTCTAAGGGAGGAGAACGACCATCGATTATATGCTATAAATGCGGAAAGAGGGACATATCGGTCCAAATTGTCCACAACAGTTCAAGGTATGCTATAATTATGGAAAGGAAGGACATATCGCGCCGAGATCAGACGCAGTGAGAAACTAGTTCAATGGGGACAAGTGACTCAAAAGATCGTCCCAAAAAAGTCAAAGTCAACGGTTCTGGAAGAGCGTTTGTTGTGATCGGTCAAAATGCGAGAACCCAAACGAGGTGATCACGGGTAAGCTATTTATAAATTCTCTTGCGAAGTTTATACCTTACTTGATACCTTGGTCTACCCATTCATTTATCTCTCTCCTTGTACTCAACGCTTTAAACTTGACTCGGGAGAAATTAGACTTTGACCTATCATTGAAACTCCGTTAGAGAAACTTTTATCACATCCACTGCTTATAAATCTTGTTTGATTCAAGTTGGCACCATCACCCTACCGTTGACCTTATCTCTTTAAAGATACTTGCTTTTGATGTGATTTTAGGGATTGATTGGTTAACTACTCATCATGCCAAAATTGATCGTTTTAAGTAAGGTTGTTAGTTTTCATATTCTAACCAACCTGTTGTATGCGAATTCAAGCAACTAAACCATTAAAATCAATCACCGTCATATCTAATCATAAAGCTATTTGTTTATTGAAAAAGCGGATGTCAAGCTTTCTTAGCCCATGTTATGGATTTGAATAAAGACACGTCAAATTTCAATAATATTCCCGTTGTTATTGACTTTCCGACGTATTCTGAAGAACTTCCTGGCCTACCCCGAGCGTGAAGTTGAATTCTTTATTGATCTTGAACTGGTACAAAACCCATTTCTAAAACCCCATATCGAATGGCTCTATTGAACTTCGTGAGTTAAAGGTCCAACTACAAGAATTGTTAGACATCGGTTTCATTCGTCCCCAGTACATCTCCTTGGGGTGCTCTGTTTTATTCAGTAAAGAAGAAAGACGGGAGTATGCGACTTTTGTATTGACTATCTGGAATTGAACCATGTCACCATCAAGAATAGGTATCCTCTACCTCGTATTGATGACTTGTTTGACCAATTCAAAGGCACAATTCTTTTCAAAATTGATCTTCGCTCGGATATCATCAATTTGAAGATTAGAACCGAGGATATTCCAAAGCGCGCTTGAAATCTCGGATGGGCATTATGAAGTCTTAGTCATGTCTTTCGGATGACTAATGCTCCTCGACTTTCATGGATATAATGAACCAAGTATTCAAGGAATATTTGGATCAGTTTGTTGTTGTCTTTATTGATGACATCCTCATATATTCCAAAAGTCGTGAAGATCATGAGCACCATTTGAAGCTGGTACTCCAAAGGCTTCGTGAAAACAAACTATATGCCAAATTGAAGAAATGCAAGTTCTGGCTTGAGGAAGTAGCATTTCTTGGGCACGTGGTGTCAAAACATGGAGTATCCGTGGACCCGGCGAAGATTGAAGCAATACAAAGTTGGGAGCAACCAAGTCGTTGGTGGCCAAAATGCATAAGCTTTACGGTCTAGTCAGTTATTATCGGAGATTCGTGGAAGGGTTTTCTCGAATCACTACTCCATTAACTTAGCTAACTCGGAAGGATACAAAATTCGTTTGGAGCGAAGAATGCGAGAAGAGTTTCCAAGAGCTCAAGAGGAGACTCATTTCGGCACCTGTTTCTAACTATACCATCTGGTTCGGATGGATTTGTTATCTACAGCGATGCTTCGGGCAAAAGGTTAGGATGTGTTCTCATGCAACGTGGGAAAGTCATAGTCTATGCCTCGCGACTACTTAAAGAATATGAGAGGAATTATCCTACTCATGATCTAGAGTTGGCAGCAGTCGTTTTCGCGCTAAAGATATGGAGGCACTATCTATATGGGGAGAAAGTGGAGATATATTCATACCATAAAAGCCTTAAATATTTCTTCACTCAAAAAGAACTCAACATGCGGCAGCGACGTTGGCTCGAGCTATTGAAAGACTACGACCACACTATTCAATGTCATCCTGGAAAAGCGAACGTGGTAGCTAACACGTTGAGTAGAAGATCATATACAGGAATGAGTGCGATGATGTCAAGTATACGCATAGAGCCAACTTTAATAGAAAAAGTTAAGGTTGCTCACCAATCGCGGATGATGCGTATGAAGAAGAAAGTACAAGAAGGAGCTATTCCTGAAGCGAGAATTGATGAAGAAGGAATACTTCGAGTCCACTCTAGACTTTGTGTTCCTAACGACTCTGATTTGAAGTATAAGATTATGATGGAGGCACACAATACACTATTTGCAATCCATCTTGGAAGTACTAAAATGTATCGTGATCTTCGACATACATTTTGGTGGAACAATATGAAGAGAGAGATTGCAAAGTTTATCTCGATGTGTTTAACTTGCCAACGTGTAAAGGCGGAGCATCTACTACCTAAGGGTCCGTTGCAACCACTTGAGATTCCGAAATGGAAGTGGGAACGCATTACCATGGATTTCGTTACGGGTCTTCCTACGGTTTCTCAAGGCATCAATGCTATTTGGGTTATTGTTGATAGATTAAACAAGTCTGCTCATTTCTTGCCGATACGGGAGACTTATTCCCTTGAACGTCTTGCTAGTATGTACGTGAATGAGATTGTGAGGTTGCATGGAATGCCTGTATCCATAGTTTCGGATCGTGACCCAAGATTCACTTCAAGATTTTGGGCTAGCTTGCAAAAAGCTATGGGCACGGATTTACGATTGATTCGACATACCATCCTCAAACCAGACGGACAATCGAGAGGACTATTCAAACTCTTGAAGATCTATTAAGACTCATGTCCTAAACTTCAAGGGCAATTGGGATAAGTATTTACCATTGGTGGAATTCTCCTACACAACAACAGTTATCGAGCAAGTATAGGTGTGGCTCCATTCAAGCATTATATGGACGAAAATGTCGCTCTCCAAAGATGTTGGGATGAGGTGGGTGAAGCAACATTGTTGGGACCCGAGTTGATACGCGTGATGACTACTTTAAAAGATCCAAATGATTCGATAACATATACAAAACGGCATAAGATCGACAAAAGAGTTATGCGGATCTTCATCGAAAGGACGTGGAATTTAGTATAGGGGATCATGTATTGTTGCGAGTTGCTCCATGGAAGGGAGTTACAAGATTTGGGAAGAGAGGAAAGCTCAATCCACGATTTATTGGTCCATTTCAAATTCTTGACCGAAGTAGGAAATGTAGCCTATAGACTCATTACCTCAGAGAATGTCTCGTGTTCATAATGTGTTTCACATATCATATTTCAGAATATGTGAAAGACCCGAATCACGTTATAGAGTTAGAACCGGACGAGATAGCCAAGACTTAACGTATGAGGAGGTACTGTCAAGATCTTGGATAGGAAGGAGCATGTCCCTGCGCTATGAAAGGTCATACCATAAGTTAAAGTTTTGTGGAGGAATCATGCTATATGAGGAAATGACCGGGAGTTAGAAAAAGCGGAAATGAAAGCGAGGTATCTTCACCTTTTCAAATACCAGTATCGTCACGTCAATTTCGAGGATGAAATTTCATAAGGAGGGGAGGTTGTAAGACCCCAACTTATTATAAATGAAATTTAATTTTCTATTTATTATTTTGAAATAGTAAGGGTTGATTTGATTAATGTGGATAGTTATGGGTAAAATACGCAAATATTTTAAAATAAGCAAGTGGTTATAAAATATTCATTGTTGTGCAGGAATATTCGTTTTGGTCGTGGAATATTCTTACCGTCGGGGAATATTCGCATTTACTTACGCCTTTTGTGGGCCCCATAACTAAAGCGATTGGATGAAGAAAACGACAAATATAAGTTGTTTAAAAATAATCTGGCGTAGTTGTTACTGATATCTTCGTTAAAATACTCGGTGGTTAAAACACAGTAGCACACGGTATTGCACCAATTATTGATTCTTATGTAAGAAGGCACTACTCAATAATGGTTACAGTAATTACTTTTCAGTATTTTATTGATTTAATAATTGTTGCGTTGATATTTTATAGTGTTGTTGTTTCAATAATTGTCATTACACAAGATTCTTCATTATCGAAGCAATAATTCATATTATCCTAATAATATTATTAGATAACATTATTGGCAATGTCTAGAAAGTTACATCTAAGGAGAGGTTTGGTCACCTAATTTACACGCCAAGATGAGAGAAATTCTTATTGAAAGCCCC
Source organism: Panax quinquefolius (assembly GCA_020205615.1). Classification (NCBI taxonomy): domain Eukaryota; kingdom Viridiplantae; phylum Streptophyta; class Magnoliopsida; order Apiales; family Araliaceae; genus Panax; species Panax quinquefolius. Next base: position 141,632,791 of record CM035154.1, read on the forward strand.
TCTTTCCTGGGGCTGCACCTCGGTCAATATTGTGATTCTGTAATATTATTTGTGAATAATTAATTATTGATTCATATGATGAGGAAAATATTGATTTTATGTGGATATAGATGGAGAAAATTTTAATGTGACAATTGTTGAAAATTGAAACTTTATCTTTTTCTCGATAAAATAATTCATTTAAATATATTATTATATTTTAATAATATAATAATGATGATATTTTTACAACGAATGTGGGATATATGATTATACGAGGAGGAAGAGTATTTTTTGTTGCAATAAATGTTTAAAACATGTTAAACATGTCTCTATGGACCCCATTTATCGACCGAAATTTGATTATAAATTTTGAAAAATCGCTTTTTGTTTGTGGATTTCGGTCAATTTTTGTTTGGAATTTGGAAAAAATTTCTTCCGTAAAGTTGTAGAGAATTGAATTTCCTATAGAAATCCGAGAGATTCAATTTTCCGACAAAAAGGGCTATTTATTATGAATTATTGAAGTTTTGGATTAATTGATTATCATTTTTTGAAGTTTTAAATGGTTTAAGTGAGAAAAACGTTTTTGTTGTTTTTATTGGGGTGTGGTTGATGGCGAATTCAGTTAGTATGCGTGGGAAAATTTAGAAAAATAATAATAATATTAAATTAAATTTTCTACTTTGGTGTTCTAAGCATTTTCCTATAAATAGGGTGCTTAGGTTAGAATTGAAAATCACACCGTAAACCAAGTTTTCTCTCTATATTATTGAGTATTCTTGTGAGTATTTTGAGTATACTTTGAGTATTGCTATACTGTTGCAAGTTCAAGTCATAGCCTATATTCTTGTTCAATTTAAAGATCTTGATCTTTCGAGGTAAGGATATTATTTTTTTCAGTAATGATATTATTTCTTCAATATCATTATCTTGAAATATTGATCTGAAGTTTTTATCAAATTTGGAACTTTTGGTGTCGGAGTTACTTATTCACGATACTCGACTATTCACGATATACACTTATTTATTTACGAATCTGGCATTTCAAGACTATTCATCTAAAAATGAAAATTTTCCCTTTTCGTCTAAAATATCTATTGTGGATACTAGCTTTGATTGTATCCATATTTTGATCATTCTTGAATTTTACCCCACTCTGATTACTTATGAACTATTTTTGAACTTGGATTGTTTAAAATACGAATCCTTAATATTTGTTCTTTTGTTTCACTGGATTCGTTTCCTTTAAAATATTTTTCATCATCCTCAGTCCTAAATGATGATATTATTGAATATCTTTGGCCTGTAGTGCAAAGATGAATGATTTCTTGATGAATATCTTTGGCTCGTAGTGCAAAGATGAACAGGTGTTGAGATGAACATGATCGACTGATGAATATCTTTGGCCCGTAGTGCAAAGATGAACAGGTGTTGAGATGAACATGACCAACTGATGAATATCTTTGGCCTGTAGTGCAAAGATGAATATTTGATTCCAGATATATATTGATTGATGTTACAGGGATAAAAATATCGATGATGAACTTTTAAATTCATACATAGAAGATAGTAGTTTGCATTCTCTACGTAACTCTTCTAATGAATTATTATTTCCGCTGCGAATATTGATTTAAAACTTGTTGTCTATTGTATTCTATTAGATTTTTCCCTGTTAAAGACTAATGATAATTTGTTGTATATTATCTTAGTCATAATATTCTTTACTGGGCTAGTTGAGCTCACCCTTTTCCTTTTTGTTCCATTTTTCTTCTCGTGGAGGCGAGAATATAAGCGAGTGCAGTCTGGGTATGGAATGAAGGTTCTAGAGAGAGTTGTTTAGTAGTCCTCACCATTTTTGTAAATTTATGTATCAATAAATGTGATGAGGATTTATTTAAGTATAGATATTGTCTAGAAGATAATATTTGTATTCAAACTCACAATTTTACTGTTGTAATAATAAAGTTGTAGTTGTTTCGTATACCATGTATTGACAACTCGTAATGGGTGATGTATACCTATTTTGGGGGCGCCACAAGAACTTGGACATAAAAAGTTCCAAATTTGATAAAAAGTTCCAACCAATATTTCAAAGATAATGATATTGAAGAAATAATATCATTTGAGAAGAAAATAACATCCCTTACCTCGAAAGACAAGATTTCTAGTTGAAACAGGATATAGGCTATGACTTGAACTTGCACCAGTATAGAAATACTCAAAGTATACTCAAAATACTCACAAGAATACGCTTCGATAATATAGAGAGAAAACTTGATTTAAGGTGTGATTTTCAATTCTAACCTATGCACCCTATTTATAGAAAATACTTAGAACACCAAAGTAGAAAATTTAATAAATTAATATTATTTATTTTTTTCTACATCTTCCTACGCATCAAGCATCTAAATTCAGCAACTTGACATGTGTTAAAGATGCCCACCAAACATAAAAAAGCGTTTTCCTATTTTAAATATTTTAAACTTCCAAAATCAATTATTTGAACTTGAACTTCAATAATTCATAATAAATAGCCCTTTTATCGTAAAATTCACTAGCATTTTTTATAGGAAATTCAATTCTCTACAACTTTACTAAGAAAGTTTTTCCAAATTTCAAATGAAATTGACCAAAATCCATAAACCAAGTGATTTTACAAGCTATAATCAAATTTCTATCAATAATTGTGTCCACCAACACACAAAATATGTGTTAAACATTTAATGCCACAAAATACTCTTCCTCCTCATATACTCATATATCCCACATTCATTATAAAAATATCACCTTTAATATATTATTAAAATAATATATTTAAATAAATTATTTTATCGTAAAAAAGATAAAATATTAATTTTCAACAATTGTCACATTAAAAATTTCCTCCATCTATATCCACATAAAATCGATATTTTCCTCATCATATAAATCAATAATTAATTATTCACAAATAATATTACAGAATCACAAGATCTTGGCAACCGTAGTTCCTCAGAGAGAGGGGGCTTTCCAATAAGGATCTCTCTTCTTCGGTGGCCTTGATTAGGTGACCAAACCTCTCCTTAGACAAAACTTTCTAGACATTGCCAATAATGTTATCCAATAATATTATTCGGATAATATGAATTATTGTCCGATAATGGAAAATACTTGTAAATGACAATTTATTGAAACAACAAAGAATATAAAATATCAATGCAACAATTATTGAATCAATAAAATAAAATATCGAACAAGAATTCTCGTAACAATTATTGAGTAGTGCCTTCTTACGTAAGAATCAATAATTGGTGCAATACCGTGTCTTCTTGTTCAACAACGCCAGATTAGTGTGTTTTAACCACCGGGTATTCCAACAAGATAATAGCAGAATAACTACGTGTTATTTATAAACAACTTATATTTGTCGTTTTCTTCATCCAATCGCTTTCAGTTATGGGGCCCACAAAAGATCGTGCGTCAATATTTAATATTCCCCGACAAAGATTTAATATTCCACGACCAAACGAATATTTCCCGACAATAATGAATATTTTATAACAACTTGCTTATTCGAAATATTTGCGTATTTTACCCATAACTATCCACATTAATCAAATCAACCCTTACTATTTCAAAATAATAAATAGAGGAAAATAAATTTCATTTATTAATAATTTGGGGTCTTGCAATTATGTTCCGTGGTGAGGCAGATTACTGGTGGGAATTTGTGAAGCGTACCCAGCCAGCCGCACTCAACTTGTCTTGGGAAACATTTGAGAAACTGTTCAATGACAAGTACTTTACTGAAAGTATTCGTCATATGAAGGAGGTAGAGTTTATTAGACTGGAACAGAACAACATGACGTTGTCCCAATACGAGGCAAAGTTCGCAGAGTTATCCAGGTTTGCACCTTATTTGGTAGAGAATGAGGAACGTATGACGCGGATGTTTCTGAGAGGTCTAAAACCCAAAATTTATCAATACCTTATCTCTCACAAATTTTATTTATATTCAGATGTTGTCAACAGGGCTCAATTATTAGAGCGAGATAATGAGTATGTTCAATCGAGGGACCACAACCGTGGTCATACTTAAGTGTGAAATCGTCGGAGCGATGATAACCAGCGGGGAAGGAAAAATACGGACAAAAGCGGTAATCACTCTGGTGATAATCGTGGCCATGATAATAGGAGAGGTGAGTCAAGTGGAAATTTCAAAAAGAGGAGATTCAACAATGACGGGAAGACATCAGCAGCAACACCAGCACCAGTAAAAAATTCAAGGGGAGGAGAACGACCGCCAGTTAGATGTTACGGATGCGGAGAGGAGGGACACATAAGTCCAAACTGTTCACAGCCTTCCAAATTGTGTTTCAGTTGTGGAAAAGACGGTCATATAGCCCAATTTTGTCCGGTAGCGAAGTCAAGTCCAACTGGGACGGTGGCACCAAAGGCGACTACGGACAAAACAAAGTCGGTGGTTCAAGGGAGAGCGTTTGTCGTGACTGGCCAAAACACAAGAAACCCGAACGAGGTGATCATGGGTAAGCTAATCTTAAACTCTTGCGAAGTTTATAACTTACTAGATACCGGTTCTACCCATTCTTTTATCTCTCCTGCTTGTGTTCAACGTTTAAACTTGACTACGGAAAAATTAGACTTTGACTTATCTGTGGAGACTCCGTTAAGAGAAACTTTCATTACATCTACTATTTATAAATCTTGCTTGATCTAAGTTGGCACCATCACATTACCTGTTGATCTTATCTCTTTAAAGATACTTGCATTTGATGTGATTTTATGGATTGATTGGTTAACTACTCATCATGCCAAAATTGATTGTTTTCGTAAGGTTGTTAGTTTTTATATTACTAACCAACCTATTATGCAAATTCAAGCAACCAAACCACTAAAGTCAATCACTATCATATCAAGCCATAAAGTCATTCGTTTATTAAAAAATGGATGTCAAGCTTTCTTAGCCCATGTTATGGACTTGAACTAAAACACATCAGATTTGAATAATATTTCTGTTGTTAGTGAATTTCCAGACGTATTTCTTGAAGAACTTCCTGGTCTACCCCCAGAACGTGAAGTTGAATTCTTTATTGACCTTGAACCGGGTACAAAGCCCATTTCTAAAACCCCATATCGAATGGCTCCTATTGAACTTCGTGAGTTAAAGGTCCAACTACGGAGTTGTTAGACATCGGTTTCATTCGTCCCTAGTACATCTCCTTGGGGTGCTCTGCTTTATTCGTAAAGAAGAAAGACGGGAGTATGCGACCTTGTATTGATTGACTAATGAATTGAACCATGTCACCATCAAGAATAGGTATCCGCTACCTCGCATTGATGACCTATTTGACCAGTTACAAGGAGCACAATTCTTTTCAAAGATCGATCTTCGATCTGGATATCATCAGCTGAAGATTAAAACTGAGGATATTCCGAAGACTGCCTTTAGAACTCGTTACGAGAATTATGAATTCTTAGTCATGTCTTTGGATTGACTAATGCTCCTGCTTTCATGGATATGATGAACCGAGTATTCAAGGAATATTTGGATTAGTTTGTTGTTATTTTTATTGATGACATCCTCATCTATTCCAAAAGTTGTGAAGATCATGAGCAACATTTGAAGTTGGTACTTCAAAGGCTTCATGACAACAAGCTATATGCCAAGCTGAAGAAATGCGAGTTCTAGGTTAAGGAAGTAGCATTCCTTAGGCACGTGGTGTCAAAACATGGAGTATCTGTTGACCCGACGAATATTGGAGCAATCCAAAGTTGGGAGCTGCCAAAGTCGGTGACCGAAATACGTAGCTTTCTGGGCTTAGCTGGTTATTATCAAAGATTCGTGAAAGGATTTTCTCGAATCGCTACTCTGTTAACTCAGCTGACTCGGAAAGATATAAAATTTGTATGGAATGAGGAATGCGAGAAGAGTTTCCAAGAGCTTAAGAGGAGCTCATTTCGGCACCTGTTCTAATAATACCATCTAGTTCAGATGGATTTCTTATCTACAGCGATGCTTCAGGCAAAGGGTTAGGATGTGTTCTCATGCAACATGGGAAAGACATAGCCTATGCCTCGCGACAACTCAAAGAATATGAGAGGAATTATCCTACTCATGATCTGGAGTTTGCAGCAGTCGTTTTCGAATTGAAAATCTGGAAACACTACCTGTATGGGGAGAAAGTGGAGATTTATACGGATAATAAAAGCCTCAAATATTTCTTCACCCAAAAGGAACTCAACATGCGGCAACGACATTAGCTCGAGCTGTTGAAAGATTACGACCATAACATTCAATATCATCCTAGAAAAGCGTACGTGGTAGCTGACGCATTGAGTAGAAGATCGTATGCGGGTACGAGTGCGATGTTATTAATACAAAAACCCATTTTGTATGACTTCCAAAGGATGGAGATAGAGTTAAAGGCTCCAAGTACCCACGTGATGATATCAAACATACGAGTAGAACCGACTTTAATCGATAAAATTAAAGCTGCTCAAGCCACAGACCTACAGATGATACGTATGAAGAAGAAAGTACAAGAAGGTGTTATTCCAGAAGCAAAAATTGATGAAGAAGGAATACTTCGAGTCAACTCTAGACTTTGCATTCCTAACGATTCTGACTTGAAGCATAGAATCATGATGGAGGCACACAACACACCGTTTGCAATCCATCTTGGGAGTACCAAAATGTATCATAATCTTCGACATACATTTTGGTGGAGCAATATGAAGAGAGAGATCGTGGAGTTTATCTATAGGTGTTTAACTTGCAAAGATGTAAAGGCAGAGCATCAAGTGCCAAAGGGTCCATTGCAACCACTTGAGATTCCAAAATGGAAGTGGGAACACATTACCATGGATTTCGTTACGGGTCTTCCCAAGGTTTCTCAAGGCATAGATGCGATTTGGGTTATTGTTCATAGATTAACCAAGTCTGCTCATTTCTTGCCAATACGTGAGACTTATTCCCTTGAACGTCTTGCTCATATATACGTAAATAAGATTGTGAGGTTGCATGGCATGCCAGTATCCATAGTTTCGGATCGTGACCCAAGATTTACTTCATAATTTTGGGTTAGTTTGCAGAAAGCTATGGGCACGGATTTACGATTCAGTTTGGTATACCATCCTCAAACGGACGGGCAATCAGAAAGGACTATTCAAACTCTTGAAGCTCTATTAGGACTATGTGTCCTAGATTTCAAAGGAAGTTGGGATAAGTACTTGACATTGGTGGAATTCTCTTACAATAACAGTTATCAAGCAAGTATAGGCATGGCTCCATTTGAGGCATTGTATGGACGACAGTGTTGTTCTGCTTGGATGAGCTGGGTGAAGCAATGTTATTGAGACCAGAATTGGTACGCATGACTACAAAAAAGATCCAAATGATTCGACAACGTATACAAACGACACAGGATCGACGAAAGAGTTATGCGAATCTTCATCGAAAGGACGTGGAATTTAATATTGGAGATCATGTATTGTTACGTATTGCTCCATGGAAGGGAGTTACAAGATTTGGGAAGAAAGGAAAATTCAATCCACGATTCATTGGTGCATTTAAGATTCTTGACCGAATAGGAAATGTGGCCTATAGACTCGCATTACCTCCGAGCATGTCTCGTGTTCATAATATTTTTCAAATATTTATGCTTCGTAAATATGTGAAAGACCCAAACCACATTATTGCGTTAGAACCAGACGAGATAGCTGAAGATTTAACGTACAAGGAGGTACCTGTCAAGATCTTGGATAGGAAGGAGCATGTTTTATGCACAAAGGTTATACCACAAGTCAAAGTTTTGTGGAGGAACCATGTTATTGAGAAAATGACTTGGGAGTTGGAATCGAAAATGAAAGTGAGGTACCCTCACCTTTTCGAAACACCATGTACGTAGGTCAATTTCGAGGACGAAATTTCATAAGGAGGGGAGGTTGTAAGACCCCAACTTTTTACTAAATAAAATTAAATTTCCTCTATTCATTTTCTTGAAATAATAAGGAGTTAATTTGATATAATGCTTTGGTTATAGGTGAAATGTGCAAATTTTACAAAAAAAGCAAGTGGTTATAAAATATTTATTGTTGTCAGGGAATATTCGTTTAGTCGTGGAATATTCTTGCTGTCGGGGAATATTCGTACTACGGTGCAGCCATTTGTGGGCCCCATAACAGAAAATGATCGGATGAAAAAAACGATAAGTTAAAGTTTTTATAAATAATGGCGTAATTATTCTGAATTAACAACTTTGGAATACCCAAAGGTTAAAGTACGATGAATGTCGCATGTCAGTTGCACTGATGACACCTATATTTCACAATTCTTGAATTATTGATTCTTACGTAAGAAGGTACTACTCAATAATTATTACAGTAATTACTGTTCAATATTTTATTTTATTGATTCAATAATTGTTGCGTTGATATTTTATATTATTATTGTTTCAATAATTGTCATTGCACAGTATTTCCCTCATATTATTTGAATAATATTATTAGATAACATTATTGGCACTGTCTAAGAAAGTTTTGTCTAGAAAAGGGGTTTGGTCACCTAATTGCGCGCCATTAAAGAGAAATCCTTTTCGAAAAGCCCCCTCTTTCCTGGGAATGACCTGGTTGTCATAATTGTGATTCTGTAATATTATTTGTGAATAATTAATTATTAATTTATATGATAAGGAAATATTTATTTTATGTGGTAAATGATGGATAGAAAAATATTTATTTTGTATGGATATAAATGAAGGAATTAATTTTGAGGTATTTTATCAGTATTTTGTCAGAATAGAGGTATTAAAAATCGTCCGTATGTGGATTTCGGGCATTTTCGTCTGGAATTTGGAAAAACTTGAATTTACAAATTTGTAGAGATTTTAATTTCCTATGGGGTGGATATAAAATTCGTATTTTTCTGATAAAAGGGCTATTTATTATAAATTATTGAAGTTTCTGATTATTATTTAAATGGTAAAACATTTTGGAAATTTCTAGAATGGGTGGGCCCCACTTTTGGTTGGTGAGAAATGTGCTGAAATTTTATTTCGAAAGTGGTGGGCATGAATAGTAATAAGTAAAGCCATCAGGTAGCAGGTTAGTCTGCTTTGGCGTTCTAGCATTTTCCTATAAATAGGGTGCTTAGTTAGAATTGAAAATCACACCAAAAACATAAGTTTTCTCTCTATATTATCGAGCGTATTTTTGTGAGTATTTAGATACTTTGAGAGTTGTTATTCAGTGCAAGTTTCCTTCAGCATCATATCTGATATTTCATTCAAAAGTACTATTTTTTTGAGGTAAGGGATGTTATTTTCTTCGTAAATGATATTATTTCTTTCAATATCATTATGCTGAAATATTGGTATGAATTTTATTGTGGAATTTCTACCTTTTTGTGTCAGGGTTACTATTCACGTATACAACACTATTCACGTATACGGCACTATTCACGAATACGACACTATTCACCAAAAAATAAAATTTTCTCTTCTTTATCCCATATGTCTATTATGGTTACTATCTTTAATTGTATCCATGTTTTGATCTTCATTCTTGAATTTTACTCCACTATGGTTTATTATAGAGTGTTTTTGAACTTGAATTATCTAAAGTACGAATCCCTAATCTTTGTTCTTTTGTCTCACTGGATTCTTTTCTAAAAAATATTTTTCATCATCCGCAGTCCTAAATGATGATATAACTGAATATCTTTGGCCTGTAGTGCAAAGATGAATGATTACCTGATGAATATCCTTGGCCCGTAGTGCAAAGATGAACATGTGTTGAGATGAACATGACCAACTGGTGATTCAAATGAATATCATTGGCCCGTAGTGCAAAGATGAATATTTGATTCAAAATGTATATTGATTGATGTTACAGGGATAAAATATTGATGATGGACTTTTAAATTCATATATGATAGTAGATTTCATTCTCTACTTAACTCTTCTAATGAATTGTTGTTTTCGCTGTAGTTGTTGATCTAAAACTTGTTGTTTATTATATTCTATCAGATTTTTCCCTGTTGAGGACTAAGGATAATTTTTTGTACATTATCTTAGTCATAATATTCTTTACTGGGCTAGTTGAGCTCACCCTTTTCCTTTTTGTTCCATTTTTCTTCTCAGGAAATGAGAATTTAGCAGGAACTAGCCGGGGTATGGAGTGATGATTCAAGATAGTTGTTTTAGCAGTCCTCACTATTATGTAAAATAGTGCATCAATAATTGTAATGAGGACTTTATCTAAGTGTGCATATTGTCTAGAAGATAATATTTGTATTTAAACTCACAGTTTATGTGTTGTCGTATTTTGCCCGACAATTATATTATTAAAGTTGTTGTTATTTCTGTACCATGTATTTGGCGACTTAGAATGAGTGATGTGTACCTATTTTGGGGGCGTCATAAGGACTATCCTGATGGCTTCTAATCTGGCAACAAGTGCGAAGGTCTCGTCGTAGTTGATGCCTTCTTCTTGGGAATAACCTTTGGCTACTAGTCTTGCCTTGTTCCTTGTGATTACTCCATCTTCATCTATCTTATTTCTAAAGACCCATTTGGTGCCAATAACTAGGTGACTTCTTGGTCTTGGAACTAATCTCCATACTTTGCTTCTTTCAAACTGATTTAGCTCCTCTTGCATGGCTTCTATCCAACTTGAATCTTCTATAGCATCTTCTATCTTCTTGGGTTCTATTTATGACAAAAAGCTTAGATAGAAACACTTATTCTGGGTGGCAGATCTTGTCTTGAATCCTGTATTTTGGTCTCCAATAATTAGGTCTTGAGTGTGATCTCTTGCTTATCTGTTCCCTGTTGGAACATCAGTTCTAGTGACTTCTTGTCTGAATTCTTCGAGATTAACCTCTGTCTCTTGTTGTAGAGGTTCATCGTCTAGTGTAGCTCTCTCTACGATCTCTTTTTTAGGCTCGACGATTTCATCTTTTGGGGCCACGATCGTAGTGTCGATCTCGATAACCTCGTTCATAGTGTTTGAGTTGTCGATTGAAGTGTCTTGAGGCACAGTTTTGTCTAAGTCTGTTTCATTGAAGGTGATGTGAATCGAGACTTCAACACTTAGCGTATTCTTGTTGAATACCCTATAAGCCTTATTGTCAGTGGCATATCCGAGAAAGATTCCTTCGTCTAACATGGGTTGAAACTTAGTCAGATACTGTTTTCCATTGTTAAAAATATAGCATGCACAACCAAACACATGGAAGTCGCTGACATTTGGCTTTCTTCCTCTCCACAGCTTATAGGGAGTCTTCTTTAACGTAGAGTGCACAAGAGACCTGTTCTGAGTATAGCATGCAGTGGTGTTGTGACTTACGCTTGAAGTATTCAAGCGAGCAGTGGTACGCTAGTAGAGTTCTTCCAGCTTCAATCAACGTTCTGTTCTTTTTTTTAGCTACTCTGTCTTACTATGGAGTTCGTGGAGCTGAGAAGTTGTGACTGATGTCATTGTCTGTGCAGAACTGATCCATCTTAGAGAAGTCAAATTCTATACCATGATCAGTCCTTATAGCCTTAATTTTCTCCCCTTTCTCGTTCATCGCCAGCTTGAACATCTTGATGAGTTGGGAACTTGTTTCATCTTTTGAGTTTAGAAAGAACACCCATGTAAATCTGGTGTAGTCTTCCACTATGACCAATGAGTATCTCTTCCTTCCAAGGCTTGTTATTGGAATTGGTCCAAATAAATCCATGTGAAGTAGCTACAGGGGCTTATCAATTGAGTTGACAATTTTGGTTTTGAATGAGCTTCTAGTTTGTTTTCCAAGTTGACAGGTGTTGCATGGCCTTTCCTTAACAAAGCTGAGCTTGAGTAAGCCTACTACTAGATCCTTAGAGACCAGTTTTGACATGCTTTTGAAGTTGAGATGAGATAGCCTTCTATGCCATAACCAGCTCATTTCTTCAGAAGCTTTAGCCAGAAAGCATATTGCCTCGTCAGAACTCAGTTGACTGAGATTAACAGTATAGACATTTCCTTCTCTTGTTCCGGTCAACTTTATAGAAGAGGTCTTCAGATCTCTGACTTGACATTGATTTTTGAGAAAGGTAACTTGATGACCCTTGTCGTAGAGATGGCTTATGCTCAGAAGATTGTGCTTTAGTCCTTCCACATAGGCTACTTTTCTGAAAGACACTGCACCATTCCCAGCTGAGCCATAACCTCTTATTTTGCCAGAGCCATTGTCTTCAAAGATGACTGTTGGACCCTCTTTCTCCATGAAGTCAAACAGGAGGGCTTTGTTTCTAGTCATATATCGTGAGCATCCACTGTCCAGGTACTAAGTTGTAATCGTGGAGCTCTGTTCCTGCAGTGAGATCTAAGCTCTTATTTTGGTACCCATACTTGCATGGGTCCTATCTTGTTAGTACCCTTAGGGACCCAAATCTGCTTAACTTTGGGTTTAATATGCATAGGATTATTGTAACATACTACAGCCTTATGACCATATTTATCACATACAAAACATCTACCATGATTCATGCTTGAGTGTGTGTGTGGATTCCTTCTCCATTTGGACTTATGTGGATTTCTGGTAGTCCTTCCTTTATACTGATTCTTCTTTTTCAATGTGTCCTTGTGATTCATGATTTGTGAAGAGTGTAACTTAACTCTACTATTCCCACCTGGTTGGTTTATGGAGTTGATTTTGCTCGACTCTATGAACCTTCGACGTTAGAGAGTAGTGTCTAGGTTACTCTTCTCTTTTCTAAACCCTAGGACAATATGGGATCTGTTATGCCTTGTAGCATATATTGGATCAGAAGAGCAGGGATGGACTGGATCTTCCTTCTGTGAGGATTTCACAAATGCAATGCTTCTATTGAGGTTTGAAGAACTGTTGATGTTAGTTTCCTTTGGCTTTTCCACATGTGGTTTTGAGGTGGATTCCCCAAAACCTAAACCTTTTCTGTCAGATGCACTTCCCTGACTGGAGATCAAAGAGTCCATGGATGAAGAGGATCTATTCCACGTTAAGATTGTCTTTTCTGGTTCCTCAATTTTAGAGGTTAAATTTGACTCTCTTTGTGCATTAAATTAATTGGCCTGTCTTAAGAGTTTATTCTCAGCTTCAAGTTTAGAGAGGGAGTTAGCACTTAGAAGAGCTATTTCCAGTTCTTCTTGAACTTTCTCTTTCTCCTTTTGAAGAAGAGAATAATCTTTAGACAGAACTCTGAACCATTTCACGTATTAATACAGATCAGATGTTATGTTATGTAGTGTAGTTCTTAAATCATCAATATCTACATCAGGAGAGTTAAAATTAAATACCTCATCGATACTTACTTCATTATTGTCGGTGCTTTTCTTATCCTTTGCATTTTTGGCCATTAGACACAGATTTACTACTTGAGGATCTTTATCATCTCCAGACTAAGGAGTTGTGTCGTTGTCTGAGTCACTCTATGATCCTCCGACCACAAGACCTTTGTCTTTCTTCTGGAGCCTCTTGTTTCCTTTTAACTCTTTCTTTGGATTTTTTTTCCTCTTTAATCCTTCTCTAAGAGGTTTGTTGCATTTGTAATGAAATGGCCAGGCTTCTTGCAGTTGTAGCATAAGTCATTTATCTGCTCTTGGTTGTTGTTGTTGTTGAATCTCTTAGGTTTGCTGTTTTTGCCTTTACGTATGAACATCTTGAGTCTTCTTACTAGCATTGTAATATCATCGTCATCATCTTCCTCTGAGTCAGAGTCATTTTCAGTATGAGCTTTGGAGATGGTATCTGTTCCTTTGAGAGAAACTCTTTTTCCTTCTTTCTTACTTCAGATAGAGTCTCTGCTCATTGAGTCAGCTCCAGTTCATAGGTGACAAGGTTGTCATAGAGTTGTTAAACAGTCATTTCGTGGAGATTCTTTGATTCTCTGATGGCGGTGGTTTTGGCATCCCACTTGCTTGGTAAAACTCTCATGAACTTTATGATCAGATCTTTGTTTAGATAGATCTTTCCAAAAGCTCAAAGAGAGTTGAGTAGAACATTGAATCTTTCATAAGTTAAAGTGACCATTTCCCCTGGAACATGGGCAAACATTTCATATTGTTAAGTCAGAAGAGATTGTTTATTTTCTCTGACTTCTTCAGTTCCTTCGTGCATAATGTGAAATGCTTCCCATACTTCCTTGGCAGTTTTTCTGTTGACCATATTCTCGAACAGATCATCTTCTAAAGACCAAAACAGTCTTTGGTATCTCCATCCCGGCTGGACTTGACTTCACTACACTATAAAATTGAGCTAGGTGACCATCTCTTCCACAATTAAAACACGCTTTGGGTTGCTATGTACAGTTTAGACCGATGTGTCCTTCTTGTCCGCATTTGTAACATACGACCGGTAGTTGTTCTTCTTCCTTGGAAATGGGTGTTGGTGTTGTTATCTTTCCATCATTATTGAGCTTTCTCTTATTGAAATTTTCGCTTCTATTATCTTAGCCATGATTACCACTGAAGTGGTTACCATTCTTGGCATGATAATTTCCCCCACGATGGTTATCGTTATCCTGATGGCCGTTACCACCGGTATGATTATTATCGTGTTGTTGGTCGTTACCTTTTGGTTGAGCTGACTCATTATCACGCTCCACTAACTGAGCCCTATTCACAACATCTGAATATAAACAAAGTTTGTGAGAAATGAGGTATTGACGTATTTTGGGTTTCAAACCTCTTAGAAACATTCGCGTCATTCGCTCCTCATTATCGACCAAATGGGATACAAACCGGGATAACTCGGTAAACTTAGCCTCGTATTGCGACACGGTCATATTTTTTTGCTCCAGCTTGTTGAATTCCACCTCCTTCATGTGACGAATACTTTCAAGAAAGTACTTATCATTGAACAATTCTTGGAACCTCTCCCAAGACATTTTCAGTGCAGCAGGATGAGTACGTTTTACAGATTCCCATTAATGATCTGCCTCTCCTCGCAACATGAAGGTGGCGAAGGGAACCCTTTGCTCCTTGGAGCATCCCAAGACATCAAATATCATGGTGATCTGCTTAATCCATGTCTCTGCCTTAAGTGGTTCTGGATTTCTCAAAAACTCTGGTGGTCCCAACTCCTTGAATTGCTTAGCAGTGACCATCCATGAGTTGCCAGTGTTTTCACCTGCATTTTGAACAGGAGTTTTTCTCATTTGGTTTTTCATGAATTCTAGAAAGCTCCTAAACGTACCATCGTTCGTCATTTGGTCTGTGTTGTTTACACGAGAATTATTGCCTTTCTGATGCACATTATCCTGGTTATTGATCGTCGGTGACTCAACGGTCTCATATACTTCATTGCTTATCTCAACATTTTCATATGCCATTTTCAAACACTATCACAAAACAAGGGTTAATTGATATGCCACATATTATCCCTATATTTCTACCGACCAATTAAATAACAAATAAGCTTAGGTAGGTCATACTAGCGATGGATTTACCCGTCTCACCCCTCCTAGTTCTAGCCTCACATCTTATCCAAGGATCATATCCCTAAGCTTTGATACTAACTGTGATGCCCCCAAAATAGGTATACATCACCCATTCTAAGTCGCAGTTGGTATACCTATTTCAAAGGCACCTTATATACAAATCAGATACAGATGCAACAACTAAGAAAGTACACAACGAAAAGCTGAAAAACACTTAACGCTCAACTCTACGATCTAGAAAGAAAGCTTGCTCAGCTACTCAATTCTTTAGAACATATGCTTAACAACAACTGAGTAGCACACCCCAAAAAGAACTCAACTCTCATCAAGTGTATTCCAAGTTTGCTGGACTTGAAGAGTTCTAAGTGAACTAAGAAGTTCCAAGACTTCTGGTCTTGAAGGAATCTATGAGATTCAAAGATTGTAAAGACATCCTTAGTGGATTTCATACTCGAGGAGTAGAAGAGTGGACTAGGAGCCTTGAGTGCTCTGAACCACTTAAATTCTCTGTGTCTTTTATATTGACGACTCAGAATGGGTTGTGTATACTTATTTTGGGGGCGTCACAGTTAGTATCAAAGCTTAGGGATATGATCCCTGGCTGAGATTTGAGGCTAGAACTAGGAGGGCAGAGACGGGTAAATTCTTCGCAAGTATGACCTACCTAAGTTTAATTTTTATTTAATTGGTCGGTCAGAATATAGGGATAATATGTGGCATATCAATTAATCCTTGTTTTGTGGCAGTGCTTGAAAATGACATCTGAAAATATTGAGATAAGCAATGGAGCACAGGAGACAGTTGAGTCACCGCAGATCAAAACAAGGATAATGTGCATCAGGAAGGCAATAATCCTCAGGTAAACAACAACACCAACCAAATGATGAACGACGGGTTGTTTAGGAGCTTTCTATAATTCATGCAACACCAAGTGAGAGAGACTCCTGTTCACAATGCAGGTGGAAACACTGGTAACTCTCGGTTGGTCACCGCTAAGAAATTCAAGGAGCTGGGACCACCGGAGTTTTTGGGAAAGCCAGAACCACTTAAGGCAGATATGTGGATTAAGCAGATCACCAAGATATTTGATGTCTTAGGATGCTCCAAGGAGTAAAAGGTTCCCTTTGCCACCCTCATGTTGCGAGGAGAGGCATATCATTGGTGGGAATCTGTAAAACATACTCAGCCTGCCGCACTAAAGATGTCTTGGGAGAAGTTCCAAGAAATTTTCAACAAAAAGTATTTTCCCGAAAGTATTCGTCACATAAAGGAGGTGAAATTCATCAAGCTGGAACAAAAAAATATGACTGTGTCGCAATACGAGGCTAAATTTGGGGAGTTATCCCGGTTTGTATCCCATTTGGTAGATAATGAGGAGCGTATGACGCGAATGTTTCTAAGAGGTTTGAAACCCGAAATACTTTAATACCGCATTTCTCACAAACTTTGCTTGTATTCAGATATTGTGAATAGGGCTCAGTCATTGGAGCACGATAATGAGTCAACCCAACCAAGAGATAGCAGCCGGTAAAATGATAATACTAGTGGTAGCAGTCATCGAAGTGGTGACAACAAACGTGGAGGAAATCAACATACTAGAAATGGTAACCACTTCGGTGGTAACCCTGGCCAAGATAATAGAAGAAATGAGTCAAGTGGAAATTTTAAGAAGAGAAGGTTCAATAATGATGGAAGGACAGCAGCACCAACACTTGTTTTTAAGGAAGGAGAACGACCACCGGTCGTATGTTACAAATGTGGAGGAGAGAGACACATCAGTCCAAACTGTACGCAGCAATCCAAATCGTGTTATAATTACAGAAGAGAAGGTCACCTAGCCCAATTTTGTCGTGTAGTGAAGACAAGTCCAGCTGGGATGGAGGCACCAAAGGCCGTCCCAAACAAGTTAAAGACGGTAGTTCAAGGGAGAGCATTTGTCGTGACCTCCTAAAAAGTGAGGAACCCGAACAAAGTTATCACAGGTAAGTTAATCATAAACTCTTGCGAAGTTTATACCTTATTTGATACCGATTTACCCCATTCTTTTATTTCTCCTACTTGCGCTCAACGTTTAAATTTAAATTTAACTTCGAAGAATAATAAAGAACAGAAGAATTCACCAGGCGTGCGTAATTCGCACAGACAGGTTATTCCAACAGAATAATAAAGAATGGAACCAGGTCATGCGTGAACTTGCATGCAGACGATATTCAACGAATAATAAAGAATGGAACCAGTTCATACGTAATCCAGATGCAGACAGATATTCCAATGTATAATAAAGAATGGAATAACAACATAATTCACTATTCTGTTAAATATAGCTAGGACGAGTCGGGGAACGGAGTGACGGTCCAGATGATATTATTAGTAGTCCTCACTATTCTATTAAATAGTGTGACAATAAATGTAATGAGGACTCCTTTGAGTGTGGATATTGTCTAGATGACAATATTCTTATTAAAACTCTTAGATTATGTTTTGTCATATTTTACACGACTGTTGTATAATTAAGTTGTATTTGAATTTTGTACCATGTATTTGGCGACTCAAGATGGGTGATGTATACCTATTTTGTGGCGTCACACATGTTGATAAGGTGATTCTTTTCTCATGTGTATAACGAATAGGTAGAGAATATAAGGTTAGTTACGAGTTCTTAAAACTCATACTTATGGAAAGTTCATGACTCATAATCATATGGTATGTTTTGAACCCCTCAGTGAATGGATGCCTATGGGCTGACTAGGATAAGTTCCGAAACTCATATGATTGTGACAAGTTACTGGACACATAATGTGTGGTAAGTTTGATGGACTGGGGTATAGGAATGTTGTGAATGGAGCATTGAGGATTATATGAATAGATAGAATTATTAAGCAATAGATCAGTAGAGAAAGTGAAGTTGATGATGTAAGCATAGGTATTCCAAATCTTCTAGCTATGCTAGACTTCGAAGTTTTTGACATCAAGCTAAATACGCACTATGTGCTTTTGAAAAATGAATTTTTATTCTCAACCTCTGGTGACCCTTATGTATGTGTGGACTTTGGGCCACCGACATCTCGTTACCTGTTGAGATTAAATTTAACAGAAGAATTCACCAGGCGTGCGTAATTCGCACAGACAGGTTATTCCAACAGAATAATAAAGAATGGAACCAGGTCATGCGTAACCCGCATGCATGTGATATTCCAACAGAATAATAAAGAATGGAACCCGGTTCATGCGTAATCCGCATGACATGTGATATTCCAATGTAATAATAAAGAATGGAATAACAACAAAATTCACCGTGCATGCGATAGAGCCGCATGACATGTGTTATTATTCTAATGAGAATAATAAAGAATGGAATAACAACGAATTCACCAGCATACGATAGACCACACGCATGACGGAGTTATTCCAATGTAATAATAAAGAATGGAATAACAGAAGAATTTCACCATGTATGTGGTACTTTGCATAGACAGGTTATTCCAACATAATAATAAAGAATGGAATAACAACTCTTGCGAGTATTGAAAGAAAATAACTCTCTTCATGAATACGAAAGAATAATACCCCTTACCTTAGAAATAACATGATACTGGAATAGTGAGGTAGTAGACTTCTCTTCTTCTTTCTCTCTATAATTTCTCTCTATAATAATTTCCTCTATAGCTTTAGTGAATTGGTGAGAAATGAAGGAAGAATGAGCTTCTATTTATAGAAAAATATAGTTTCGATAATTGCATGTTTTGGGGCTCAAAATATTATAGTATAATACCTTCCTTTTTTTCTTCATTTTTAATTTAGTCCTGCAAGTATTATCAAACTTGCACCACCTCCCCTAATAATAAATAATGTGAATCAATAGTTCAATCATGTGAAAATACAAATTACAGTATAGTACCTTCAACTATACCTCCATTTTTAACTTAGTCATGCAAGTATTATCAATCTTGCAGCAACTCCCCTAATAGTACAAAAATGTGAATCAATAGTACACACATGTGAACAAATAGTTATAATCATGTGAATTAATAGCAATTAATTGCTCATTTATCCGGTTAATTACCCGATTGGTCAGTACAACTTCCAGACATCAATTAATATCGAAATAAATGTCGATTTCCACTAACACTAATAATTCCAACACAATGGAACTATCAATTTCATCTTTAATCAACACGAACTTATTCATCATTAATATTATAATTCACAATATTTAACAACCAGGTCATTCCCACGAAAGAGGGGGCTTTTCGATAAGGATTTTTCTTTATTGGAGCGCAATTAGATGACCAAACCTCTCCTTGACAGAACTTCTAGACATTGTCAATATTGCAAATAATAATATAAATAACTTTACCGTCTTAATTATTGATTTAATAATATAACATATTATACAGATGATAATGTGACAATAATTGAATCAATAATATGAGAGATATGATGCAGCAATTACTGTAGTAATAATTGAGTGACTTCTCACGTAAGCATCAATAACCAATAATGTGTGCTACTATGCAACCATGCGTATTAATGTACTTTTACTACCGGGTAGTTCAACAGTTTTAACGGTAACACTTTCGCTATTATTTTTAAGAAAAGATAATTCTGTTGTTTTCTTACTACGACAATACTTCCGTTGTGGGGTCCACCAATGATTGTGCCGTCGTACGAATATTCCCTGTTAAAACGAATATTCCCCTACAAATTGAATATTATATAACTACTTGCTTACTTTGCAAAATTTGTAAATATTATCCACAACTATAACATTATATCAAATCCACAGCATAATATTCAAAAAAAATATTTCGAGAAATTTAAATCTTTATTCATAAAATCCGGGGTCTCACAATCTCCCCTCTTTATGAAATTTCACCCTTAAAATTTACGTACGTACCTGGTATGCCAAAGAGGTGAGGATACCTTGAATACATTTATCGTCGAAAACATTACACGTTGCATACGTGCATGCCTGATGTCCTCCAATTGCCTCTGAATGCACATTAGTCCCTAAAATAGCCATTTTAGGCCTTGATACCAACCTCAAATCTCAAAATATAAAGAATAAAAGTTTTAGGTCTACTCGTTGTCTTTCTGAATCATTCTGAATAACCTCAATGGGAGTTTGTATGAAAAAGTTATGCCTAATTTACTAAAGGACGTCCGGACAGATTTTGGCTTAACACTTGACCAGCGCCTAGGCGCCCAAATTTGGCCTTGGGCAAGCGCCTAGGCACCCAAGAACAGATTCTAAGCGCCGAGCCTAGTGCCTAGGCGCTCGACCTTTGGCACTTAACTCTAATTTTCCAGATGTTGCAATTTTTGACACACATACTTCAAATCTTCATAACTTCTTCATCCGTTATCGGAATTAGTCCGTTTTCGAGGCTATAGAAAGCTTGTAACATGCTCTATAAAACCCCCATGATTTCATAATTTTTAAAATTCATTAATTATTCTAAAATTTGGCTCCAAAGTCCCCCAAGACTAAGTTTTTACTAACAACGATACGTGAAAAACGTTATGAACAAGCGACATACTTGGCGGTAAAACGAGTCTATAGGCCACAGTTCCTACTCGATCGAGGATTTCAAATGGGCCAATCAAATCGAGGGTTGAGATAACGCCTTCTTGAACCTTCTTCTTCACATTCATCAGATTCGGGTGTGTAGCTTGAGAGGCTTTAACTTTATCGATTAAAGTCGATTCTAATCGTATATTCGTTATCTTCACGTGGGTTTTTAGAGTCTTTAACTCTATCTTCATTATTTGTAAGATATACAAAATGGGTTTTTTATGTTAACAACATCGCACTCGTAAACACATACGATCTTCTACTCAACGCGTCAGCTACCACATTCGCTCTTCCACAATGATATTGAATGGTATAGTCGTAGTCTTCAACAGCTCGAGCCAACATCTTTGGCGCATGATACGTTCGTTTTGGTTAAAGAAATATTTATGGGTTTTAGAAATGGGTTTTGTATTGGGGTCCATACAAAATTCGACTTTCACGCTCTAGGTGTAAACTAAGAAGTCTTCAGTAATACGTCAGAAGATTTATTAACAATAGAAATATCATTCAAAACTGTGACCCTCACCCAAGACTTGGATAACACATCACATTGATACCTATCAACTTGTCATCGTCATTCCCAACGTCCCCTATGGATAGTCTGGCTTCGGTACATTCCACACAAGGAAGTCACCAGCGAAGGGCTCGGATCTCTTTACTTATGGCTTGATATGACAATGATTGACTTTAGTGGTTTGGTTGTTTGAATTCGCATAACAGGTTGGTTAGGAATATAAAAGCTAACAACCTTACGAAAAGCATGATAAGTAGTTAACCAATCGATTCCTAAAATTACATCAAAGGCAAGTATTTTCAAAGAGATAAGATCGACAGGTAACGTGAAAGTGTCGATTTGAATCAAACAAGATTTATAAATAGTGGAGGTAACGAAGGTTTCTCCCAACGGAGTTTCAACCAATAAGTCAAAGTCTAACTTCTCCGTAGACAAATTTAAACGTTGAGCGCAAGCAAGAGAGATAAAAGAATGGGTAGAACCAGTATCTAATAAGGTATAGACTTCGCAAGAATTTATAATTAACTAACCCGTGCTAACTTCATTTGGGTTACTCACTTTTTGAGAAGTCATGAAAAACGCTCTTCCTGAAACCACCGACTTTATTTTGTCCGCATCCGCCTTTGGTGCCACCGTCCCAACTGGACTTGACTTTGGTGCACGGCAAAATTGGGCTAGGCGACCTTCTTTTCCACAATTGTAACATGCTTTGGACTGCATCGTGAAGTTTGGACTGATATGTCCCTCCCCTCCGCATTTGTAACATACGACTGGCAGTCATTCTCCTTCCTTAAAAATGGGTGCTGGTGCTGCTGTCTTTCCATCATTATTGAACCTTTTCTTCTTGAAATTTCCACCTCTATTATCTTGGCCATGATTACCACCGAAGTGGTTACCATTCTTGGCATGATAATTTCCCCCACGATGGTTATCATTGTTTCGATGGTCGTTGCCACCGGTACGATTATTATCGTGTTGTTGGTCGTTGCCTTTTAGTTGTGCTGACTCATTATCGCGCTCTAATAACTGAGCCCTATTCATAACATCTGAATATAAACACAGTTTGTGAGAAATGAGGTATTAACGTATATCGGGTTTCAAACCTCTTAGAAATATTCGCGTCATTCGCTCCTCATTATCGACCAAATGGGATGCAAACCGGGATAACTACGCAAATTTAGCCTCGTATTGCGACACAGTTATATTGTTTTGCTCCAACTTGATAAACTCCACCTTCTTCATGTGACGAATACTTTCGAGAAAGTTCTTGTCGTTGAACAGTTCTTGGAACTTCTCCCAAGACATCTTGAGTGCGTCAAGCTGGGTACATTTTACAGATTCCCACCAGTAATCTGCCTCTTCACGCAACATAAAGGTGGCAAAGGGAACCTTTTTCTCCTTGGAGCATCCCAAGACATCAAATATCTTGGTGATCTGCTTTAACCACGTCTCCGCCTTAAGTGGTTCTGACTTTCCCAAAAACTCCAGTGGTCCCAGCTCCTTAAACTGCTTAGCAGTGACCGACCGTGGGTTGCCATTATTTCCACCTATATTTTGAACAGGAGTCTCTCTTACCTGATGTTGCATGAATTGCATAAAGCCTCTGAATATCCCATCATTCATCATTTGATCGGTGTTGTTATTTACCTGAGGATTATTGTCTTCCTGTTGCACATTATCCTGGGTATTGATCGTTGGTGACTCAACGGTCTCATGTGCTTCATTGCTGATCTCAACATTTTCATATGTCATTTTCAAACACTGTCACAAAACAAGGGTTAATTAACATATTACATATTATCCCTATACTCTGACCGACCAATTAAATACCAAATAAACTTAGGTAGGTCATACTAGCGAAGGAATTCCCTGTCTCTCCCCTCCTAGTTCTTATCTCACATCTCAGCCAGGGATCATATCCCTAAGCTTTGATACCAACTATGACGGCCCCAAAATAGGTATACATCACCTATCTTGAGTCGCCAAATACATGGTACAAAATTCAAATACAACTTAATAATACAACTGTCATGTAAAATACGACAAAACATAAACTGAGAGTTTTAATAAGAATATTGTCATCTAGATAATATCCACACTCAAAGGAGTCCTCATTACATTTATTGTCACACTATTTAACAGAATAGTGAGGACTACTAATAATATCATCTGGACCGTCACTCCATTCCCCGACTCGTCCTAGTTATATTCTCATTTCCTGAAGAGAACAGTGAAAGAAAGGGTGAGCTCAACTAGCCCAGTAAGAAATATTATGACTAAGATAATGCAAAATAAATTATCATTAGCCTTCAACAATGTTAAACTAATAAAATACAATACAAAACAAGTTTAACTGTAGTGGAACAAGCAATCCATTAGAAGAGTCAAGTAGAGCATACAATCTACTATCTTCTATGATTTCAAAAGTTTTTCATCAACTTTATCGCTAAGACTCAGCTTAATAAATAAAATTGAATCATCCCTGCATCATGGTCAAGGATATTCATGTAATCATCAATGGTCATGACTATACCGAATAATCCCTAGTCATAATCACACCAACAACTATCCATCAATGAACTACAGGCCAATAAGGACTTTTACTACATCATTCATCACATTACAGTCATGATTATACTGAATAATCCATGGTCATAATCATACCAAGTCCATCTATGCACGTAAGCCAAAGATGACTTTCATCACAATATAAGCATGAGAATGATGACAATGACATAATAATTCAATAAAACAAGTTCAAGGATAAATTTTAAAGATTTATAATTTTAATTTATCCAGAAATCAATAACGTCCAAATTGTCAACATGATACTTCTTTCTGGAGTAAAATTCAAGAATGCTCAGAAGAATATATCCATGAAAAGATACTGGATGAAGCGCAAATATCAAGGGTATTCCACTAATTTGATGGAGTATAGAAGCCAACACTTTAACCAACTGATTATAATAGAATATATGAAACTGCAAATGGATTTTTGCCCGCCATGCGGTAATCCACGTAGACAGATCATTTCCACAATTTAATAAGGAATGAATACGAAGGATCATTCACCATGCATACAGTAATCCACATAGACAGGTTATTCCAACAGAATAATAAAGAATAGAATAACGTAAAGAATTCACCAAAGCGTGCATAATCCGCGATGCATGGGTTATTCTAACGAGAATAATAAAGAATGGAACCAGGTCATGCGTAACCAAAGATGCAGACGAGGATATTCCAATGTAATAATAAAGAATGGAACCGGTCATGCGTAATCCGCACGCACGATATTCCAAATGTAATAATAAAGAATAAAATAACAACAAAATTCACTAGGCATGCGATAGATCAAGACGAGATAGATTATTCCAATGTAATAATAAAGAATGGAATAACAACGAGAATTAACTGTGCATGCGATAGATCATGATAGATGAGTTATTCCAACGGAATAATAAAGAATGGAATAACAACGAATTCACCAGGCATGCGATAGACCGCACAGACAAGTTATTCCAATAGAATAATAAAGAATGGAATAACAGAAGAATTTCACTATGTATGCGGTACTTCGCATAGACAGGTTATTCCAATATAATAATAATGAATGGAATAACAACCCTTATGAGTATTGAAAGAAAATAACTATTTTCATGAATACGAAAGAATAATACCCCTTACCTTAGAAAAAACTTGATACTAGAATAGTGAGGTAGTAGACTTCTCTTCTTCTTTCTCTCTATAATTTCTCTCTATAATAATTGCTCTATAGATTTAGTGAATTGGTGAGAAATGAAGGAAGAATGAGCTTCTATTTATAGGAAAATATAGTTTCGATAATTGCACGTTTTGGGGCTCGAAATATTATAGTATAATACCTTCCTCTTTTTCTTCATTTTAATTTAGTCCTGCAAGTATTATCAAACTTGCACCACCTCCCCTAATAGTAAATAATGTGAATAAATAGTTCAATCACGTGAATCAATAGTTATAATCATGTAAAAATACAAATTACAGTATAGTACCTTCAACTATACCTCCATTTTTAACTTAGTCATGTAAGTATTATCAATCTTGCACCAACTCCCCTAATAGTACAAGAATGTGAATCAATAGTACACACATGTAAACAAATAGTTATAGTCATGTGAATTAATAGCAATTAATTGCTCATTTATCCGATTAATTACCCGACTAGTCAGTATAACTTCCAGACATCAATTAATATCGAAATAAATGTCGATTTCCACTAACACTAATAATTTCAACACAATGGAACTATCAATTTCATCTTTAATCAACATGAACTTATTCATCATTAATATTATAATTCACAATATTTAACAACCAGGTCGTTCCCAAGAAAGTACGAATCCTTAATATTTGTTCTTTTGTTTCACTGGATTCGTTTTCTTTAAAATATTTTTCATCATCCTCAGTCCTAAATGATGATATTGTTGAATATTTATAGCCTGCAGTACAAAGATGGTTGAATTTCTTATGAATATCTTTGGCCCGTAGTGCAAAGATGTACAGGTGTTGAGATGAACATGACCAACTGTTGAATATCTTTGGCCTGTAGTGCAAAAATGAATATTTGATTCAAGATGTTTATTGATTGATGTTACAGGGATAAAATATTGATGATGGACTTTTAAATTCATAGATAATAGTAGATTTCATTCTCTACGTAACTCTTCTATGAATTATTATTTCCGCTACGAATATTGATCTAAAACTTCTTGTCTATTATATATTCTATCAGATTTTTACCTGTTGAGGACTAATGATAATTTATTCTATATTATCTTAGTCATAATATTCTTTACTAGGCTAGTTGAGCTCACCCTTTTCCTTTTTGTTCCATTTTTCTTCTGAGGAGGCGAGAATGTAGCGAGTACAAGTCGGGGTATGGAATGAAGGTTCTAGAATGTCATTTTAGTAGTCCTCACTATTTTGTAAAATAATGTATCAATAATTGTAATGAGGACTTATTTGAGTGTTGATATTGTCTAGAAGACAATATTTATTTTTAAACTCATAGTTTATGTGTTATCGTATTTTGCACGACAATTGTATTAATAAAGTTATAGTTGTTTCTGTACCATGTATTTGGCGACTCAGAATGGGTGTTGTATACCTATTTGGGGTGTCACAGTTGGTATCAGAGCTTAGGGATATGATCTCTGGCGGAGATCGGGGAATAGAACTAGGAGGGGAGAGACGAGTAAATCCTTTGCTAGTGTGTCCTACCTAAGCTTATTTGTTAGTTGGTAAAAATAAAGGGATATTATGTGATATGTTGATTTCTTTAATTAACCCTTATTTTATGGCAGTATTTGAGAATGTCAACCGAGAATGTTAACAGTGGAGTAACTGAAACCGTGGAGACACCTTTACTCATCAATGAGGAGAACATGCAACAGGCTGGCAATGTTCCTCCTGTAAACAACACCACTGATCAGACGATGAACGACGAAATGTTTAGAAGCTTTTTTCAGTTCATGCAAAATCAGACGAGGGAGACTTGTGTACAAAATACAGTTGAAAATGATAGCAACGCATGGTTTGTCACAGCCAAACAATTCAAAGAGTTGGGACCACCAGAATTCTGGGGAAAGCCGGATCCGATTAAGGTGGAGACGTGGGTCAAGCAAATTACCAAGATATTCAATGTCTTGGGATGCACGGAGGAACAGAAGGTTCCATTCGCTACCTTTATATTCCGTAATGAGGCAGATTACTGGTGGGAATCTGTGAAGCGTACCCATCCAGCCGCACTCAGCATGTCTTGAGAGACATTTTAGAAACTGTTTAATGACAAGTACTTTCCTGAAAGTATTCGTCATATGAAGGAGATGGAGTTTATTAGATTGGACTAGAATAACATGATGGTGTCCCAATACGAGGCGAAATTCGCGGAGTTATCTAGGTTTGCACCTCATTTAGTGGAGAATGAGGAACGTATGACGCGGATGTTTCTGAGAGGTTTGAAACCCGATATACGTCAATATCTCATTTCTCATAAATTTTCTCTCTATTCAGATGTTGTCAATGAGGGGCTCAATTATTAGAGCGAGATAACAAGTAATGCGTTCCGTAGGGACCACAACCGTGGTCATACCGGTGGACAAAGATCATTAGAACAACGATAACCAGCGGAGAAAGAAAAATACGGACAAAAGCTGCAACCACTTTGGTGGTAATCATGGCAGTGAAAATAGAAGAAGCGAGTCGTGGGGAGATTTTAAAAAGAGGAGATTCAACAACGATGATGTGAAGACGTCAGCACCAGCGGCAAATGGTTCTAAGGGAGGAGAATGACCACCGGTCATATGCTATAAATCTTGGGAAAAGAGGGACATATCATTGAAACCGCCTGAACAGTTCAAGGTATGATATAATTGTGGAAAGGCGGGACATATCGCTCGATATTGTACGGTAACGAAACCAAGTCCAGCGGGGATGGTGACTCAAAAGGTTGTCCCAGAAAAGTCAAAGTCAACGGTTCCTGGAAGAGCGTTTGTCGTGACTGGTCAAAATGCGAGGAACCCAAACGAGGTGATCACAGGTAAGCTACTCATAAATTCTTGCGAAGTTTATACATTACTAGATACCGGTGCTACCCATTCATTTATCTCTCCTGATTGTGCTCAACGTTTAATCTTAACTCCGGAGAAATTAGACTTTGACCTATCTGTGGAGACCTCGTTAGGAGACACTTTTATTACATCCACTGTTTATAAATCTTGTTTGATCCAAGTTGGCACCATCACATTACCTGTTGACCTTATCTCTTTAAAGATATTTGTTTTTGATGTGATTTTAGGGATTGATTTGTTAACTACTCATCACGCCAAATTTGATTGTTTTCGTAAGGTTATTAGTTTTCATATTCCTAACCAACCTGTTGTATGAATTCAAGCAACTAAACCACTGAAATCAATCACTATCATATCAAGTCATAAAGCTATACGTTTATTGAAAAATAGATGTCAAGCTTTCTTAGCCCATGTTATGGATTTGAATAAAGACACGTCAGATTTGACTAATATTCCTGTTGTTAGTAAATTTTTTGACGTATTTCCTGAAGAACTTCCTGGTCTACCCCCAGAACGTGAAGTTGAATTCTTTACTGACCTTGAACCTGGTACAATGCCCATTTCTAAAACCCCATATCGAATGGCTCCTATTGAACTTCAGGAGTTAAAGGTCCAACTACAGGAGTTGTTGGACATCGGTTTCATTCGTCCTAGTACATCTCCTTGGGGTGCTCCTATTTTATTCGTAAAGAAGAAAGACGGGGGAGTATGCGACTTTGTATTGACAACGGGGAATTGAACCATGTCACCATCAAGAATAAGTATCCGCTACCTCGCATTGATGACTGTTTGACCGATTCTGAAGGAGCATAATTCTTTTAAAGATCGATCTTAGCTCGGATATCATCAATTGAAGATTAGAACGAGGATATTCCAAAGACTGCCTTCAGAACTCGGTACGGGCATTATGAACTCTTAGTCATGTCTTTTGGATTGACTAATGCTCCTGCGACTTTCATGGATATGATGAACTAAGTATTCAAGGAATATTTAGATCAGTTCGTTGTTGTCTTTATTAATGACATATTCATATATTCCAAAAGTCGTGAAGATCGTGAGCACCATTTGAAGCTGGTACTCCAAAGGCTTCGTGAAAACAAGCTTTATGCCAAGTTGAAGAAATGTGAGTTCTGGCTTGAAGAAGTAGCATTCCTTGGGCACGTGGTGTCAAAACATGGAGTATCTGTTGACCCGACGAAGATTGAAGCAATACAAATTTGGGAGCAACCGAAGTCGGTGACCGAAGTACGTAGCTTTCTGGGTTTAGTTGGTTATTATCGGAGATTCGAGGAAGAATTTTCTCAAATCGCTACTCCGTTAACTCAGTTGACTCGGAAGGACACAAAATTCGTATGGAGCGAGGAATGTGAGAAGAGTTTTCAAGAGCTCAATAGGAGACTAATTTTGACACCTGTTCTGACAATACCGTCTGGTTCGGATGGATTTGTTATCTACAGCGATGCTTCGGGCAAAGGGTTAGGATGTGTTCTCATGCAACGTAGGAAAGTCATATCCTATGCCTCGCGACAACTTAATGAATATGAGAGGAATTATCCTACTCATGATCTAGAGTTGGCAGCAGTCGTTTTTGCGCTAAAGATCTAGAGGCACTATTTATATGGAGAGAAAGTGGAGATATATTAAGACCATAAAAGCCTCAAATATTTCTTCACCCAAAAGGAACTTAACATATGGCAACGACATTGGCTCGAGCTGTTGAAAGATTACAACCACACCATTCAATACCATCCTGGAAAAGCGAACGTGGTAGCTGACGCGTTGAGTAGAAGATCATATGCAGAAACGAGTGTTATGTTGTTAACCCAAAGGCCCATTTTGTGTGATTTACAAAAGATGAAGATAGAATTCAAGACTCCGGAGACCCATGCAATGATGTCAAGTATACGCATAGAACTAACTTTAATTGATAAAGTTAAAGTTGCTCAAGCCACAGACCCGGAGCTGATGCGTATGAAGAAGAAAGTACAAGAAGGTGATATTCCAGAAGCAAGAATTGATGAAGAAGGAATATTTCGAGTTCACTCCAGACTTTGTGTTCCTAACGATTCTGATTTGAAGTACAAGATCATGATGGAGGCACACAATACACCGTTTGCAATCCATCCTAGAAGTACCAAAATGTATCGTGATCTTCGACATACATTTTGGTGGAACAATATGAAGAGAGAGATTGTAAAGTTTATCTCGCGGTGTTTAACTTGTCAACGTGTAAAGGCGGAGCATCAATTGCCAAAGGGTCCATTGCAACCACTTGAGATTCTGAAATGGAAGTGGGAACACATTACCATGGATTTCGTTACGGGTCTTCCCACGGTTTCTAAAGGCATAAATGCTATTTGGGTTATTGTTGATAGATTAACCAAGTCTGCTCATTTCTTGCCAATACGGGAGACTTATTCCCTTGAACGTCTTGCTCGTATGTATATAAATGAAATTGTGAGATTGCATGGCATGCCAGTATCTATAGTTTCGGATCATGGCCCAAGATTCACTTCACAATTTTGGGTTAGCTTGCAAAAAGCTATGGGGACAGATTTACGATTCAGTTCGGCGTACCATCCTCAAACGGACGGACAATCAGAGAGGACTATTCAAACTCTTGAAGATCTATTAAGACTCTGTGTCCTAAACTTCAAAGGGAGTTGGAATAAGTATTTACCATTGGTGGAATTCTCCTACAACAACAGTTATCAGGCAAGTATAGGTGTGGCTCCATTTGAAGCATTATATGGACGAAAGTGTCACTCTCTAATATGTTAGGATGAGGTGGGTGAAGCAACATTATTGGGACCTGAGTTGGTACGTATGACTACGAAAAAGATCCAAATGATTTGACAACGTATACAAACGGCACAGGATCGACAAAAGAGTTATGCGGATCTTCATAGAAAGGACGTGGAATTTAGTATTGGGGATCATGTATTGTTGCGTGTTACTCCATGGAAGGGAGTTACAAGATTTGGGAAGAGAGGAAAGCTCAATCCATGATTTATTGGTCCATTTCAGATTCTTGACCGAGTAGGAAATGTGGCCTATAGACTCGCGTTACCTCCAAGCATGTCTCGTGGTCATAATATTTTCCACATATCTGTGCTTCGTAAATATTTGAAAAACCCGAACCACGTTATTGAGTTAGAACCAGAAGAGATAGCCGAAGACTTAACGTATGAGGAGTTACCTGTCAAGATCTTGGATAGGAAGGAGCATGTCTTACGTACAAAGGTCATACCACAAGAAAAAAATTTGTGGAGGAACCATGTTATAGAGGAAATGACTTGGGAGTTGGAAACGGAAATGAAAGCGAGGTATCCTCACCTTTTCGAAACACCAGGTACGTACGTCAATTTTTAGGATGAAATTTCATAAGGAGGGGAGGTTGTAAGACACCAACTTATTATTAAGGAAATTGAATTTCCTCTATTTATTATTTTTAAATAGTAAGGGTTGATTTGATTAATGTAGTTAGTTATGGGTAAAATGCGCAAATATTTTAAATAAGCAAGTGGTTGTAAAATAATCATTGT
The DNA here is from genome assembly GCA_020205615.1 of Panax quinquefolius. Taxonomy (NCBI): domain Eukaryota; kingdom Viridiplantae; phylum Streptophyta; class Magnoliopsida; order Apiales; family Araliaceae; genus Panax; species Panax quinquefolius. The sequence goes on from CM035154.1 coordinate 141,664,458, forward strand.
TGTCAGGGAATATTCGTTTGGTCGTGGAATATTCTTGTTGTCGGGGAATTTTCATACGACGACGCAGCCTTGTGTGGGCCCCATAACGGAAAGCGATTGGATGAAGAAAACGACAAGTATAAGTTATTTATAAATAACGGCGTAGTTGTTACCGTTAATACTGTTGAAATACTCGGTGGTTAAAACACAGTAGCACACGGTATTGCACCAATTATTGATTCTTACGTAAGAAGGCACTACTCAATAAATGTTAAAGTAATTACTATTCAATATTTTATTTTATTGATTCAATAATTGTTATGTTGATATTTTATATTATTGTTGTTTCAATAATTGTCACTGCACGGTATTTTCCTTTATCAAATTAATAATTCATATTATTTGAATAATATTATTAGATAACATTATTGGAAATGTCTAGAAAGTTCTGTCTAAGGAGAGGTTTGGTCACCTAATTGCGTCTTTAGTAAGAGAAATCCTTATTGAAAGCCCCTCTTTCTTGGGAACTGCTTTTGGTTACGTCGATATTGTGATTCTGTAATATTATTTGTGAATAATTAATTATTGATTTATATAATGAGGAAAATATTCATTTTATGTGGATATAGATGGAGAAAACTTTTAATGTGACAATTGTTGAAAATAAATATTTTATCTTTTTCTAATAAAATAATTCATTTAAATATATTATTATATTATAATAATATAATAATGCTGATATCTTTACAATAATATGGTATATATGAATAAATGAGGAGGAAGAGTATTTTTGTTACAATAAATGTTAAAATATGTTATACATGTCAGTGGACCCCATTTCTTGACTGAAATTTGATTATAGCATGTAAAATTGTCCGTATGTGGATTTCGGTTAACTTCTGTTTGGAATTTGGAAAAACTTTCTTCTGCAAAGTTGTAGAGAATTAAATTTCCTATGGAATGGACATAAGATTTGAATTTTTCTGATAAAAGAGCTATTTATTATGAATTATTGAAGTTCCAAAGTTCCGGAATAATTATTTTTTTAAAGTTTTAAATTCTTTTTAAAAGAAAAATGTTTTTTACACTTGGGTGGGCCCCACATGAGTGGTAAACATGTTGAATTCAGTTTTCTTGGTGTGCGTAGGAAATTTATATAATTATATTAATATTTTATTAAATTTTCTGCTTTGGTATTCTAAGCAATTTCCTATAAATAGGGTGCTTAGGTTAGAATTGAAAATCACACCAGAAACTGAATTCTTCTCTCTCTATATTATCGAGCATATTTTTGTGAGTATTTTGATACTTTGAGTGTTGTTATACGGTGCAAGTTCCCTTTAGCACTATATCCAGTATTCCAGTCAGAAGTACTATCTTTTCGAGGTAAGGGATGTTATTTTTTTATAAATGATATTATTTCTTCTAATATCATTATGCTTAATATTGGTAAGATTTTTCTTGTGAAATTCTTGTCTTGTAGTGTTCGGGTTACTATTCACGATACTCGACCTTTATTCACGTATACTGACACTTATTCACGAATACTGCGACTTATTCACGTAAAAAATTAATTTTTTGTTTTTGTCCAAAATATCTATTATGGATACTAGCTTTGATTGTATCCATGTTTTGATCATTCTTGAATTTTACTCCACTATGGTTATTTATGAAGTATTTTTGAACTTGGACTGTTTAAAGTACGAATCCTTAATATTTGTTCTTTTGTTTCACTGGATTCGTTTTCTTTAAAATATTTTTCATCATACTCAGTCCTAAATGATGATATTGTTGAATATCTTTAGCCTGTAGTGCAAAGATGGTTGAATTTCTTATAAATATCTTTGGCCCGTAGTGCAAAGATGTACAGGTGTTGAGATGAACATGACCAACTGTTGAATATCTTTGGCCTGTAGTGCAAAGATGAATATTTGATTCAAGATGTTTATTGATTGATGCTACAGGGATAAAATATTGATGATGGACTTTTAAATTCATAGATAATAGTAGATTTCATTCTCTACGTAACTCTTCTATGAATTATTATTTCCGCTGCGAATATTGATCTAAAACTTATTGTCCATTATATTCTATCAGATTTTTTCCTGTTGAGGACTAATGATAATTTGTTCTATATTATCTTAGTCATAATATTCTTTACTAGGCTAGTTGAGCTCACTCTTTTCCTTTTTTTTCCATTTTTCTTCTAAGGAGGCGAGAATGTAGCGAGTACTAGTCAAGGTATAGAATGAAGGTTCTAGAATGTCATTTTAGTAGTCCTCACTATTTTGTAAAATAATGTATCAATAATTGTAATAAGGACTTATTTGGGTGTGAATATTGTCTAGACGGCAATATTTGTATTTAAACTCACAGTTTTCATGTTGTATTAATAAAGTTGTAGTTGTTTCTGTACCATGTTATTGACGACTCAAAATGGGTGATGTATACCTATTTTGGGGGCGTCCATGATTGGTATCGAGCTTAGGGATATGATCTCCCATGAGATCGGGAATAGAACTAGGAGGGGAGAGACGAGTAAAACCTTCGCTAGTGTGTCTTACCTAAGCTTATTTGTTGGTTGGTCAGTATATAGGGATATTATGTGATATGTTGATTCCTTTAATTAACCCTTGTTTTATGGCAGTATTTGAGAATGTCGAGTGAGAATGTTAACAGTGGAGTAAATGAGACTGTGGAGACACCTTTACCCACCAACGAGGAGAACGTGAAACAGGCTGACAATGTTCCTCCTGTGAACAACACCACTAAGCAGATGATGAACGATGGAATGTTTAGAAGCTTTTTGCAGTTCATGCAAAATCAGATGAGGGAGACTCGTGCACAAAATACAGGAGCAATTGATAACAATGCACAGTTTGTCACAGTCAAGCAGTTCAAAGAGTTGGGACCACCAGAATTCTGGGGAAAGCCGGATCCGATTATGGCCGAAACGTGGATCAAACAAATTACCAAGATATTCGACGTCTTGGGATGCACTGAGGAACAGATGGTTCCATTCGCCACCTTTATGTTCGTGTAATGAGGCAAGCCGATTCTTGGTGGGAATCATGAAGCATACCCATCCAAATTACTTTTCAAAGATGTCTTGGGAGATGTTTCAGAAACTATTCAATGACAAGTACTTTCCTAAAAGTATTCTTCATATGAAGGAAGTAGAGTTTATTAGATTGGAACAAAATAACATGACGGTGTCCCAGTACGAGGCGAAGTTTGCAGAGTTATCCAGGTTTGCACCTCATTTGGTGGAGAATGAGGAACGTATGACGCGGATGTTTCTGAGAGGTTTGAAACCCGACATACGTCAATATCGCATTTCTCATAAATTTTCTCTTTATTCAGATGTTGTCAAAGGGCTCAATTATTAGAGCGAGATAACGAGTACGTTCAACCGAGAGACCACAACCAGGATCATACCGGTGATAGCAGTCATCAGAACAACGATAACCAGCGGAGAAAGAAAAATACGGACAAAAGCGGCAACAACTCTGGTGGTAATCATGGCCATGAGAATAAAAGAAGCGAATCGGGAGGAGATTTTAAAAAGTGGAGATTCAACAACGACCATGTAAAGACTTCAGCGCCAGTAGCAACTGGTTCTAAGGGAGGAGAATGACCACCGGTCGTATGCTATAAATGTGGGAAAGAGGGATATATCAGTCCAAACTGCCCACAACAGTTCAAGGTATGTTATAATTGTGGAAAGGAATGACATATCGCTCGAAATTGTACGATGAATGAAACCAAGTCCAAAGGGATGATGACTCAAAAGGTCATCCCGAAAAAGTCAAAGTCAACGATTCACGGAAGAGCGTTTGTCGTGACGGGTCAAAATGCGAGGAACCCAAACGAGGTGATCACGGGTAAGCTAATCATAAATTCTTGCAAATTTTATACCTTACTATATACCGGTGCTACCCATTCATTTATCTCTCCTGCTTTTGCTCAATGTTTAAACTTAACTCCAGAGAAATTAGACTTTGATTTATCTGTGGAGACTCCATTAGGAGAAACTTTCATCACATCCACTGTTTATAAATCTTGTTTGATCCAAGTTGGCACCATCACATTATCTGTTGACCTTATCTCTTTAAAGATACTTGTTTTTGATGTGATTTTAGGGATTGATTGGTTAACTACTCATCATGCCAAAATTGATTGTTTTCATAAGGTTGTTAGTTTTCATATTCCTAACCAACCTGTTATACGAATTCAAGCAACTAAACCATTAAAATCAATCACTGTCATATCTAGTCATAAAGCTATTCGTTTATTGAAAAACGGATGTCAAGCTTTCTTATCCCATGTTATGGATTTGAATAAAGGCACGTCAAATTCAAATAATATTCCTGTTGTTAGTAAATTTCCTGACGTGTTTCCTGAAGAACTTCTCGGTCTACCCCCGGAACATGAAGTTGAATTCTTTATTGATCTTGAACCTGGTACAAAGCCCATTTCTAAAACCCCATATCGAATGTCTTCTATTGAACTTCAGGAGTTAAAGGTCCAACTACAGGAGTTATTGGACATCGGTTTCATTCGTCCTAATACATCTCCTTGGGGTGCTCCTGTTTTATTTGTAAAGAAGAAAGACAGGAGTATGCAAATTTGTATTGACTATCGAGAATTGAACCATGTTACCATCAAGAATAGGTATTCGTTACCTCGTATTGATGACCTGTTTGACTAGTTGCAAGGAGCACAATTCTTTTCAAAGATCGATCTTCATTCTGGATATCATCAGCTTAAGATTAGAACTGAGGATATTCCAAAGACTGCCTTCAGAACTCGGTACGGGCAATATGAATTCTTAGTCATGTCTTTTGGATTGAATATTGCTCCTGTGACTTTCATGGATATGATGAACCGAGTATTCAAGGACTATTTGGATCAGTTCGTTGTTGTCTTTATTGATGACATTCTCATATATTCCAAAAGCCGTGAAGATCGTGAGCACCATTTGAAGCTGGTACTCCAAAGGCTTCGTGAAAACAAGGCTATATGCCAAGTTGAAGAAATGCGAGTTCTGGCTTGAGGAAGTAGCATTCCTTGGGCACGTGGTGTCAAAACATGGAGTATCCGTTGACCCAGCGAAGATTAAAGCAATACAAAGTTGGGAGCAACCGAAGATGGTGACCGAAGTACGTAGCTTTTTGGGCTTAGCTGGTTATTATCGGAGATTCGTGGAAGGATTTTCTTGAATCGCTACTCCATTAACTCAGCTAACTCGAAAAGATACAAAATTTGTATAGAGCGACGAATGCGAGAAGAGTTTCCAAGAGCTTAAGTGGAGACTTAATTCGGCACCTGTTCTGACAATACCATCTGGTTCGGATGAATTTATTATCTACAGCGATGCTTTAGGCAAAGGGTTAGGATGTTTTCTCATGCAACGTGGGAAAGTCATAGCCTATGCCTCGCGACAACTTAAAGAATATGAGAGGAATTATCTTACTCATGATCTAGAGTTGGCAGCAGTCGTTTTTGTGCTAAAGATCTTGAGGCACTATCTATATGGAGAGAAAGTGGAGATATATTCAGACCATAAAAGTCTCAAATATTTCTTCACCCAAAAGGAACTCAACATGCAAAAACGACGTTGGCTTGAGCTGTTAAAAGATTATGACCACACCATTCAATACCATCCTGGAAAAGCAAACGTGGTAGCTGAAGCGTTGAGTAGAAGATCATATGCAGGAACGAGTGCGATGATGTCAAGTATACGCATAGAACCAACTTTAATCGATGAAGTTAAAGTTGCTCAAGCCACAGACCCGGAGTTGATGCGTATGAAGAAAAATATACAAGAGGGTGCTATTCCAGAAGCAAGAATCGATGAAGAAGGAATACTTCGAGTCCACTCCAGACTTTGTGTTCATAACAATTCTGATTTAAAGAACAAGATCATGATGGAGGCAAACAATACACCATTTGCAATCCATCCTGGAAGTACCAAAATGTATCGTGATCTCCGACATACATTTTGGTGGAACAATATGAAGAGAGAGATCGTGAAGTTTATCTCGAGGTGTTTAACTTATCAACGTGTAAAGGCGGAGCATCAAGTGCCTAAGGGTCCATTGCAACCACTTGAGATTCCAAAATGGAAGTGGGAACACATTACCATGGATTTCGTTACGGGTCTTCCCACGGTTTCTCAAGGCATAAATGTTATTTGGGTTATTGTTGATAGTTTAACCAAGTCTGCTCATTTCTTGTCAGTACGGGAGACTTATTCTCTTGAACGTCTTGCTCATATGTATGTAAATGAGATTGTGAGATTGCATGGCTTGTCGGTATCCATAGTTTCAGATCGTGACCCAAGATTCACTTCACGATTTTGGGTTAGCTTGCAAAAAGCTATGGGAACGGATTTACGATTCAGTTCGGCATACCATCCTCAAACGGACGGACAATCAGAGAGGACTATTCAAACTCTTGAAGATTTATTAAGACTCTGTGTCCTAGACTTCAAAGGGAGTTGGGATAAGTATTTACCATTGGTGGAATTCTCCTACAACAACAGTTATCAAGCAAGTATAGGTGTGGCTCCATTCGAAGCATTGTATGGACGAAAGTATCGCTCTTCAATATGTTGGGATGAGGTGGGTGAAGCAACATTGTTGGGACCCGAGTTCGTACGTATGACTACGGAAAAGATTCAAATGATTCGACAATGTATACAAACGGCTCAAGATCGACAAAAGAGTTATGCGGATCTTCATCGAAAGGACGTGGAATTTAGTATTGGGGATCATCTATTGTTGCGTGTTGCCCCATGGAAGGGAGTTACAAGATTCAGGAAGAGAGGAAAGCTCAATCCACGATTTATTGGTCCATTTCAGATTATTGACCGAGTAGGAAATGTAGCCTATAGACTTGCGTTACCTCCAAGTATGTCTCATGTTCATAATGTTTTTCATATATCTGTGCTTCGTAAATATGTGAAAGACCCGAAACACGTTATTGAGTTAGAACCGGATGAGATAGCCGAAGACTTAACGTACGAGGAGGTACCTGTCAAGATCTTGGATAGGAAGGAGCATGTCTTACGTCTGAAAGGTCATACCACAAGTTAAAGTTTTGTGGAGAAACCATGCTATATTGAGGAAATGACACGAATTGGAAAGCGGAAATGAAAGCGAGGTATCCTCACCTTTTTGAAACACACAGTACGTCGTCGTCAATTTCAAGGACGAAATTTCATAAGGAGGGGAGGTTGTAAGACCCCAACTTATTATAAATAAAATCAAATTTCCTCTATTTATTTTTTTGAAATAGTAAGGGTTGATTTGATTAATGTGGTTAGTTATGGGTAAAATGCGCAAATATTTTAAATAAGCAAGTGGTTATAAAATATTCATTTTTATCGGAGAATGTTCGTTTGGTCGTGGAATATTATTCTTTGTCGGGAATATTTGTATGCGACGTGACGACCTTTGTGTGGGCCCCATAACTAAAAAGCAATTGGATGAAGGAAAATGACAAATATAAGTTGTTTATAAATAACGACGTGGTTATTCACCGATAATCTTGTTGGAATACCCGGTGGTTAAAAACACGATAGCACGGTATTGCACCAATTATTGATTCTTACGTAGAAGGCATTACTCAATAATTGTTACGATAATTATGTCAATATATTTTATTGATTCAATAATTGCTACATTGATATTTTATATTATTGTTATTTCAATAATTGTCACTACACACGATATTTTCATTATCGGATCAATAATTCATATTATTTTAATAATATTATTAGATAACATTATTAGCAATGTCTAGAAAGTTACATCTAAGAGAGGTTTGGTCACCTAATTGCGGCCAAGTAGATGAGGAGAAATCCTTATTGAAAGCCCCATCTTTCTAGAACGCAAGTCACGTGATTGTGATTCTGTAATATAATTTGTGACTAATTAATTATTGATTTATATGATAAGAAAAATATTTATTTTATGTGGATATAGATGGAGAAAATTTTAAAGTGACAATTGTTGAAAAATTGATATTTTATCTTTTCTGATAAAATAATTCATTTAAATATATTGTTATATTTTAATAATATAATAATAGTGATATTTTTACAATGAATGTGAGATATATGAATATACGAGGAGGAAGAGTATTTTTGTTAAAAATAATATTTAAAACATATTTTTTATGTTTGTGGACTCCATTTCTTGACTAAAATTTGATTATAGCCTGTAAAATCGCCCGTTTATGGATTTCGATCAATTTCTGTTTGGAATTTGGAAAAACTTTCTTCTGCAAAGTTGTAGAGAATGAAATTTCCCATGGAAAGGACATGCGATTGGAATTTTTCTGATAAAAAGGCTGTTTATTATGAATTATTGAAGTTCCGGATTAATTGATTATTTTTTTTTTGGAGTTTTAAATGGTTTTTACATGAAAAACGTTTTTGTTTCTTTTGTTGAGGTGTGGCTGATGCTTCAATTGGTGTGTGTAGGATGTTTAAGAATAAATATATTATTATTATATTAAATTTTCTGCTTTGGTGTTCTAAGCATTTTCCTATAAATACGGTGCTTAGGTTAGAATTGAAAATCACACCAGAAACTGAAGTTTTCTCTCTCTATATTATCGAGCGTATTCTTGTGAGTATTTTGATACTTTGAGTATTGCTATACGATGCAAGGTCCTTCAGCGTTATATCTGATATTCCAGCCAAAAGTACTATTCTTTTCGAGGTAAGGGATATTATTATTTTTTAAATGATGTTATTTCTTCTAATATCATTATGCCGGAATATAGGTAAGATTTTTCTTGTGAAATTCTTGTCTTTTAGTGTCGGGGTTACTATTCACGTATACGGCACTATTCACGTATACGGCACTATTCACGAATACGACACTATTCATCGAAAAATAAAAAAAATTCCTTTTCGTCCAAAATATCTATTATGGATACTAGTTTTGATTGTATCCATGTTTTGATCATTCTTGAATTTTACTCCACTATGATTATTTATGAAGTATTTTTGGACATGGATAAACCGAAATACAAATCCTTAATATTTATTCTTTTATTTCACTGGATTCGTTTTCTTTAAGATATTTTTCATCATCCTCAGTCCTAAATGTTGATATTATTGAATATCTTTGGCCTGTAGTGCAAAGATTAATGTGATTTTATGATGAATATCTTTGGCTGTAATGCAAAGATGTCGGTGTTGAGATGAACATGACCCGGTGATGAATATCTTTGGCACATGGTGCAAAGATGAATATTTGATTCCAGATGTATATTGATTGATGTTACATGGATAAAATATTGATGATGGACTTTTAAATTCATAGATAATAGTATATTTCATTCTCTACATAACTCATCTATGAATTATTATTTCCGCTGCGAATATTGATCTGAAACTTGTTGTCTATTATATTTTATCATATTTTTTCCTGTTGAAGACTAACGATAATTTATTCTATATTATCTTAGTCATAATATTCATTACTATACTAGTTCAGCTCACCCTTTTTCTTTTTGTTCCATTTTTCTTCTCAGGAGGCGAGAATGTAGCGAGTATTAGTCTGGGTATGGAATGGAGGTCTTAGAAAGTTGTTTTAGTAGTCCTCACCATTTTTGTAAAATAATATATCAATAATTGTAATGAGGACTTATTTGGGTGTGAATATTGTCTAGACGGCAATATTTGTATTTAAACTCACAGTTTTCATGTTGTATTAATAAAGTTGTAGTTGTTTCTGTACCATGTTATTGACGACTCAAAATGGGTGATGTATACCTATTTTGGGAGCGTCACAATGACCAACCAACAAATAAGCTTAGATAGGACACACTAGCGAAGGATTTACTCATCTCTCCCCTCCTAGTTTTATTCCCCGATCTCCGTCAGAGACCTTATCCCTAAGCTTTGATACCAACTGTGACGCCCCCAAAATAGGTATACAACACCCATTCTGAGTTGCCAAATACATGGTACAGAAAATAAACTACAACTTTAATAATACAATTGTCGTGTAAAATACGACAACACATACTGTGAGTTTAAATACAAATATTGTCTTCTAGACAATATCCACACTCAAATAAGTCCCCATTACAATTATTCATACACTATTTTACAAAAAATAGTGAGGACTGCTAAAACATCTTTCTAGAATAATCACTCCATACCCCAACTAGATCCTGCTATGTTTTCACCTCTTGAGAAGAAAAATGGAACAAAAAGGAAAAGGGTGAGCTCAACTAGCCCAGTAAAGAATATTATGACTAAGATAATATACAACAAATTATCATTAGTCTTCAACAGGGAAAAATCTGATAAAATACAATAGACAACAAATTTTAGATCAACAACTGTAGCGGAAACAACAATCCATTAGAAGAGTCACGTAGAGAATGAATTCTACTATCTTCTAAGATTTAAAAGTTCATCATCAATATTTTATCCCTGTAACAACAATCAATATACATCTTTAATCAAATATGCATCTTTGCACTACAGGCCAAAGATATTCATTCAGATCACCAAATGGGTCATGTTCATCTCAACACTTGTTCATCTTTGCACTACGAGCCAAAGATATTCATCAGTTAATCATTTATCTTTGCACTACAGGCCAAAGATATTCAGTAATATCATCATTTAAAACTGAGGATGATGAAAAATATTTTAAAGAAAATGAATCCAGTGAGACAGAAGGACAAATATTAGAGATTCGTTTAACAGTTTATCCAAGATCAATAATACTCCATAATAACCAATTTTGAAGCAGGATTCAAAAATAAAGATCAAAACATCGATACAATCAAAGATAGTAACCATAATAGACATCTTGGACAAAAAGAAAAATTTTCATTTTTCGATGAATAGTGTCGTATTCGTGAATAAGGTCAGATACGTGAATAATATTGTCAGATATGTGAATAAGAACCCCGATTCAAAAAAGTTCCAAATTTGATTAAAAAGTTCAAACCAATAATTCGACATAATGATATTGAAGAAAACAATATCATTTAAAAAGAAAATAACATCATTTACCTCAAAATAATCTGATTTTGATCGAAATATCGGATGAGAAGTCGAAGGAAACTTGTGCCGAAACGAACTCTCAAAGTATCAAAATACTCACAAAAATACGCGATAATCTAGAGAGAAAGAAAACTTGTTTCTGGTGTGATTTTCAATTCTAACCTAAGCGTCTATTTATAGGAAAATGCTAGAATGTCAAAGGAGACTAAATAATAAAATATTATTATTCTTTTTCTTTCTTCTACGCCAACCTTCACCAACCAAGCCAGCCATCTTGGAACAAAAATCAGTAGCCCATGTGTATTCAACACCAACCAAAAGTGGGTCCCACCCATAATTTAATAAAAATCATTTTACTGTCCGAAACTTTAGTAATTCATAGAAAATAGCCCGTTTATCAGAAAAATACGAATTTTATGTCCATTCCACACGAAATCGAATTCTCTACAGCTTTGTAGCTTTGAGTTTTTCCAAATTCCAAACAGAAAATATCTAAAATCCACAAACGGATGATTTTTAATACCTCCATTCCGACAAAATACTGATAAAACACATCAGCATTAATTCCTTCATTTATAACCACATAAATAAATAAATTCATCATTTATATCCACATCAAATAAATATTTTTTTATCATATAAATCAATAATTAATTATTCACAAATAATATTACGAATCACAATTATGATAACCAGGCGCTTCCCAAGAAAGAACTTTCCAATAAGAATTTCTCTCTCCTTGGCGGCATTGATTAGGTGACCAAACCTCTCCTTGATGAACTTTCTAGACATTGCCAATAATGCTATCTAATAATATTATTCAAATAATATGAATTATTGATTTGATAATGGAAAATACTGTGCAGTGACAATTATTGAAACAACAATAATATAAACTATCAACGCAGCAATTATTGAATCAATAAAATAAAATATTGAATAGTAACTACTGTAACAATTATTATGTAGTGCCTTCTTACGTACGAATCAATAATTCAACAATACTGTGCAATACTGTGTCTGCTATCGCGTACACCACGCCAGACATCGTATTTTAACCACCGGTATTCCAACATGTTAATCTGTGAATAATTACGCCTGTTATTTATAAAAAAACTCATACTTTGTCGTTTCCTTCATCAAACCGTTTTCGTTATGGGACCCATAAATGGTACATGTGTCGTCATTTAATATTCCCCGACAACAAGAATATTTCACGACCAAACGAATATTCCCCGACAACAATGAATATTTTATAACCACTTGTTTATTTTGCAAAATTTACACATTTCACCCATAACCAAAGTATTATATCAAATTAACACCTTATTAATTTAGAATAATGAATAGAGAAAATTCAATTTTATTTATAATAAATTGGGGTCTTACAAATGGAGCACACACCTTTATAGACTGACTCAATAAACATATTAGATCATCTCCTTATCCAAAAGTTTTATTTATTAAATTGAGACTCATCCATATTTATTAACACATCTACTTTCTTAAATTTATTCAATGTACGTAAAATTTATATGAAATATCTTAACACCCTTTATCTTCTCTTTGATCAGTTCACCTCCATCTTCTAGTAAAAATATTCATTCATTGTTTTATCTTTTTTTGTGTGGCCACACATTTATCTTAACATGCGGAGTTCCGCTATACGCTAAGCTCAGACAAACGGAGCATAAGAAATGGAATCTGTAACTCCATGCATGCATTTGCATCCCCACTAGACCACCACACAACATGGGAATCCTAAGTACCAGATGCCAGGAAGGAATGATCGCGTGTAGCGCACTCAACGTTTTCTTTCAGCTTTCACTGGCCCGGGCTCCTTGTGAAGTCAGATTATAATTATTCCAATATTGTCACCACTCACTATATAACTCAAATTTACTACATCTGATAATTAATGTGAATACAGTGATACAGAATATTGCATTGTACGTAATTTTTTAATTTTCATTTTTCTGTCCAAGACGTAAAGTCACATATTAACTAATGTATCGAATTTTTATTGATTTATATGTGAGTCTTACGTGTAAAAATATTTAAAAAATAATATGAAAATATCAGTTCCCTTTGAATAACAACAAACACTATTTCAAAATAGATGGTGTTAATTAAGTAATCAACTTATTTAAAAATTTAAAATTTTAATATATTGAAAATATTATGTTTCGACATGCTCAAACACTGAATTAATTTGAGTGCTCCGAAATACTGAAAATCAACGAATACATAAAAAGTTGGCATCTGAATTTGCCTTAAATATTCACTAACAGCAGTAGATGTTTCAAGTATGAGAATAAAGGTTTTTGAGGTCTTCATTTATCATGCTAATAGATGGAATAATTAAACTAGCTTTTGAGGCTTCTTTTTTTTTGGTAACATTAATTATTATATTAGCCAAAAGTAATACAAGGGGTTTTCTACTATTCATTGTGAAGTCATGAGTAGTTATGGATCTGATTTTTATGAAATTAATTTTATAATAAATTGGTCATGTCATTAATACAATATTAAAATGCAGCTGTAGTAAATAATTAACGAAAATTAAACTTCATGATAACGCCTAGAAACTTTGAAAATATTACATACCATAAATATGCTATATAAATATCCTAGATAAGCATAACGAATATAGATTTATTTTTATTTTTTGCACATTTGTTTTTCCTTCTAATTTTACAGGTGTACACTTCCCAATATGTCCTTATTGGAAATTTTGTCTGCCACATGAGAAAATAAATAATTGAACATATACAAACGAGAAGAAGTTCAAAATATCGTGAGATGAGGATAGGTAAAGTAAGCCTGCCTGCATGCATGCATGCATTAAAAGAGATGGATGTGTTCCCTCCTTTCAGGGTAAACACGTGGTTTGATGCATAAAAGTCCGTAGAAACCACAAAAGCGATTATAGCAAACACAAGATTTTAGGGAGTATTTTATTAGTAGTAGTACCAAAAAACGAAAAATCCGTGTGTGAGAGAGGGAGAGAGAGCTAGAGATGAGTGTTTTATTCGCATTGGATCCTTCGCCGAATTCTCTTTCCACATCTCTCATCTAAAACTCTATTTTTTTTTCTTTTTTTTTTTTCTAAATATCATCTAAAACTTTTGGGAAAAACTAATAGCAAAAGCCAAATAAATAAATTGAAAAAAAAATAGATGATCTCATGATTATTGTCACGTTAGTACATTGTGAGATGTGTGGACATCTTGGAAATTATAATTTTGTATATTGTAAATTATAATTTGATTATTAATAACATTATCAATGAAACTATATTATTGGGACACTAAAACTATTACAATAGTATTATTGGGACGGTAAATTTGGGAATAATTCAATTTGTGTATTATATCTAGTTAGAATTTAATAACGAATAATATTATAATCACATAGATATTATATAAAAGACGGAAAACTAAGATCACGCGATATATTCAGGTTCACCAATTTGGTAAATTTTGCTGGTCTGATATATTCATTAGATGACTCACACACTCTACAATGATCTACACACTAAAATAATATTTTTATAGTAACTAGAAAAATCCTAATTGCTATAACATGAGCCCAAACACATGAAACTCAATACATTAATAAAATTCAAAACCAGATTACTAATAAATCTTTGAACTACCCTGTCGTAATGGTCATTCATCGAACCCAGAGAAGTATGTGTCAATCCAACATACCTTAACACTATATAAATAACTTTTGCGACTCTCGATCGACTATACAAATGTAACTGTACCGGATTCTGTATGAATGGTTGAACCATCTAATATGCACTGTCTGAAATATATATATATATATATATATATATATATATATATATATATATATATATATCCTTTGACTCTATTCTCTAGCTATAGTAGTATATCTAGCTGCCATATATCTTTTTCTCAACCTGAAAACATCTTCCTCACTCTCTGGCTTTCGAACTTCTTGTTCTTCATTATCCCTCCTATATAGTAGTTACTATATCTCTCTCTTTCTTTTAATGTGCTCCAAATTTAGCTCATTTCCATTAATGGCCATTCCCGATTCCGAGTTGTTTCTCTCAGAAAATAATCTCAACCCCAAGGAATGCAACTTCATGTCAAGACCCTTGTTAAAATTCCAAAAGGCATCCCAACCTTTTAAGCAAGAAGAAAAAGACAAGTATAAAGATTTTGTATCTGCTTTAGAGATCAAATTGATGCCGTCTTTAGGAGAGTTTAAGGTTGAGGTTGGAAACAATAATGGGTGTAGAACTCCAAGATCTTTGGAACAGAAAATCCAAGCAGTGATCTGTCCGCCGGCTCCAAGAAAGTACAAGTCACTTCCGTCCAAGCGAAAAGCGGAACAAAGAATTCTTCTAGATCTTTCTACCGAGATTGAGTCATTGTTTCCTCCAACTCTTCTTGGAGATCTTGGCAATAAGATCAAGAAAGTAAGGACAACAAATTAACCGTATATATAGTACTAGCATATAAAACTATATATCTACATGTTGATCTTTTGTGAAGCGGATTTGATGTTTTTTCTTTCTTTCTTTTTTGGTTCATCAAGCAAATTTTCATGCGAATTGATCGATTAATATGGAATTTTAACGCACAATATTATTCAATTTATGGCAGCCAACTTTGTTGTCATTAATATTATTTCAATTTTTTTATATATAGTATGGTGAGATTCATCCCTTAAAATATTTTCTTTTTGTCTATATGATGTTTATGTTTGGAGTGGTGCATGTTTTTAGTCAAGTACTCTATCGGATTTAGATTCAAGACATTTGGTTTTGAGCAATCTTATAGATATGAGTTCTATTTTTATAACAAGAAAGTTATATATATTGTGACAAATCTCAAACTATACAAATGCAATTTATTCTTGTGGAAGAGTTCTTATATGCGGATATAATAATTGGACATGATTGTTTTATAATTTTATCTATTTGTATTTTGACCTCCAATGAGGGGTAAAAATATTAATGGATCGGATAAAATTATTTTACACTCATATCCAATAATCATGTCCGCATAAAGTTTTTCTGGTGTAGAATTATGTTATCATGAACTATC
Organism: Panax quinquefolius; assembly: GCA_020205615.1. Classification (NCBI taxonomy): domain Eukaryota; kingdom Viridiplantae; phylum Streptophyta; class Magnoliopsida; order Apiales; family Araliaceae; genus Panax; species Panax quinquefolius. The sequence goes on from CM035154.1 coordinate 141,680,568, forward strand.
CAAAACCAACTACTTGAAATTGAGATTTGAACAAAACTAAACTAAGTACATATCGATAACAGGGACTAGGATCCTGTCCATTTCAAATGAAATGAAAAGTCTTCATTCTTTGTATGTTCTTCATCATCATCTCTTTCTTCAATCATCATGATATCACATTCCAACACATTTTAAATCTCGACCATGAAATGGAGTCTTAAATTTATTTGAAATTGAGAGGATCCTAATTTTGATAACGGTAACAATCCTTCTTTTGCAGCATTTGAAGTGTTACTCGTGTGTTATATGGACTAGGAGAATTTTTCGAGAATGGGATAAATCACATCCAAATTTTTAGATTTTATCTAAATGTTCAAGCTTTCTGAAAATAGGCCAAACGCCAATTGAATTGGCGTTTGAATTTGAAAATCAAATCAGACGCCAATTCAAGTGGCGTTGGACCAAAATTAATAAATTAACTTAATCAAATTATTATATTAACTTAACCAATTTTTTTTAAATAGACGTTTTTAAAAAAATAAAATTAAATAGACATTTTTTAAAAAAATGATTTTTTTTTTTAAAAGGCACAAACGCCAGTTTAACTGGCGTTGGTTGGGAATTTTTTTTTATTAAGCAACTTTGAAAAAGAAGAAAGTTGAGTAAGTTAAGAGGGAGAGGGAGAGGGAGAGAGAGAGAGTAAACGCCAGTGGAATTGGCGTTTCATTATTATTATTATTATTTTAAAGCAAAGATGTCAGAATGAAAAGAGAATGAACGCCACTTAAATTGGCGTTTGAAACATTATTTTTTTTTCTTTAAGCGAGAAACAGAGTTTAACACCACTTGAATTGGCATATGAAACATTATTAATTTTTTTTCCCTTAAAGCGAGAAACAGAGTTTAACGCTACTTGAATTGGCGTTTGAAATAATTTTTTTTTTTTTTAAAAGAAAAGATGTGAGAAAGCAAATTTGAGAGAGAGAGACTTGAACGCCACTTGAATTGGCGTTTGAACCCCTTTTAATTTTTAATTTTTTTTAAAAGCAGATTTGAAAAAAAAGTTGGCAGTAAATTTTTTTTTTTGAACGCCACTTGAAGTGGCGTTTGAACCATTTTTATAAAGTAAATTTGAAAAAAGATGAGTTAGAAAGTTTTTTTTGAACGTCACTTGAATTGGTGTTTGAATTAATTTTTTCAAGGATGGTTGGAAGTTTTTTTTGAACGTCACTTAAAGTGGCGTTTGAACATAAAATTTTTTATTTTTGTTTTTAAAGCAAATTTTGGAAAAAAAATGTATGTACAGTGTGTATCATTTTTTTGTTTGTTTGCACTTTAGAAGATAGTGAAATAAAAATTAAGGAGCATTTTGTCTAGTTTTTAGACCAAATATTCTTCTACCTTTCTTTCACTTTTTAAATTTGACTTTACTTCCCTAGGTCTATCATGCTTCCCAATATCAATGACACTTTAGTGTATATTTTTTTTAAAAAAATGTATTTTTCTATTAAAAAAAATTCTTCTAAATTAATTTTTTTAAAACGAGTTTAAGTTTTAAAACAAATGTTTTTTAAAAAATTAAAAATAATATCAAACTCTTCAACAATTTTTTTTTAAAAAAATAAGACCAGTCTTATATACTCCTTCATTTCCAACCCCAATGAGAAAAAATGAATATAAAAATATTGATGTTTTTAAAAAAGTTTAAGACATCAAATAAATATATTATAGCGATATAAAAACCATTGAAATATAAAAGACATTCAAATTAGGAAAGCAGGAAGAACAAGTATTCGTTGAAAATGAAGGAAAATGTTGGATAAGTACAAAACTAAATCTGTTCGCTTATAAAATTCTATTACATATAACATTTAATGATGTTGAAGTTGTGGTACTTTAGTACAATATTTACTACGCTTTGTGTGTCCTTCCTGTCCACATACACTACAATGGACAACTTTATTGGACATGTCCATCTTTGTGTGAATTCTTGTCGTGCCACCTCTATCTCCATCTTTTTTCTTTGTCCTCTTCAAATTTGCATTAGGTATTAAAATTCCAAAAGCTTCCCAATTATTTGGTAGCGAGAAGATTCAATAGTCTTGATGCATAAGTGGCTGAAAGTTAGGTTCCCACATTTTTGCATATTGTACATTCTCTTGTGATGATCTGCAATGTACAGACACCAATCTCTTTTTATCTTCATACATGCAGCAACAACATGAGAACAAGGGCATCGTTCTGCTTTCCACTTTTCGCACGAGCAAGACCATTCGTTTAATCACACAACTTGTATATTGCCTCCCTTCCAATTGTTTTCGCGTCGAACTCGTGCAGTTTTGATATCAAATATACCAGTTAGTACATTGTATGAATTTACTACGTGAGCCATTGCCTTCTGCATAATTCTTTCAAACTTTTTTCTAGACTCTGTACAAAACTCGTACCCATCATTAATTTCTTTCAAAGATTCTGTCCGTTTCAGATTGAACAGTTCCACATATCGATAAAATATATATTCAACCATGGCAGTGATCGATAAGTTTCGAGCATACATTATATTATTGTTAAAACATTCCACTAAGTTTGAGGTCGTTACACCATATCGACAACCACCATCATGGGCAAGTGTCCACATCTTCGGCGGGATATTACGCAACCAATCATAAGCTTCACGCGATATTTTTTTAATATCTTTCATGTATGCCTCAAAATTTTGTACTTGATAGGTGTTCTCCGCTTTCCAACAGAGCAATTTTAATTCAGAACCTAGGTTTACAGATGCAAAATTGCTTTGAACATGACAAAGACAGAAACGATGAACCCCAGCAGGCGCAATGAACCCATTTTCTTGTGCATTCATAGCTTGGACATGAGTGTTTTATAATTTCACCTATTTGTATTTCAACCTCCAATGGGAGTAAAAATATAAATAGGTGAAATTGTTTTACACTCATGTCCAATAATCATGTCCGCATAAAATTTTTATAATGTACAATTATGTAATCATGAACTATCCAAAATCAACTACTTGAAATTGAGATATTTGAACAAAACTAAACTAAGTACATATCGATAATGGGGACTAGGATCCCATCCATTTCAAATGAAATGAAGAGTCTACATTCTTTGTATATTCTCCATCATCATCTCTCTCTTCCATCATCATGATATCACATTCCAACACATTTTAAATCTCGACCATGAAATGGAAAATCTCAAATTCATTTGAAATGGAAAGGATCCTAATTTTGATAATGGTAACAATCCTTCTTTTGCAGCATTTGAAGTGTTACTCGTGTGTTTTATGAACTAGGATCCTCTCCATTTCAAATGAAATGGAGAGTCTCCATTCTTTATATATTCCTCATCATCTTCCCTCTCACATCATGATGTCATATTCCAACACATTTTAAATCTGGACTATAAAATGGTGACTTTTCAATTCATTTAAAATGGAGAGGATCTTAATCAGTGTTATATAGGATACACAATCTCCCCCACTAAAATCCTTGTGCCAAGAATCAAGAGCAAATCAAATTACAGTCCATAGTATACAATTCTTAGAGGATATGTGGACTCTTAACATCTACAAGGATTCGGCTCAAATTGAGTTTGGATCAAGTAAAAAATTTACTCCTCTTAAAATACCATTGGATCATCTAGACCCAGGACTCATTACAATTTAAACAAGGATCATTTCCATTTCAAATAAATAAACTCTCTATTTCAGGATTCAGATTTAAAATGTGTTAGAATGTGACATCATGCTGACAGAAAAGAGAGAGATAATTTTTAATCTAGACTATGAAATGGAGAATTTTCATTTATTTGAAATAGAGAGGTGATGAGTGAATATTATTTATTTATTTTTATTCTTTTATGTTTAGTTTTATTGCATTTTTCATGTGTATATGAGCTTATTAAGGTGTTTAATGATTTCAAGAAGAATTGGAGTTGAAATGAGGAAAAAGGAAAAATTGCAGGGCTTTTAGCATCAAGTTGGATGCATAGTCTTGGCTTGGGACTTGAATTTTATTTTAAATCTCTTCCTCAGATTTTTGGAACATCTTGAATCGTCCCAATCGGAGTTCATATGAAAAAGTTGTGATCTTTTTACTAAACGGACATTGAACCTCAAAGTTTGGAAGTTGTAATTTACACAATAGTCACTTGGAGCCCGATTTCGACCTTGATCCAGCTAGAATCTGTCAATTCTTAAAGAATGAAAGTTGTAGATCTTGTCGAGGGCTTCGATTTGATAGGTAGAAGGCTCCATAACACCTCGCGGATCAAAAGTTATAGTCTTTTTACCAAAGGACGTCGCAGCAGGAAATGGAAATTTGCCCCAGCAAATTTGAGCGGAAAAATTAGGAAATCTTGGATTTTTGGAAAGTTTCTAAATGCAAATTTTGGCAGACTTCTACATGAAATTGGATTGATATTTTTATTAGCTTTAGGATTTTCTTTAGACAAATATTTATTTCCAAATTAGATTCTATTTCTTTATGAAAATTAGTGTGATTTGTAATTCCTTTTAGGATTTGGATTTCTACATCTCATAGTATTTAGGGACTTGTCTAGCACTATAAATAGAGGATGATAGTCAGAGTTTTATTTATTCAATCATCTACTACATTCTCTCATCTATAACATTGGAGGATTGAAGACATGAGCTAAGTTCTTTTTATTCAGTTCTAAGGGATGTTGAAACTTATTTATAATTAATGGTTAATTGAGTATTCAATAATTATTCCTTCTCACGTGAAATTCATTTTTGATAATCTAATTTAATTTTTGAATGTTATTTGGCTTAACTGATTTGATTTCTGCAGGATTGAGTTGGTTAACGAATATCATATGCTAAATCAAGGAATGGTATTACGTGTAATTGATATTGTTCCTAATCACAAGTAGTAATTAGTAATACTTGATTGTGGACAAGCTTTTGAGTATTGTTATGATTATCAGAAGACAAGTTAAACCATCCAAGTTGATGTGTTTGTTGTTTGGATTAGTCTAATTCTCTAGTTCTTAATGTTGTTGTTATATTAAATCTAAAGAGCTTGTTCTAGGTTATATAATTGTTAGAATCTTGTGAAGAGCTTGTTTCATTGAGTGACAATTAATCTAAGGGGAGTTTCGGGTAATAGAGCTTGTGGTTACCGAGGGCTATTGTTTCATTAAAAGGTAAATAATGTTACACTTGATTAATCTATTATTCTAAAAAGGTGATACTGAACTGAAGAACTGAAGCTTTTTATTCATTGTTAATTCTTATAATTTATTCTTGTTAATTTAGTTAATCAATTCAAAATCCCCTTTTTATTAGAAATCATAGGATAAATATAAAACAAATCACACTCTGTAGGATCGATCCTTGCTTACTACAGTGCTAATTGTTTGAATTTGTAAAGTGAAAGTGAGGTTAATTTAGGAGTGTAAACGACAGCTCCCAAATTTTGGCGCCGTTGCCGGGTAGTGTTAATTATTTTTGTTTATTCTTTGTTTTTGTTTTTGTTTATTTATTATTTTCTTTTTCTTTTTTTTTCTTTTATAACTTAATCCACTCACTCTATTGACTTAAATTTTGTTCAAGAGATAGATAAAACTGCAGATATAGAAGAAGCTCTTGTTCCATCACTTAAAGAGGAAAAGATGGAGGTGCCAAACAAAAATAGGACTTTAAAAGAATTAGCTACTCTCGATCTTGATCAATCATCATTTTGTATTAAGTATCCTACTTTAGATGTTGCTTTTGAACTTAAATCTAGACTAATTCATCTTTTGCCTACTTTACGTGGTCTTACAGGTGAAAATCCATATAAGCATCTAAAGGAGTTCCATGTGGTGTGTTCCACGATGAAAGCACAAGGAGTGGCAGATGAGCAGATCAAGCTTAGACTTTTTCCATTCTCATTAGCAGATTTGGCTAAAGACTGGTTATACTATCTACCTTTAGGATCAATACGATCATGGACTACTATGCAAAGGTTATTCTTGGAAAGATACTTTCCTGCATCAAGAGCCGCCCACCTAAGGAATAAGATATGTGGAATCAGGCAGTTCAATGGAGAAATTCTCTATGAGTATTGGGAAAGGTTCAACAAGTTATGTTCCAGCTGTCTACCTAACGGAATTGATGACCATCACTTGATCCAGTACTTCTATGAGGGATTGCTACCAATGGAAAGAAGTATGATCGATGCGGCTAGTGGAGGAGCACTGGTAGACAAGACTCCAGAAGCTACAAGGAACTTAATTGCAAACATGACACCGTAGTATGGAACTAAGATGGATCAACACCACAAAAGGTAAATGGGGTAAGCACGAGAAACATGGAGCAGCAGATTTCTGAATTAACTGCTATAGTTTGACCAATGGCTACAAGGAATACGCAAGGTTTTCAACAAGCTCAACCTCAGTACAACACAGAAAACCAAGAAGTACCTATCAATTTTGGGACATCTATGGATGATATGTTCAAGGCATTCATGAACCAAACACAACAGTTCATGAATCAGACACAATAATTCCAACAGGAGACAAGAACTTCTATTCAAGATTTAAGGAACCAAGTTGGTTAACTTGCAACCACAGTGGGAAGGTCACCTTCCCAAACTGTTGAAAATGTAAGTGTCATAACATTGAGATGTGGTGCAGAGGATCAACAGCAAGGAAAGTCAATACAAAATAAGTCAGACAATAGTGAAACAAACAACAGTGTTGTACTCAAGCATAAATTTCCACCTCGTTCAGCTTATGAACCGAAACTACCTTTTCCCCAAGTTCTAACAAAGAATTGGAAAGTTGGAAAGAATTCAACGTGGTATACAGAGTCTAATGAAAAATTCCTTGAAGAAATGGCAAATAGGGAACAAGAACTTAAAGATGATAAGGAGTTCACTAGTGGAAACCATTTGGAAGTGCTCGAAACTACTAATAAATTTGGAGAAGAAATCAGGTATTCATAGTCTAAAAAGGATGAACAAGAGGTAGAGATGGAAGAATTAATAATTCCTGCAAATTTCTACAAGGAGGACATAGATGATTATACTTTCCTTGTACCAGCAGCAACAAAGAATGATAAACACCATGGGACCTTACGCATGGAATTGGATGATGCACATGTCCAGTTCGGCATATATGAAATTAAGAGGTATTTTGGTAATGTTAATTCTATTTTTTCTACTATTGTTGTTGACTCTATAGTTTAGAAATATCTTGAGCAAATATACAAGAAGGATTTGAGGGATGGAATGGAGCAGAATCAGGATCATGAAGTAAAGGATGTTCCTAATGAATTGAAACTGTTACCAGTCCACTTGAAGTACACAAGTCCAATTACATAGGTTGAGAAGGATGATGTCAAGCCAATGACAATAAACAAAGGCAGCTGTTTGGGAGGCAACCCAAGATCTCAGATTTGATTTTTCTATCCCTTTACTTTTTATTTTTTTTATTGCATGTTAGATAGTAGTATTTTTTTCTTTGCATGATTTTCTTACATTGGGGACAATGTAAGGTTTGATTGTGGGGGGAAGACTTAGGTTTTTATTTTATTAGGGGATATTGATCCGATTTTGATGGGAAATTTGAAAAAAATAATGCTTTTTAAATTTTTTGAAAATTTTGGTTTCATGATTCTATTTGGCTATGTGTTAAAAAGATTAAAGTCAAATATTGAAAATTGATGCTAAAATTCAAATTCTGCTTGATGCTTAATTAGTTGATGAATGATAAAAATTAAGCCATGATCCATAGTAATTGATTTAAATTAAATTTGTGATACATTAGTACTTAAATATGAGAAGCATGTTTATTTGGCTAATTTATTTGTGGAGTTGTCTACGTGCACTGATTTCATGACTTAGAACTGTTTAACTTGCTTATGTTGTTACAGAACCATGCAAAAAAATGATGAAAAATGATGAATGAAAAAAAGAAAAAAAGAGAAGGAAAAAAATAAAAATTTAAAATCTGCTTCAATGTCCATTGAGCGAAATAACAGGGTATCTAAGCCTCAAGAAGCATCGGTATTCACGCTAAAAAGTGTGATGGATAAAAGCAGCTTGACTAGTCAACTTTTGTGGCCTTTGTTACTTGAATAAGTAAGCCCTAGGGGTGTCTCTACACCCAGTGCCCTAAGATCATCTGGTTTGGGAGTCGTTGGTGGAAAGTTCACTACATAGGTAACTCTGAAAAGCCTAAGAAAAGGAGACATTGCACAAGTTAAGAAAATGAAAAAATATGAGAAAAACATGAAAATACATTCATCTATTCATCTGTGCTAAAGAAAAGGTTCTATGAAAAAAAAATGAAAAGGCAAGGAAAATTTTTTCTTGCTTGTGAGTCAGTGTGCACGATTTTTGTTCCATAATAACCAAGTTGAGTAAGTATATGGACTGTAGGAAAGTTTCTTATGTGGTTACCGGTTGGTTTAATGAAGTTAGTTGGTGAAATGGTAAGGTTGTTCGTTGTGAGTTAACTGATGAGGCATTGATTAGATTTCTGTGAGTTTAGTGTTGATAGTCATGATTTGTACCTTAAAACCTTTTAATATAATGGTTGAATAAAAAATTTTTGAAAATCAAACTTTTGGTTTACACGAGGACGTGTAAAGGCTAAGTGTGGGGGAATTTGATGAGTGAATATTATTTATTTATTTTGACTCCTTTATGTTTATTTTTATTGCATTTTTTATGTGTATATGAGCTTATTAAAGTGTTTAATGATTTCAAGAAGAATTGGAGTTAAAATTAAGAAATAGGGAAAATTGCAAGGCTTTTAGCATTAAGTTGGATGCATGGTCTTGGCTTGGGACTTGGATTTTATTTTAGATATCTTCCTTAGCTTTCCGGAACATCTTGAATCGTCCCAATCGGAGTTCATATGAAAATGTTATGATCTTTTTACTAAACGGACGTTGAACCTTAAAGTTTGGAAGTTGCAATTTACACAGCAGTCACTTGGAGCCCAATTTCGACCTTGATCCAGCTAGAATCTGTTAATTCTCAAAGAATGAAAGTTGTAGATCTTGTCGAGAGCTTCGATTTTATAGGTAGCAGACTCCGTAAATCCTCCCAGATCAAAGGTTATGGTCATTTTACCAAAGGACGTCGCAGCAGGAAATGGAAATTCGCCCCAGCGAATTTGAGCGGGAAAATTAGGAAAACTTGGATTTTTTTGAAAGTTTCTAAATTCAGATTTTGGCAGACTTCTACATGAAATTGGATTGATATTTCTATTAGCTTTAGGATTTCCTTTAGACAAAGATTTATTTCCAAATTAGATTCTATATCTTTATGGAAATTAGTGTGATTTGTAATTCCTTTTAAGATTTGGATTTCTACTTCTCATAGGATTTAGGGACTTGTCTAGCACTATAAATAGAGCATGATAGTCAGAGTTTTATTTATTCAATCATCTACTACATTCTCTCATCTATAACATTGGAGGATTGAAGACATGAGCTAAATTCTTTTTATTCATTTCTAAGGGATGTTGAACCTTATTTATAATTAATGGTTAATTGAGTATTCAATAATTATTCCTTCTCACATGAAATTCATTCTTGATAATCTAATTTAATTTTTGAATGTTATTTGGCTTAACTGATTTGATTTCTGCAGGATTGAGTTGGTTAACGAATATCATATGCTAAATCAAGGAATGGTATTACGTGTAATTAATATTGTTCCTAATCACAAGTAGTAATTAGTAATACTTGATTGTGGACAAGCTTTTGAGTATTGTTATGATTATCAGAAGACAAGTTAAACCATCCAAGTTGATGTGTTTGTTGTTTGGATTAGTATAATTCTCTAGTTCTTAATGCTGTTGTTATATTAAATCTAAAGAGCTTGTTCTAGGTTATATAATTGTTAGAATCTTGTGAAGAGCTTGTTTCATTGAGTGACAATTAATCTAAGGGGAGTTTCGGGTAGTAGAGCTTGTTGTTACCGAGGGCCATTGTTTCATTGAAGGGTAAATAATGTTACACTTGATTAATCTATTATTCTAAAAAGGTGATACTGAACTGAAGAACTGAAGCTTTTTATTCATTGTTAATTCTTATAATTTATTCTTGTTAATTTAGTTAATCAATTCAAAATCCCATTTTTATTAGAAATCATAGGATAAATATAAAATAAATCACACTCTGTGGGATCGATCCTTGCTTACTACTGTGCTAATTGTTTGAATTTATAAAGTGAAAGTGAGGTTAATTTAGGAGTGTAAACGACAGCTCCCAAATTTTGGCCCCGTTGCCGGGTAGTGTTAATTGTTTTTGTTTATTCTTTGTTTTTGTTTTTGTTTATTTATTATTTTCTTTTTCTTTTTTTTATTTTATAACTTAATCCACTTACTCTATTGACTTAAATTTTGTTCAAGAGATAGATAAAACTGCAGATATAGAAAAAGCTCTTGTTCCATCACTTAAAGAGGAAAAGATAGAGGTGCCAAACAAAAATAGGACTTTAAAAGAATTAGCTACTCTCGATCTTGATCAATCATCATTTTGTATTAAGTATCCTACTTTAGATGTTGCTTTTGAACTTAAATCTAGACTAATTCATCTTTTGCCTACTTTTCGTGGTCTTACAGGTGAAAATCCATATAAGCATCTAAAGGAGTTCCATGTGGTGTGTTCCACGATGAAAGCACAAGGAGTGGCAGATGAGCAGATCAAGCTTAGACTTTTTCCATTCTCATTAGCAGATTTGGCTAAAAGATCGGTTATACTATCTACCTTTAGGATCAATACGATCATGGACTACTATGCAAAGGTTATTCTTGGAAAGATACTTTCCTGCATCAAGAGCCGCCCACCTAAGGAATAAGATATGTGGAATCAGGCAGTTCAATGAAGAAACTCTTTATGAGTATTGGGAAAGGTTCAACAAGTTATGTTCCAAATTGTCTACCTAATCTGAATTGATGACCATCACTTGATCCAAGATTTCTTATGAGGGATTGCTACCAATGGAAAGAAGTATGATCGATGCGGCTAGTGGAGGAGCACTTTGGTAGACAAGACTCCGAAGCTACAAGGAACTTAATTGCAAACATGACACCGCAGTATGGAACTAAGATGGATCAACACCACAAAAGGTAAATGGGGTAAGCACGAGAAACATGGAGCAGCAGATTTCTGAATTAACTGCTATAGTTTGACCAATGGCTACAAGGAATACGCAAGGTTTTCAACAAGCTCAACCTCAGTACAACACAGAAAACCAAGAAGTACCTATCAATTTTGGGACATCTATGGATGATATGTTCAAGGCATTCATGAACCAAACACAATAGTTCATGAATCAGACACAATAATTCCAACAGGAGACAAGAACTTCTATTCAAGATTTAAGGAACCAAGTTGGTTAACTTGCAACCACAGTGGGAAGGTCACCTTCCCAAACTGTTGAAAATGTAAGTGTCATAACATTGAGATGTGGTGCAGAGGATCAACAGCAAGGAAAGTCAATACAAAATAAGTCAGACAATAGTGAAACAAACAACAGTGTTGTACTCAAGCATAAATTTCCACCTCGTTCAGCTTATGAACCGAAACTACCTTTTCCCCAAGTTCTAACAAAGAATTGGAAAGTTGGAAAGAATTCAACGTGGTATACAGAGTCTAATGAAAAATTCCTTGAAGAAATGGCAAATAGGGAACAAGAACTTAAAGATGATAAGGAGTTCACTAGTGGAAACCATTTGGAAGTGCTCGAAACTACTAATAAATTTGGAGAAGAAATCAGGTATTCATAGTCTAAAAAGGATGAACAAGAGGTAGAGATGGAAGAATTAATAATTCCTGCAAATTTCTACAAGGAGGACATAGATGATTATACTTTCCTTGTACCAGCAGCAACATAGAATGATAAACACCATGGGACCTTACGCATGGAATTGGATGATGCACATGTCCAGTTCGGCATTTATGAAATTAAGAGGTATTTTGGTAATGTTAATTCTATTTTTTCTACTATTGTTGTTGACTCTATAGTTTAGAAATATCTTGAGCAAATATACAAGAAGGATTTGAGGGTTTGGAATGGAGCGTAATCGGGGATCATGAAGTAAAGGATGTTCCTAATGAATTGAAAATGTTACCACTCCACTTGAAGTACACAAGTCCAATTACATAGGTTGAGAAGGATGATGTCAAGCCAATGACAATAAACAAAGGCAAATTGCTTGGGAGGCAAACCCAAGATCTCGATTTGATTTTTCTATCCCTTTACTTTTTATTTTTTTATTGCATGTTAGATAGTAGTATTTTTTTCTTTGCATGATTTTCTTACATTGGGGACAATGTAAGGTTTGATTGTGGGGGGAAGACTTAGGTTTTTATTTTATTAGGGGATATTGATCCGATTTTGATGGGAAATTTGAAAAAAATAATGCTTTTTAAATTTTTTGAAAATTTTGGTTTCATGATTCTATTTGGCTATGTGTTAAAAAGATTAAAGTCAAAGATTGAAAATTGATGCTAAAATTCAAATTCTGCTTGATGCTTAATTAGTTGATGAATGATAAAAATTAAGCCATGATCCATAGTAATTGATTTAAATTAAATTTGTGATACATTAGTACTTAAATATGAGAAGCATGTTTATTTGGCTAATTTATTTGTGGAGTTGTCTACGTGCACTGATTTCATGACTTAGAACTGTTTAACATGCTTATGTTGTTATAGAACCATGCAAAAAAAAATAATGAAAAATGATGAATGGAAAAAAGAAAAAAAGAGAAGGAAAAAAATAAAAATTAAAAATGCAGCTTGATGTCCATCATGCGAAATAACAGGTATCTAAGCCTCGTGAAAGCACTCCAGATTCACGCTAAAAGTGTGATGGATAAAAGCGACTTGACTGAGTCAACTTTTGTGGCCTTTGTTACTTGAATAAGTAAGCCCTAGGGGTGTCTCTACACCCAGTGCCCTAAGATCATCTGGTTTGGGAGTCGTTGGTGGAAAGTTCACTACATAGGTAACTCTGAAAAGCCTAAGAAAAGGAGACATTGCACATGTTAAGAAAATGAAAAAATATGAGAAAAACATGAAAATACATTCATCTATTCATCTGTGCTAAAGAAAAGGTTCTATGAAAAAAAATGAAAAGGCAAGGAAAATTTTTCTTGCTTGTGAGTCAGTGTGCACGATTTTTGTTCCATAATAACCAAGTTGAGTAAGTATATGGACTGTAGGAAAGTTTCTTATGTGGTTACCGGTTGGTTTAATATGAAGTTCGTTGGTGAAATGGTAAGGTTGTTCATTGTGAGTTAACTGATGAGGCATTGATTAGATTTCTATGAGTTTAGTGTTGATAGTCATGATTTGTACCTTAAAACCTTTTAACATAATGGTTGAATAGAATTTTTTTGAAAATCAAACTTTTGGTTTACACGAGGACGTGTAAAGGCTAAGTGTGGGGGAATTTGATGAGTGAATATTATTTATTTATTTTGAATCCTTTATGTTTATTTTTATTGCATTTTTTATGTGTATATGAGCTTATTAAAGTGTTTAATGATTTCAAGAAGAATTGGAGTTAAAATTAGGAAAAAGGGAAAATTGCAGGGCTTTTAGCATTAAGTTGGATGCATGGTCTTGGCTTGGGACTTGGATTTTATTTTAGAGCTCTTCCTTAGCTTTCCGGAACATCTTGAATCGTCCCAATCGGAGTTCATATGAAAAAGTTATGATCTTTTTACTAAACGGATGTTGAACCTTAAAGTTTAGAAGTTGCAATTTACATAGCAGTCACTTGGAGCCCAATTTCAACCTTGATCCAGCTAGAATCTGTCAATTCTCAAAGAATGAAAGTTGTAGATCTTGTCGAGAGCTTCGATTTTATAGGTAGCAGACTCCGTAAATCCTCCCAGATCAAAGGTTATGGTCATTTTACCGAAGGACGTCGCAGCAGGAAATGGAAATTCACCCTAGCGAATTTGAGCGGGAAAATTAGAAAATCTTGGATTTTTTTGAAAGTTTCTAAATGCAGATTTTGGCAGACTTCTACATGAAATTGGATTGATATTTCTATTAGCTTTAGGATTTCTTTTAGACAAAGATTTATTTCCAAATTAGATTCTATTTCTTTATGGAAATTAGTGTGATTTGTAATTCCTTTTAGGATTTGGATTTCTACCTCTCATAGGATTTAGGAATTGTCTAGCACTATAAATAGAGGATGATAGTCAGAGTTTTATTTATTCAATCATCTACTACATTCTCTCATCTATAACATTGGAGGATTGAAGACATGAGCTAAGTTCTTTTTATTCAGTTCTAAGGGATGTTGAACCTTATTTATAATTAATGGTTAATTGAGTATTCAATAATTATTCCTTCTCACATAAAATTCATGCTTGATAATCTAATTTAATTTTTGAATGTTATTTGGCTTAACTGATTTGATTTCTGCAGGATTGAGTTGGTTAACGAATATCATATGCTAAATCAAGGAATGGTATTACGTGTAATTGATATTGTTCCTAATCACAAGTAGTAATTAGTAATACTTGATTGTGGACAAGCTTTTGAGTATTGTTATGATTATCAGAAGACAAGTTAAACCATCCAAGTCGATGTGTTTGTTGCTTGGATTAGTCTAATTCTCTAGTTCTTAATGTTGTTGTTATATTAAATCTAAAGAACTTGTTCTAGGTTATATAATTGTTAGAATCTTGTGAAAAGCTTGTTTCATTGAGTGACAATTAATCTAAGGGGAGTTTCGGGTAGTAGAGCTTGTTGTTACCGAGGGCTATTGTTTCATTGAAGGGTAAATAATGTTACACTTGATTAATCTATTATTCTAAAATGGTGATACTGAACTGAAGAACTGAAGCTTTTTATTCATTGTTAATTCTTATTAATTTATTCTTGTTAATTTAATTAATCAATTCAAAATCCCTTTTTTATTAGAAATCATAGGATAAATATAAAACAAATCACACTCTGTGGGATCGATGCTTGCTTACTACTGTGCTAATTGTTTGAATTTGTAAAGTGAAAGTGAGGTTAATTTAGGAGTGTAAACGACAGCTCCCAAGAGGATCCTAGTTTGGAGTTCATGCAAAGGTTATGGCAATATTCAAATCTTTGGTAGTAACTTTAATTTTATGTTCAACTAACCCTTAAACCCATGCATGACACATATTTAATGTTCATAATTTAGTTATCTTACTTTTTTGTTATAGTATATTTCTAATTAATTAAATAAAAATATATATTCACATATTTTTTATTTTTTAGGGACAATGAGTGAATAAATTGTTTATCATTTGTATTTGTGAGTATTGTTATTCAATATTGAATTAATTGTGAGTTTTTAATTCAAAATATATGTAATTCATTGATATTTATAGACAATAAAATTTGAATATGTAATCTATGTGGTTTACTACGACTTCACTTGATTTGACACAAAAAATAGCTTATATATATATCACTTCAAGAAAATGGTCTAATAGTGACTAACACTATCAGCGACCACAGTTTCCAGTCGCTACTATTAGTAAGTGCGACCGATATCAGCGACCGTGCCTGAATTCAGTAGCTAGATAATATCAACGACCGCAGGCGGTTGTTGAGCCGTCGCTGGTATAAATTTACCACCCAACAAATTGGCGTGGAATGTTAGCGCGTAGGCGGTCTATGACCAGTAACAATCAGCGACCGATTGGTGGTCGCTAATAAGTCCACATCATTAAAAATTAGCGACCGCATGCGGTCGCTAATAGTTGTGAGACCCCAGATTTTATCAATAAAGATTTTAATTTTGTCGAAATAATTTTTTAATATTATGGTGTGAATTTAAGATAATATTATAGTTGTGGGTAGTTTTTATAAATTTTGCAAAGTATGCAAGTTGTTATAAAATATTCGTTTGGTCAGGAATATTCTTTTTGTTTGGGAATATTCGTATCGACTACTCAATCATTAATGGACCCCACAATGAAGTATTGTCGTAGTTAAAAATGACAAAATTATCTTTCTATAAAAATAACTAGCAGAGGTGTTACTGTTAAAATTGTTGAACTACCCAGTAGTAAAAGTACGAATGTCTGGCGTAGTTGTATAGTAGCACACACGATATTGATTATTGATGCTTACGTGAGAAGTCACTCAAATTATGCTCAATTATTGCTATAGTAATTCTTGCATCATATCTCTTATATTATTGATTCAATTATTGTCACATTATCATCATAGATAATATGTTATAGTATTAAATCAATAATTGAGACGACAAGTTATAAATGATTAATAATTGTTGAAAGATTAAATATGTGTTGATTAAAAATAAATGATTTGTGGTAATATTTATTCAATCCTTGATGTATATAAAGAGTCTGTTATGAGACATTTGTGGTAAGTTTGATTATTTTATGGGGGGCCCATATGTCATCATCTAAGAGTCTCTTCGTCAATAGTAATTACTTTCGTCAATAGTAATTACCTTTGTGAATAGTAATTACCTTTGTGAATAGTAATTATCTTCGTCAATAGTAATTACCTTCGTCAATAGTAATTACCTTTGTGAATAGTAATTACCTTCGCCAATAGTAATTTACCTTTACCAGCGTCCGAACCACTTGTCGTTTCACATTACGTGTCGAACCACTTGTCGTTTCACATTACAAAAGCGCCGAACCACTTGTCATTTCACATTACAAAGGCCGAACCACTTGTCATTTCACATTACAGCATCGAACCACTTGTCGTTTCACATTACAAAGGCCGAACCACTTGTCGTTTCACATTAAAGCGCCGAACCACTTGTCGTTTCACATTACAAAGCGCCAAACCACTTTTCTTTTCACATCACCGATCGTCAAGCCACTTGCCTTTTCATACGGCAAAAGTGTCTTAAGCTAGAAATCTTCTATAAATAGAGGCCTAGTGCTTCATTATTTTTCACGAATTCAATTTGAAACTCTAGAGAGAAAAACTATAGAGAAAAGAAGAAAAAAGTATTCGCTACTTCACCTTGCCAATATTCGTTTCTTCTAAGGTAGGAATATTATTTGTTGTACCTGTAAGGGGTGTTATTCTTTCTTATTCATGAAGAGAACTGTTGTTATTCCATTACTTATTATTCTGCTGGAATAACTTTTGTATACGTGGTTTACCCTATACTTGGTGACATTCTTCTTTATTATTCTTTGGAACATCCTGCTCATGCATGTGTTTTACACCTTAGACTGGTTCGATCTTTATTATTCATTTGGAACATCACATGCATGTGTGTTTTACACCGGACTGGTTCCGCCTTCTTTATCATTCTCGTGGAATATCCTATCATGTGTTTTTACACCGGATCCGGTTCCATCTTTATTATTCTGTTGGAACATCCCGCTTGGTGTGAATTTCACCGACACTGGTTCCGTTATTATTATTCTGCATTGGAATAACTTTTCCATCATGCAATCGCATGCATGGTGATTTCTTTTGTTATTCCATTCTTTATTATACCCAGTTGGTTAAAACTTTGACTTCTATACTCCATGAAATTAGTAGAATATCCTTGATATTTGCGTTTCATCCAAATCTTTTTCATGGAAATATTCTTGATCATTCTTGAATTTTACTCTACTAAATAAAGATCATTTTGACAATTTGGACGTTAAAATTCCTGGATAAAATAATTCTTGAACTTGTTTTATTGAATTATTATGTCATTGTCATCATCCTTATGTTATATTATGTTATCTTGACTTACGTGTATAGATGAACTTAGTATGATTATGACCGGGGATCATTCTAAGATAATCATGGCTTGTTATAAATGATGTGATAAAAGTCCTCGGTGGCACATGTAATGCGGTGATGGATAGTTTTTGATATGATTATGACCGGGGGTGATTCTAAGATAGTCATGACCATTGATAATTTGATGAATATCCTCGGTAGTAGTCTTGAGAGTGATTCGATGATGTGGATTATTTATTAAAGTCGAGTCTCAAATATATAACAAATGATGAAAACCTTTTAAAACCTAAAAGATAGTAGACTTTATTCTCTACTTGACTCTTTTAATGGATTGCTTATTCCACTGCAGCTTAAACTTGTTGTCAATTATATTTTATCGGTTTAACAATTGTTGAAGGCTAATGATAAATTATTACGCATTATCTTAGTCATAATATTTCTTCTTGGGCTAGTTGAGCTCACCTTTCTTTCAACCGTTTCTCTTGAAATGAGAACATAGCCGACCGAGTCGGGGACCGGAGTAATGGTCCGGAGGGATAGCATTAGTAGTCCTCACTATTCTCGTGAAATAGTGTGATAATAGTAGTAATGAGGTCTCCTTTTGAGTTTGTATAATATCTAGTAGACAATATTTGTATTCAAACTCACGCTTTATGTCGTATTGTACCCTACAGCTTATATTAGTAAGTTGTATTTGAATTTATGTACCATGTAAGTGGCGACTCAAGATGGGTGACGTATACCTAATTTTGGGGGCGTCACAATAGTGGTCGCTGATCTATTTCAATTAACCAGTATCAGGCCCTCATTCGCTGATCTATTGTTCTTCATTGTATCTGAGTGCAAGTTTAATTTGTTAGCACTTGGATATTGTTCTTCATTGTTTGATTTGGTGTGGGCATATATAGTTAGTGGTTATGTAATTTTGAAAAGCTAGTAGTAATTTCATACTAGATGTTGCAATACAGGAGGCGAGTTTACTTCCTAGTTCATCAGTAGGAGGAGGCTTGGAGAATTAGTTATTGTTAAATTGCATAATCAAATAAATTAGCTTAGAATCCTTCTAGGTTTTCAATTGATGTAAAACAAGATAGCTTTTTAACTTTATGAGTAATGTAATTACATACATGAAATGAATAATGTAATGACTGCGGAAAATCTGGCACAAGGGGATGCAATTCCCTTATATCTTTTGGGAAATCTATTAACAAATGATTGAAATCGCAGTTTGCTTCCACAATCGTTAACCTCATAAAAGAAAATCCTTTTCATGGGCAAATTTATCAAATAGTATATGATCACACAAGAACCAACAATTCTACAAATTAGAGATATATTTCTAAAATGTTTTTAAGTAAAATTTTAGGCCTTTAATGTACCCTTAATAGTAGCTTAGAATTTAGTAATACTAGAAATGATAGTAAAAATGGCAAATTAAGAATCTTATACTACTTTATAATCCTAAAATAAATATACATCTCTTTTTTCTTAGAGACTACTAAGAATAAGCACTAAATCAATAATATTGCAATTGGAAATACTAATGGACATATGCTAAAATTCTGAATCAACTGCAATAGAAAACAAATGAAAATAATTGTACGATAAATTTGACTAACTACAAAAACCCAAAAAAAACAAGTTAAAAGCATCATATAGTAAGATGATTAAAGACAAATAGTCAAATACAACATGGTTTAGCAAGTTAACAATGAACCCACCTGATATTATTAGTATTACTATTAACCTTAAAAAGAAAGAAGAAGAAAATTATGCAGTAGTTCTTCGAGGGTTTCTAGTTTCTAGTACTTAATTCACTCAGGCTATGTTTGATTGTAAAAATTATAATCCCGAGATTATAATCCATAAGATTATAATCCAAAAACTATCAATCCAAATATCGTAACACTGAAAGCGTTCTTCAGGTAATCAAATAAGTGCAGCAAAGCCAAACTATAAACAAATACGAAAATATATATATATATATATATATATAACCAATTGAAAGGATTATCATCTCACTTTATCAGTTAATACAGGCTTAACACACAGGTTTCACCTCCTCAGTTCAAATGTGATACTCTTTGTCCAAATACCGACTAATACTGTGAGATCCCAAATTTTATGAAATGAAAGTATTCAACTTTTTTATAATTATTCTATTTGGTAAATAGTTATATTGATAAAAGTTTAAAGTTAAGGGTGATATTTGAAAATTTTGCAAAGTAAGCAAGTTGTTATAAAATATTCGATTGGCCGGGGAATATTTGTTTTAATAGGGAATATTCGTACGATGAAACAATCATTGGTAAACCCCACAATGGAAGTATTGTCGCAGTTAGAAAACGACAGAAATATCTTTTTATAAAAATAACGGCGAAAGTGTTACCATTAAAACCTGTTGAACTACCCGGTAGTAAAAGTACAGTAATACGCGTGGTTTCATAGTAGCACATAGTATTGATTATTGATGCTTACAACTCACTCAGTTATACTCAATTTTTGCTACAGTAATTGATGCATCATATCTCTCATATTATTGATTCAATTATTATCACAGTATCATCTGTATAATATGTTATATTATTAAATCAATAATTGAGACGACAAAGTTATTCATATTATTATTTGTAATATTGACAATGTCTAGAAGTTCTGTCAAGGAGAGGTTAGATAATCTAATTGTGCGCCAATAGGGAGAAATCCTTATTGGAAAGCCCCCTCTTTCCTGGGAACGATCTAGTTGTTAAATATTGTGAATTATAATATTAATGATGAATAAGTTCGTGTTGATTAAAGATGAAATTGATAGTTCCATTGTGTGGGAATTATTAGTGTTAGTGGAAATAGATATTTATTTCGATTATAATTGATGTAAGAAAGTTATATTGACCAATCGGGTAATTAACCAGATAAATGAGCAATTAATTGCTATTAATTCACATGCTTATAGCTATGTGTTCACATATATGTACAATTGATTCACATGATTTACTATTAGGGGAGTTGGTGCAAGTTTAATAATACTTGCATGACTAAGTTAAAAATGGAGGTATAGTTGAAGGTATTATACTATAATTAATTTTTCACATGTTTAGAACTATTGAGTCACATGATTTACTATTGATTCACATGATTTACTATTAGGGGAGGTGGTGCAAGTTTGATAATACTTGGATGACTAAATTAAAAATAAAGGAAAAGATGAAGGTATTATACTGTAATATTTCGAGCCCCAAAATGTGCAATTATGGAAACTATATTTTCCTATAAATAGAAGCTCATTCCTTCATTATTTTTTACCAATTCACTAAGTCTCACAAGAGCAATTATTATAGAGAAATTATAGAGAGAGAAGCTACAGAGAGAAAGAAGAAGGGAAGTCTGCTACTTCATAATTCTAGTATCCAGTCTTCTTTTGAGGTAAGGGATATTATTATTATAGTAAGGGGTAGTATTCTTTCGTATTCATGAAGAGAGTTATTTTCTTTCAATACTCGTAAGGGTTGTTATTCCATTCTTTATTATTATGTTGGAATAACTTGTATCTCATCAATCTGCATACATGGTGAAATTCTTACATTATTCCATTCTTTATTATTACATTGGAATAATGCATGCGTATGGTCTATCGCATGCCCGTGAATTACATTTGTTATTTCATTCTTTATTATTCATTTGGAATATCACATGCATGCGGATTACGCATGACCGGTTCCATTCTTTATTATTACATTAGAATACCACCGTCTGCAGACGGATTATGCATGACTGGTTCCATTCTTTATTATTACATTGGGAATAACACGTGCATGCGGTCTATCGCATGCATGTTGAATTCTTCATTATTCCATTCTTTATTATTACATTGAAATAACTTTTACTATGTGGATTACCGCATGCATGGTGAATGATCCTTTGTATTCATTCCTTATTAAATTGTGGAAATGATCTGTCTACGTGGATTATCGCATGGCGGGTGAAAATCCATTTGCAGTTTCATATAATCTATTATACTCGTATGCGATATCATTTCTTTTGTACTCGTCATGGAATATCATTTTCTTTGGTATTTTTTTACGAGTTACTATTCACGGGTTACGATTCACCCGATTACTATTCACTCTAGTATTATTCACTCGGGTATTGAGGTACTTTTTAGTATCCGTAAATTTACTAATCACGAGTTACTATTCACGGGTTACTATTCACCCAAATTACTATTCACCCGAATATTATTCACTCGGGTATTTGGGGTACTTTTCATGTCGGGGTACTATTAACGAGGTACTATTCCCGAAGTACTATTCATAGGATACTATTGCGGGGTACTACTTACTCGAAAAATATATTTATTTTTTGTCCAAATTATTTTTGGTACATGAATATTATTCTTGAATTTTACTCCACAAAGTAGTATCATGTTGACAATTTGGATATTTTTAAACACTGGATAAATTTAAAGTCTTTAATATTTATCCTTGATTTTGTTTGATTAATGTTTATATCATTGTCATCATCCTCATGCTTAAATTATGATGAAAGTCATCTTTGGCTTACGTGCAAAGATGGACTGTTGATTATTGGTTTTACAGTTGTATATCTTTGGCTTACGTGCAAAGATAAACTATTGATTGATGAGTATCTTTGGCTTACGTGCAAAGATGGACTGTTGATTATTGGTTTTACAGTTGTATATCTTTGGCTTACGTGCAAAGATGGATTGTTGATTATTGGTTTTACAATTGTATATCTTTGGCTTACGTGCAAAGATGAACTATTGATTGATGAGTATCTTTGGCTTATGTGCATAGATGAACTGTTTATTAGTATGATTATGACCAGGAATTATTTGGTATAATCATGACCCGTAATGTTATTGATGATGTGGTAAAAGTCCTCATTGGCCCGTAGTGCATTGATGGACAGTTATTGGTATGATTATAACCAGGGATTATTCGGTATAATCATGACCATTGATGATTACATGAATATCTTTGGCCGTAGAACAGGGATGATTCGATGATGTGGATTATTTTTTAAATTGAGTCTCAGCGATAAAATATTGATTATACACTTTTAATTCGTAAAAGATAGTAGATATCATGCTCTACTTGACTCTTCTAAAATACGGTTGTATGTCTTTGGCTTGTAGTGCAAAGATGAATTGTTAATGAATATCTTTGGTCATAGTGCCAAAGATGAATTTATTAGTATGATTATGAGCAGGAATTGTGATTTGGTATAACCATGATTTTTGATGTTTCAGGTGAAGATAGGTGATAAAAATTATCTTCGTCCTGGGTGCGAAGAGGAATTTAGAATCACAATTATGATTATGAGTTATTCATATGATTGTGGACAGGAATTGTTGATTGATGTTATAGGGATAAAACATTATTGGTGGACTTTTAACACGGATAAGATAATAGATCTGATGGTCTATTTGACTCTTCTAATGGATTGCTCGTTCCGCTGCAACTATGGTTGAAAAGTTTTATCATCTACCATATGTTCTAAATCTACGATTTATTCTTGATGAAGGCTATTGATGATGTAAATTATCTTTAGTGATGATATTAATTCTTTGGGCTAGTTGTGCTCACCCTTTTTGCTTCACAATTCCTTTCGTAATAAGAGTGTTCTTGGACGAACGCGAATAACGAGGGAATGAATCGGTGGTCTATAGTATGCTGAAGTTTCTCCTAAATAGTATGGAAATAATTTTATTGAGAACTTTAGATAAGTGTGTCGTATTGTATACGTCATTTGATATTTAATTTTGGTGAACCAAATAGGGTGAGGTGAACCCAACTTTGGAAGGGTGTTTTTCCACTATCATACAAGATGTCTAATGACATACAACCTCGTGTTATCATAAGACAGGGTTGTGCACATCCACTTGCTGAGTATATCTACGAGCACTACCTAAATGATCTTGGAGTTTGTTTGAAATATAATTCTCAATTGGAGAAAACGGAGATAATTATATGTCAAGAGAAGACTCACTGTGAGACCCTAGATTTTATGAATAAAGATTTAAATTTCTCAAAATATTTTTTTTTGAATATTATGGTGTGGATTTGATATAATGTTATAGTTGTGGGTAATATTTACAAATTTTGCAAAGTCAGCAAGTGGTTATATAATATTCTATTGGTCGGGGAATATTCATTTTAACAGGAAATATTCGTACGACGGCACAATCATTGGTGGACCCCACTACAGAAGTATTGTCGTAGTAAGAAAACGATAGAATTATCTTTTATTAAAAATAACGGCGAAAGTGTTACTGTTAAAAGTGTTGAACTACCTAGTAGTAAAAGTACAGTAATACGCGTGGTTGCATAGTAGAACACGGTATTGGTTATTGATGCTTACATGAGAAGTCACTCAGTTATACTCAATTATTGCTATAGTAATTGTTGCATCATATCTCTCATATTATTGATTAAATTATTGTCATAGTATCATCTATATAATATGTTATATTATTAAATCAATAATTGAGACGACAAAGTTATTCATATTATTAAATTGCAATATTTACAATGTCTAGAAGTACTGTCAAGGAGAGGTTTGGTTATCTAATTGCGCGCCAATAAGGAGAAATCCTTATTGGAAAGCCCCCTCTTTCTTGGGAACGACCTGGTTGTTAAATATTGTGAGTTATAATATTAATGATGAATAAGTTCATGTTGATTAAAGATGAAATTGATAGTTCCATTGTGTTGGAATTATTAGTGTTAGTGGAAATCGTGTAATTAATTGGATAAATGAGCAATTAATTGCTATTAATTCACATGATTATAACTATTTGTTCACATGTGTGTACTATTGATTCACATTCTTGTACTATTAGGGGAGTTGGTGCAAGATTGATAATTCTTGCATGACTAAGTTAAAAATGGAGGTATAGATGGAGGTACTACACTGTAATTCGTATTTTCACATGATTATAACTATTGATTCACATTATTTACTATTAGGGGAGGTGGTGCAAGTTTGATAATACTTGCAGGACTAAATTAAAAATGAAGGAAAAAAGGAAGGTATTATACTGTAATATTTCGAGCCCCAAAACGTGCAATTCATTTCTCACCAATTCACTAAGTCCCACAAGAGCAATTATTATAGAGAAATTATAGAGAGAAATTATAGAGAGAAAGAAGAAGAGAAGTCTGCTACCTCACTATTTCAGTATCCAGTTTTTTCTAAGGTAAGGGGTATTATTCTTTTGTATTCATAAAGAGAGTTATTTTTTTTCAATACTCATAAGGGTTATTATTCCATTCTTTATTATTATATTGGACTAACCTGTCTATGCGAAGTACCGCATATATGGTGAAATTCTTCTGTTATTCCATTCTTTATTATTCTGTTGGAATAACCTCATTTGCTCTGCCTTCGATCGCGCATGCGTGAATTACATTGTTATTCCATTCTTTATTATTACATTGGAATATCCTATCTCATGCGGATTACGAATAACACGGTTCCGTTTTTTTTATTATTACATTGGAATATCCTGCTTGTGCGGATTACGCATGACTGGTTTTCGTTCTTTTATTATTTTGTTGAATATCATGTCTGCATGCGGATTACGCATTGTTCCATTCTTTATTATTACATTGGAATAACACATGCATGCGGTCTATCGCATGCACGGTGAATTTCATTATATTCAATTCTTTATTATTACATTGGAATAACTCATTTCTCACGCGACTACCGCATGCATGGTGAATTATTATGTTATTCCATTCTTTATTATTCTATTGGAATACCACATACATGTGGATTCAGCATGCATGGTGAATGATCCTTCGTATTCATTCTTTATTAAATTATGAAAATGACCTGTCTGCGTGGATTATCGCATGGCGGTGAAAATCCATTTGCGATTTAGATATAATATTATACTAAATTATCATTTCTTTTATACTAAATATGAAATATCGTTTTCTTTGGTATTTTTCTGTTACGAGTTACTATTCATGGGTTACTATTCACCCGATTACTATTCACTCTAGTATTATTCACTCGGATATTCGAGGCACTTTTCGTGTCGGAGTACTATTCATGAGTTACTATTCACGAATTACTATTCATGGGGTACTATTCACCCAAAAAATATATTTCTTTTTTGTCCAAATTATTTTTGGTACATGAATATTATTCTTGAATTTTACTCCACAAAGAAGTATCATGTTGATAATTTGGACGTTATTGAGTTCTGGATAAATTAAATTATAAATCTTTAAAATTTATCCTTGAACTTGTTTTATTGAATTATTATGTCATTGTCCTCATCCTCATGTTTATATTGTGATTAAAGTCATCTTTGGCTTACGTGCATAAATGGACTTAGTATGATTATGACTAGGGATTATTCGGTATAATCATGACCGTAATGTGACGAATGATGTAGTAAAAGTCCTCATTGGCATGTAGTTCATTGATGGACAGTTGTTGGTATGATTATGACCAGGGATTATTCGGTATAATCATGACCATTGATGATTACATGAATATCCTTGGCCGTGAGTGCGAGGATGATTCGGTTTTATTTATTAAAATTTGAGTCTCGGCGATAAAGTTGATGAAAAACTTTTTAAATCATAGAAGATAGTAGATTTTATGCTCTACTGACTCTTCTAATGATTGCTTATTCCGCTAGATTGTTGATCTAAAACTTGTTGTCTATTATATTCTATCGGTTGTTATCTTTGTTGAAGGCTAGGATAATTTATTACGTATTATCTTAGTCATAATATTTCTTCTTTGGGCTAGTTGAGCTCACCCTTTCTTTTCATTGTTCTCTTGAAATGAGAATATAGGCTGGGACGAGTCGGAGAATGGAGTGATGGTCCAGAATAAATGGCTTTAGTAGTCCTCACTATTCTACGGAATAATGTGATAATAATTGTAATAAGGACACCATTGAGTGTGGATATTGTCTAGATGACAATATTCTTGTTTAAACTCTCAGCTATGTTTTGTCGTATTTTACACGACTGTTGTATAATTAAGTTGTATTTGAATTTATGTACCATGTATCTGGCGACTCAAGATGGGTGATGTATACCTGTTTTGGGGGCGTCACAGTTGGTATCAAAGCTTAGGGATATGATTCCTGGCTGAGATATAAGACAAGAACTAGGAGGGGAGAGACGGGGAATTCCTTCGCTAGTATGACCTACCTAAGTTTATTTGGTATTTAATTGGTCGATCAGAGTATAGGGATAATATGTGATATGTCAATTAACCCTTGTTTTGTGACAATGTTTGAAAATGGCATCTGAAATTGTTGAGATCAGCAATGAAGCACATGAGACCGTTGAGTCACCAACGATCAATACCCAGGATAATGTGCAACAGGAATAAAATAATCCTCAGGTAAACAATAACACCGATGAAATGGTGAACGATGGGATGTTCAGAGGCTTTATGCAATTCATGCAACATCAGGCGAGAGAGACTCCTATTCAAAATGCAGGTGGAAACACTGACAATCCACGGTTGGTCACCGCTAAGCAGTTCAAGGAGCTGGGACCACCGGAGTTTTTGGGAAAGCTAGAAGCACTTAAGGCGGAGACGTGGTTAAATCAGATCACCAAGATATTTGATGTCTTGGGATGCTCCGAGGAGCAAAAGGTTTCCTTTGCCACCTTTATGTTGCGTGAAGAGGCAGATTACTGGTGGGAATCTGTAAAACGTACCCAGCCTAACGCACTCAAGATGTCTTGGGAGAAGTTCCAAGAGCTGTTCAACGACAAGTACTTTTCCGAAAGTATTCGTCACATGAAGGAGGTGGAGTTTATCAAGTTGGAGCAAAATAATATGACCGTGTCGCAATACGAGGCTAAATTTGCAGAGTTATCCCAGTTTGCATCCCATTTGGTCGATAATGAGGAACGAATGACGCGAATGTTTCTAAGAGGTTTAAAACCCGAAATACATCAATACCTCATTTCTTACAAACTTTGTTTATATTCTGATGTTATGAATAGGGCTCAGTTATTGGAGCGCGATAATGAGTCAACACAACCAAAAGGTAACGAGCAACAACACGATAATAATCGTACCGGTGGCAACGGCCATCGGAACAATGATAACCATCGTGGGGGAAATTATCATGCCAAGAATGGTAACCACTTCGGTGGTAATCATGGTAAAGATAATAGGAGTGGAAATTTCAAGAAGATAAGGTTCAACAATGATGGAAAGACAGCAGCACCAACACCCATTTTCAAGGAAGGAGAACGACCACCAATTGTATGCTTCAAATAAAGAGGGGAGGGACATATCAGTCCAAACTGCATGATGCAGTCCAAAGCATGTTACAATTGTGGAAAAGAAGATCACCTAGCCCAATTTTGTTGTGCACCAAAGTCAAGTCCAGTTGGGACGGTGGCACCAAAGGCGGATACGGACAAAACAAAGTCGGTAGTTTCAGGAAGAGCGTTTTTCATGACTTCTCAAAAAGCGAGTGACCCGAACGAAGTTAACACGGGTTAGTTAATTATAAATTCTTGCGACGTCTATACCTTATTAGATACCGATTCTACCCATTCTTTTATCTCTCTTGCTTGCGCTCAACGTTTAAATTTAACCCCAGAGAAGTTAGACTTTGACTTATTGGTTGAAACTTCGTTAGTAGAAACCGTGGTTATCTCCACTGTTTATAAATCTTGTTGATTCAAATTGACACTTTCACGTTACCTGTCGATCTTATTTCTTTGAAAATACTTGCATTTGATGTGATTTTAGGGATTAATTGGTTAACTACTCATCAAGCTTTTCGTAAGGTTGTTAGCTTTCATATTCATAACCAACCTATTATGCGAATTCAAGTAACCAAACCCTAAAGTCAATCACTGTCATATCAAGCCATAAGTAAAGAGTTCCGAGCCATTCGCTGGTGACTTCCTTATGTAGAATGCACCGAAGCCAGACTTTCTGTAGGGGAAGCTGTGAATGACGATGGTAAGTTGATAGGTATCAATGTGACGTACTATCCAAGTCTTGGATGAGAGTCATGATTTTGAATGATATTTCTATTGTTAATAAATTTCCTGACGTATTCTTGAAGAACTTCCTAGCATACCCCTAGAGCGTGAAATCGAATTTTGTATTGACCTCAGTACAAAACCCATTTCTAAAACCCTTAAATATTTCTTTAACCAAAACGAACGTATAATGCGCCAAGGACGTTGGCTCGAGCTGTTGAAGATTACGACTATATCATTTAATATCATCGTAGAAGAGCGAACGTGATAGCTGACGCGTTGAGTAGAAGATCGTATGCGTTTACGAGTGCGATGTTGTTAACACAAAAACCCATTTCGTATAACTTACAAATGATGAAGATAGAGTTAAAGACTCTAGGGACCCACGTGAAGATAACGAATATACGATTAGAATCGACTTTAATCGATAAAGTTAAAGACGCTCAAGCTACACACCCGAATCTGATGAATGTGAAGAAGAAGGTTCAAGAAGGCGTTATCTCAACCCTCGATTTAATTGGCCTATTTGAAATCCTTGATCGAGTAGGAACTATGGCCTATAGACTCATTTTACCGCCAAGTATGTCGCGTGTTCATAACGTTTTTCACGTATTGTTGTTAGTAAAAACTTAGTCTTGGGAGACTTTGGAGAAAAATTTTAGAATAATTAATGAATCTAAAAAATTATGAAATCATGGGGGTTTTATAGAGCATGTTAAAAGCTTTCCATAGCCTCGAAAATGGACTAATTCCGATAACGGATGAAGAAGTTATGAAGATTTGAAGTATGTGTCAAAAGTTGCAAAATTTGGAAAATTAGAGTTAAGTGCCAAAGGTCGAGCACCGAGGCACTAGGCTCAGCGCTTAGAATCTGTTCTTGGGTGCCTAAGCGCTTTCCCAAGGCCAAATTTGGGCGCCTAGGCGCTGGTCAAGTGTTAAGCCAAAATATGTCCGAACGTCCTTTAGTAAATTGGGCATAACTTTTTCATACAAACTTCGATTGAGGTGATTCAGGATGATTTAGAAAGATAACGAGTAGACCTAAAACTTTCATTCTTTATATGTTGAGATTTGAGGTCGGTATCAAGGCCTAAAATGGCTATTTTAGGGACTGATGTGCATTCAGAGGCAATCGGAGGACATCGGGTATGCACGTATGCAACGTGTAATTAATGTTTTCGACGATAAAGGTATTCAAGGTATCCTCACCTCTTTGGCATACCAGGTACGTACGTAAATTTTGAGGGCGAAATTTCATAAGGAAGGGAGATTGTGAGATCCCAGATTTTATGAATAAAGATTTAAATTTCTCGAAATATTTTTTTTTGAATATTATGGTGTGGATTTGATATAATGTTATAGTTGTGGGTAATATTTACAAATTTTGCAAAGTAAGCAAGTGGTTATATAATATTCGATTGGTCAGGGAATATTCGTTTTAACAGGGAATATTCGTACGACGACATAATCATTGGTGGACCCCACAATGGAAGTATTATCGTAGTGAAAAAATAACAGAATTATCTTTTATTAAAAATAACGGTGAAAGTGTTACCGTTAAAACTGTTGAACTACCAGGTAGTAAAAGTAAAGTAATACGCGTGGTTGCATAGTAGCACACGGTATTGGTTATTGATGCTTATGTGAGAAGTCACTCAGTTATACTCAATTATTGCTACAGTAATTGCTGCATCATATCTCTCATATTATTGATTCAATTATTGTCACAGTATCATCTATTTAATATGTTATATTATTAAATCAATAATTGGGATGATAAAGTTATTCATATTATTAAATTGCAATATTTACAATGTCTAGAAGTTCTGTCAATGAGAGGTTTGGTCATCTAATTGCACGCCAATAAGGAGAAATCCTTATCGGAAAGCCCCCTCTTTCTTGGGAACGACCTGGTTGTTAAATATTGCGAGTTATAGTATTAATGATGAATAAGTTCATGTTGATTAAAGATGAAATTAATAGTTCCATTGTGTTGGAATTATTAGTGTTAGTGGAAATCGATATTTATTTCGATATTAATTATTGTCTGGAAGTTATACTTACCAGTCGGGTAATTAATCGGATAAATGAGCAATTAATTGCTATTAATTCACATGATTATAACTATTTATTCACATGTGTGTACTATTGATTCACATTCTTGTACTATTAGGGGAGTTGGTGCAAGATTGATAATACTTGCATGACTAAGTTAAAAATAGAGGTATAGATGGAGGCACTATACTGTAATTCGTATTTTCACATGATTATAACTATTGATTCACATGATTGAACTATTGATTCACAATATTTACTATTAGGGGAGGTGGTGCAAGTTTGATAATACTTGCAGGACTAAATTAAAAATGAAGGAAAAGAGGAAGGTAGTATACTATAATATTTTGAGCCCCAAAATGTGCAATTATCGAAACTATATTTTCCTATAAATAGAAGCTCATTCTTCCTTCATTTCTCACCAATTCACTAAGTCTCACAAGAGCAATTATTATAGAGAAATTATAGAGAGAAAGAAAAAGAGAAGTCTGCTACCTCACTATTTCAGTATTCAGTTTCTTCTAACGTAAGGGGTATTATTCTTTCGAATTCATGAAGAGAGTTATTTTCTTTCAAGACTCATAAGGGTTGTTATTCCATTCTTTATTATTATGTTGGAATAACCTGTTTATGTGAAGTACCGCATACATGGTGAAATTCTTCTCATTATTCCATTCTTTATTATTACATTGGAATAACTTTTGTGCATGCAAGGCTCTATCGCATGCCCAGTGAATTCATTTGTGACACCCCCCAAATAGGTCTACATCACCCATTCAGATCGCCTATATAACATGGTATGTAAACAACTACAACTTTATTAATACAACCCATAAACCGTGAGTTTAAATACAAATATTGTCATCTAGACAATATACATACCCAACTAAGTCCTCGTTACAATTATTGATAACAATACTTTACAAAATGGTGAGGACTACTAAAACAACTTCCTAGAACCTTCATTCCGCACTCTTACTAAAGACTCGCTACATTCTCACCTCCTGAGAAGAAAAATGGAATAAAAAGAAAAAGGGTGAGCTCAACTAGCCCAATAAAGAATATTATGACTAAGATAATATAGAACAAATTATCGTTAGTCTTCAATAGGGAAAAATCTGATAGAATACAATAGACAACAAGTTTTAGATCAGCAGCGGAAATAATAATTCATAGATGAGTTACGTAGAGAATGAAATCTACTATAATCTATGAATTTAAAAGTCCATCATCAATATTTTATCCTCGTAACATCAATCAATATACATCTTGAATCAAATATTCATCTTTTGCACTCAAAGCAAAGATATTCATCATCGGTCATGTTCATCTCAACACTGCTCATCTTTGCACTACGGGCCACGAGATATTCATTATAAAATCATTTATCTTTGCACTACAGCCCAAAGATATTCAATAATATCATTATTTAGGACCGAGGATGATGAAAAATATTTTAAAGGAAACGAATCTCGTGAAACAAAAGAATAAATATCAAGGATTCAGATTTCAGAAATATTTCATGTCCAAAAATACCTCATAAATAATCACAGTGGAATAAAATTCAAGAATGATCAAAACATGGATACAATCAAAGCTAGTATCCATAATAGATATTTTGGACGAAAAAGGAAAATTTTCATTTTTCGATGAATAGTCAGATTCATGAATAATGTCGATATCGTAAATAATAATGTCGATACGTGAATAGTAACCCCCACACAAAAAAGTTCCAAATTTGATTAAAAGTTCAAACTAATATTTCGCAGATAATGATATTGAAGAAAATAATATCATTTAAAAAGAAAATAACATTCCTTACCTCGAAAAAAAGATTTCTAGTTGAAACACCTGATATATAAGCTATGACTTGAACTTGTACCAGAGTATAGCAACACTCAAAGTATCAAAATACTCACAAGAATACACTCAATATATCGAGAGAGAGAGAGAGAGAAGATTTCAGCTTCGTAATTTTCAATTCTAACCCAAGACCTTATTTATAGAAATTGCTTAAACACCAAAGCAAAGAAATTTAATAAAATAATAATATACTTTTCTTAATTTCCTTAGCACATCTCACCAGCTGATTCAACCATTAACATGTGCCACTCAAATGGAAAAAACGTTTTCCTTGATAAAAATAAATAAAACTTCCAAAAATTAATTATTTCGGAACTTCGGAACTTCAATAATTCACAATAAATAGCCCTTTTGTCAGAAAAATTTGAACCACATATCGTTTCCATAGGAAATTTCATTCTCTACAACTTTTTAGAAGAAAGTTTTTCCAAATTCCAAATAGAAATTGACCGAAATCCATAAACGGGCGATTTTACAGGCTATAATCAAATTTCGGTCAAGAATTGGGGTCTACCGACACACAAAACATGTGTTAATCATTTAATGCCACAAAATACTCTTCCTCCTCATATACTCATATATCTCACATTCATTGTAAAAATATCACCATCGATATATTATTAAAATAATATATTTAAATGAATTATTTTATCAGAAAAAGATAAAATATTAATTTTCAATAATTGTCACATTAAAAATTTTCTCCATCTATATCCACATAAAATCAATATTTTCCTCATCAATAATTAATTATTCACAAATAATATTACAGAATCACAATACTGACAACCAGGCAGTTCCCAAGAAAGAGGGGGCTTTCCAATAAGGATTTCTCCTTACTGGCGTGCAATTACATGACCAAACCTCTCCTTAGACAAAACTTTCTAGACATTGCCAATAATGTTATCTAATAATATTATTCAAATAATATGAATTATTGATCTGATAATGAAAATATTGTGCCAATTATTAAAACAACAATAATATTAACGTAGCAATTATTGAATCAATAAAATATAATATTGAACAGTAATTACTGTAACAATTATTGAGTAATGCCTTCTTACGTAAGAATCAATAATTGGTGCAATGCCTTCTTACGTAAAAATAATTGGATATTTTTAAACACTGGATAAATTTAAAGTCTTTAATATTTATCCTTGATTTCATTTGATTAATGCTTATATCATTGTCATCATCCTCATGCTAATATTATGATGAAAGTCATCTTTGGCTTATGTGCAAAGATGGACTGTTGATTATTGGTTTACAATTGTATATCTTTGGCTTACGTGCAAAGATGGACTGTTGATTATTGGTTTTACAGTTGTATATCTTTGGCTTACGTGCAAAGATGAACTATTGATTGATGAGTATCTTTGGCTTACGTACAAAGATGGACTGTTGATTATTTGTTTTACAGTTGTATATCTTTGGCTTACGTGCAAAGATGAACTCTTGATTAATGAGTATCTTTGGCTTATGTGCATAGATGAACTGTTTATTGGTATAATCATGACCCATAATGTTATAGATGATGTGATAAAAGTCCTCATTGGCCTGTAGTGCATTGATGGACAGTTATTGGTATGATTATAACCAGGGATTATTCGATATAATCATGACCCGTAATGTTATAGATGATGTGGTAAGAGTCCTCATTGGCCCGTAGTGCATTGATGAACAGTTATTGGTATGATTATAACCAAGGATTATTCGGTATAATCATGGCCTTTGATGATTACATGAATATCCTTGGTCGTAGTGCAGGGATGATTCGATGATGTTGATTATTTATTAAGCTGAGTCTCAGCGATAAAATATTGATTATACACTTTTAATTATTAAAAGATAGTAGATATCATGCTCTACTTGACTCTTCTAAAATACAGTTGTATGTCTTTGGCCTGTAGTGCAAAGATGAATTGTTAATGAATATCTTTGGTCGTAGTGCAAAGATGAATTTATTAGTATGATTATGATCAGGAATTATGATTTGGTATAACCATGATTTTTGATATTTCAGGTGAAGATAGATGATAAAAATTATCTTCGTCCTGGGTGCGAAGAGGAATTTAGAATCACAATTATGATTATGAGTTATTCATATGATTGTGGACAGGAATTGTTGATTGATGTTACAGGGATAAAACATTATTGGTGGACTTTTAACATGGAGAAGATAACAGATCCGATGGTCTATTTGACTCTTCTAATGAATTGCTTCGTTCAATGCAACTATGGTTGAAAAGTTTTATCATCTACCATATGTTCTAAATCTCTAATTTATTACCGATGAAGGCTATTGATGATGTAAATTATCTTTAGTCATGATATTCTTTATTGGGCTAATTGTGCTTTCACCCTTTTTGCTTCACAATTCCTTTCGTGTAATAAGAGTGTTCACGGATTGAGCGAGGATAAAAGGGAATAGAATCGGTGGTCTATAGTCATTGAGGTTCTCCTAAATAGTATGTAAATAATTTTATTGAGAACTTTAGATAAGTGTGTCGATTAGATACACGTCATTTGATATTTAATTTTGGTGAACCGAATAGGGTGAGGTGAACCCAACTTTGGAAGGGTGTTTTGCCACTATCATACAAGATGTCTAATGACATACAACCTCGTGTTATCATAAGACAGGGTTGTGCACATCCACTTGCTGAGTATATCTACGAGCACTACCTATATGATCTTGGAGTTTGTTTGAAATATAATTCTCAATTGGAGAAAATGGAGATAATTATATGTCAAGAGAAGACTCACCATTGGAAAGAAGATGATAGTAATCTTCTTGTTTTTCTTTGGGGACTATTAATCAACCAAGGATAATTCTCAGAGACATATGATATCTATCATAACCTGCACGCATGGCCTCCCATATACGAAGGTTTCTCGAGTATTTTCCAAAGATTTTAATTTCTAAAATAAAGCTTATTGATTGTACTTTTATATAAAAAAGTACCATTGTAAGGTTGTGGTTTATGGCACCATGAGAGTTACATATATTTGTATTAAAACTCATAGTTTAACTGTGGTCGATTCTCGCATTTACATTTTAAAAGTTGTATAAATGAAGTTTGTAAATGATTTTTATAGTGTGATATCTCATGCACTCGTAATGGGTCGTGTGGACCTATTTTTTGAAGGCGTCATTTAATAACCCGATATTTTTTATACAAATAAATTAGAAATTTTGCATATAATTTTTTTTATTATAAATATGGGGAATATGTGCCAAGATAATGTGTGTATGTATTTATGTGATATATTTATTACATGAATGATTTTAAATAATTTTATTTTAGAATTATTGATTGTTATAAACTATATTATTATAATAATTAATTTTGTAGTAGAAATGTTTTTATTAATTATTTTCCATGAAAATATAATCATATATTATTTATATAATATATGAAATGATTTTATTGAATTATTATAATAATTATTTTATTATATGAATTTTATTCGATTATTAAGTTAATTATTTTAACTTAATTAATAATGTTAAGTATGATGAGATAAATCGGATATGGCATCCAAACCCTAATTTTTGGATTTTGATCAAGGCATGAGAATAATAATATAATATTAATTATATTTTTATTTTTAGTGCTATACATATGTCTTCAGTATATGTGACCGATAAGGGTTGGTCAATTATGGTGTTATGTGATGCAATTCAGACATTCGTGTGTGAAACCCTAATTACAAATTTTAGAAACTAATTTTATTTTATTTTAAACCCTAAATGAAAGCTTAAGAACCTAATTATACATTAGGTGAGACAATTAAATAACCTAAGGGTTATGGTAATAAGGAAAGGTTAGTATTTAATATGTATACTAACTTAAGTGGATAATCTTGTTATTTCAAGTGACTAATAATTTTAAACCTATTTCTAGTAAACCTAATTAGGTTATGAGCTAAAGTCACATGTATAAGTAATTAAATTTCATAAGATTGGGGATGGAAACCCTAAATAAACAATTTGGGTAACATATATTAAAATTGTTAGACTATGTTCATTACATGACCCAAAACAATTAAAGGAGATGCCCAAAAAGAAATAAAATACAAGCCAATACTTAGCCCACTTGATTAAGGGTATTTTAGACTTTTGATTAATCACATTTATGCATTAAAATAAAAGCAAAATGGAGAAGATAATGGGGGCAAGGGGACCAGCCATATTAGGCCTTTTAAGGCAACAAAGTTAAGCTAATCAAGTTCCTTAATTAGTAACTCTTACATCAAGTACAAGTGTGTCCCTCTCCCATTGGTAGAAAATCTACTTAGCACCCTTAATCACATGATTAGGCTGATTTGAAAGAGATAAGGTGAAGCCTTTTATCCAAGGAACAACAAAAGCATGGGGGATATTAGTTAATCACCCCATTTCATTTTGCTAGACATTTCATTTCTATTATTTTTCTTCTTCTGTTTTTCTCCCAAGCTAGCAAGATACCAAGAGAGAAAAGAGAGAGAGGGGTTTGGTTTTGAAGAGAGAGAGAGAGGAGTGTGCTAGCTTGATTAATGCACCCTAAGGTTATATATTACTTTGATAAATCAAGAAAGGTTGCTACTAGATCAAGGTATAACCTAAATCTCCATCTCCATCTTCTTCTATTTTGTGTTATAGCAATATTTGTTGGGGTTATGAACTAATACTCAAGATACCCTAGTTCTACATATCATCATGTATGGAACTAAGTATCTTGAGTGTTAGATCAAAGGTTTAGAGGAAGAAATTGAGCATATGTTCTCCTAGGGGTTAAACCCTTGTTTTTCTTCCACTAAATCTTGTGTAACTCAAGTTTTACAACTTAAATTTGTGATATGTCGAAGGGTGCTAGATACATGAGTTATCTAGTAAACTCAAGTGGTAGAACACAAATCTAGCAAGTATTGAAGCCATGGGGGGTTGTTTTCCCCAAAACAGTCCACATAGGGTATTAAAGTTTTAAAACCCTAAAAAGCTACTATCCCCATTTTTCTTAAGGCTGTTTCGGATAGTTTCAAGTCTTTTAAAAATTTGGGAAAAATCACAGAGGTACCTTAAGAAGTTATCTACGTGTAGGAAAAAGAACGGATACGTTTCGATTTATAGGTTGTGTGTAATGGCTATTTCCGTAAAGGACTCCTAAATATTAACACCCGCATTTCTCACAGTGTATACATGAGAAAAATCCGAAATGTTTACAGTATGTTCATATATGCTTTGGGAGTATACCCAGAAAATTTCAGAATTTTCTGAGAAAAATTAGATTTATGAAAAATGAAGCAAGATCCGAGTGTTTTGGGCACTTTAAAATTAGTAAATCACTTTCTAAAATTCCACATAAATTTGAAGATCATTGTTGGGTCATATACTGTCTAAACTCAGAAAAGAAGAATTTTTGAAATTAGTTTGGTATTTTTCCTAAAAATGATGAAGTTATGAATAAAAGGAAATAAATAGTTAAATGATGTTTTAAATAAAAAAAAATATGATTTTAATGCTTGAATACTCCTAATATATAATATTATGACTATTTTAGGACATTTTGGTAATTTATAATAATAAATATTATTTATGACCTTTTATGGATATTAAATAAGTGGTTTTGTAAAGGGTGAACAATTAGAATAAATTGTTTATTGATCAAACAAATTATTAAAAAGTTATTATGATATTAATAATATTAGAATATGATATTGTTAAGTAAATAAAAATATTAAGATTAAAGCTTCATTAAAATATTATTAAATAATTAATCTTAGATTAAAATATTATTAAAAGATTAATAATATTAAATTAAAGTATTATTGAATGATTAAAATATTATTAAGTAAATAATAATATTCAAAATTTAATAAAATGTTATTAAAAATGTAATAACATTAGTAAATAAATAAAATATTATTAAATGATTAATAATATTAGTAAATGAATAAAATATTAATACGATTGGTAAATGAATAAAAGTATTATTAATTGATTAATGATACTAAAGCATAATTAAGATATTATTAAAGTAATAATATTAATGCATGATTAAAATATTATTAAGAGGATTAATAATATTATTAAAGTATTAAAATATTTTTAAGATGTTAATAATATTAGTAAGTGAATAAAAGTATTATTAGTGAACTAATAATACTAAGAGGAGAATTAAATATTATCAAGATTAATAATATTAATTGAATTAAAAATATTTTAAGTTATACTTAATGACTTTTAATATTTTAAGAAATAGTACATTAATATTTTAATATTAATGGTAATTATTTAAAAATAATTTTAAATATTTTAAAAATCATTTAAGGGTAATATAAATGTTTTAAAATATTTTGAGTTATTATAAATAACTTTAATATTTTGGCAATGGTTTCATTAATAGTTAAATAATAATTAAATGATAATAGAATTATTTGATATTTGAATCATTTAATAATGATTTTGGTGTTTGAAAATTCGTGATAAATTAATAAATGTTTATTGAGTCATTTAAAATAATATGACTGATATTTACAGATATTGAGTTACAGAATAGAGTCTTAGACTCGATAATTATCGATAAAGCTGACGGTACACCGACATATTTCAGAAATTGATCTAGACTTAGATATTTTGATTGTATTAATGTTTGTTTGTGATGTAATAACTGTTGAACATGTGTGATAATGTAATTAGGTTATGTGTTGACTGCGAAATACAGTACTATATGTTATAGTATATTGTTCTAATAGAACGAATGATCTGATTAATGATAGGTCGTGATATAAAAGATAAAACTAAGTTTCGTATTGTGATATACAAATATGAATGCCTATTTACATATAATTTGATTATGATATACAAATATATATGAATGAATATGCAAGTATGCTTGCATTAAGAAAAGTTGTAAAGTCCCCTGATAGATAATAGAAACATATGTACAAGGACTTAGAATGAATTGATTAAATGTGTTAGGTTGATCCTACATAAGTAAAACAGCTTTGTAAAGTCCTTAAAAAGAAATGATGTACAAGGACTATAAATATAGAAAGATCAAGCATATTAGGTTGATCTTATGATGTAATAGATAGGCTTGTCTGATCGTCGAGCACTGCACCAGAAATCGTAGTCTACCAGGAGAGTCAGAAATAACTCGAGAGCTATCGAGGCAGAATCGTAGTCTGCAAGATAGTTGATCTTAGAGTTCGTAGACTGCCAGGAGAGACGAGGAAGGATCGTAGTGTGTCGAGTAGTACTTCCTCGGAGCCGTAGTCTACTGAGGAAGTCATGTTCAGAATCGTAGAGACAGCCTGCTGACGAGCCGACCGAGTATCTGCCAAAGCCAAGTCAAGAATCGTAGACTACACTCAGAGTTGTAGAGTCTACTAATCATACCAAAGGCAGATATCGTAGTAGAGCGAGATCAGATGAAGACAACAAGCACAACGACAGAAATCGTAGTGTCAAGATCTGATCTCAAAGTCGTAGTTTCTGCACAGCCAAAGCTGAATCGTAGAGTGCAGAACTAAGACCTTAACAGATGTGCTCACAATGCCAAATCAGAATCGTAGAGCAAATACGATTCTCAACAAATGAGCACTCCCTGAATATCCAAAGGAATGAAACCTCTTGTTGGCACTGCATAGATACGTCCCACCTGAAGGAAACCAGAGAACACTCAATAAATG
The DNA here is from genome assembly GCA_020205615.1 of Panax quinquefolius. Classification (NCBI taxonomy): domain Eukaryota; kingdom Viridiplantae; phylum Streptophyta; class Magnoliopsida; order Apiales; family Araliaceae; genus Panax; species Panax quinquefolius. The sequence continues at coordinate 141,720,882 of CM035154.1, forward strand.
GCATGCAGGCTAATAGAAGACCTAAGAAACAACTCAATCAACATCCAGATCGAGTTATGAAGCCATTTGAGATGAAGTCTTCCACAAAGAGATCAGAGGAAGACTTCTATAACTGACTAAGGAAAGTCAGCATATGCGGTAGCTATCAAGCAGAAAGATGACAACAATCTTGAAAGTAACCAGGATCGTAGTGTTTGCCAAACAAAGAAGGAACTGATGGAGTACACACTGAGAAACTGGTCAGCCTCTGAATAACAAGGCTAAAGTGATTAAGCATTGGGTCAGTCCATTGATGATAAGTGAACGGGAGATCATAAGGAGAAAGCGAACTGAACACGCCACAAATCTGAAGTGTCTTATTATTCAGAAGAGGCTAGAGCAATGAATCAAACCATCAGTACCTGAGAATAGTCGAGGCAAACAGAAATGATGAAGCACTGCACAAAAAGAAGAAGAGATGTTCTACACTGAAGATCAAGTGAACAATACCAGTCAACAAGACACTACGATCAGGTCCATAAAGACATGCATCAGAATCATAGAGTTCGAATAAATTTGAAGACCAAGCATTGGCAGCAGTTCTCAATCTGAAGGGTAATATTCAGAGAAGAGCTTATTGAGAGCATCGATGCAAGGACAACCTCTGATCTAGAAATCAGAAGGGTGAAATAAAGTGGTTGACCTGCCCAAGATATCAAAGTGACATATCTGATAGGGTTGGTGAAACAGCAGACTGCAGTGTCAGGAAGTCAAAAAAAGATGTCATGTCACATCTGCAGTCTGCACTAAATAAATCGAGATCTGCGAAGCAATTTGAATAGCTTTCAACGACTACTTTCCAACGGAAAGATTGGGAAGTAGTATAAATCAACAGAGCTTCAAAGATCTAGTGTTGCTGATGAGGGTGAAGTTGCAGAATCGTTGAGTTAGTGAATGCTATTGTTGACTCTACGAGTTCCACCAAAGATCAATAGAACAAGTCTCAGTGACAGTGAGACTCCCAAGGTAGAAGTGAAGCAGCTTTGAAGAAGGACTCATACAGATCAAAGCTTCAATCAACGAAGATGAGAATGCCACTAAAGATGGCAGCCAAGCTGAGATCCAAGAAGGCCAAGAAGATAGCATTCAGGAAAGTGGCTGAGTACACAGAAGATCAAAAGAGCCACTCTACGAATCACCATGAACCGAAAGCTAAAACTGAACAAGTTCAGAACCATGTCTGCAAAATATTCAAGAAGGGTTCAGGGATTGCTAAGTGCCAGACAAAGTCTACTAAAAGCACAGAGACTTAGTAAACCCAGATAGTGATGGTGCACAGCTGATACCAGATGAAAATGAGCAGAAAAGAATGAAGATCAGCTGCACTAAAGAAGAAGTGGTCCGGACTCGAAGCTGAAACCCAAGAAGACCACACCAAGCTGTTAAGTACATAAGATGTTCAAAGCTTAATGACATATTAGCAGCTCAGCACCAACAACATCAACAACTACAATAACAAAGAGCCAGGGCCTGAGGGGTCCTTGTCCAGAGGGACTAAATGAAGTTCTAAGCCTGCTGGGCTTGAAGAGTTCCTAGGGAACTAGAGAAGTTCCAAGGCTGCTGGCCTTGAAGAGTTCTTAGTAAACTGAAGTCCCAAGGCTGCTGGCCTTGAAAGAATCTTAGTGATTCAGGGTGCTGCCCTTCCTTAGTGGAAATCCTGCTAGTTGAAAGCAGAAGAATGGATTAGGAGCTTGATTCTATGAACCACTTTAAAACCCTTATGTCGTTTACTTTATGTCATTTACATTATGTACCTTAACTGCTATAACTGCTATGTATGTGTTAACTGCTTAAGTTAACTCTACGAACAATGTATGTCTGATTATGAATATATCAATGAAGGGGATCTTTTACCCATTCTGCTGTGCTTGAAAATATTCTTAAGTTTGTCATGTGCTACTTAATGAGCAGTACAACTTAATAAACAAGAAAAGAATTTAAAATTCTAAGGATCTATTCAACCCCCCCCCCCCCTTCTAGATCTATATTGTGCCTCATCGGGAACTAACACAATAAGATCGTGTAAGTATCCTACCTTTGCATTTTCTTTATGCAATGGACATGAGTAAGAATGTTTCAGAATTATATTATTACTGTACAGATTATTAATCATATATTATATACGCTCATTGATTGTCAACATGTTAGTATATGGTAATTCAGAAATATATTTTGTTCGTTAATTTCTATAAATGGTTATATAAGTGCCCCCACTTGGATAATCATTGCATTTAATCACATGTTGATACACCTTTGTTAATTGCCCGTATATATATATGTTGAATTATAGATTATTGTTGAATAAGATAAAACCTTATTATTATCCAACCGAATTGCCTTGGTTTGGAACCCCGACAAGTATGAACATCCCTTATATGAATAAAACTTTTATGCACCCAAGGTGGACAGAGTGAACGATAACATCGTTCTTGCATGTAGTATTGATCAATATAGGGTACAACGGGCTGATCACCCTCGTGCCCGTAAGTTATGATGGTTTACAGATGAAGTTCTGTTTAACCTTTTCGAAAATGAAAACAATGTTCATAGTATGTCCCCTTAACCCTATTTATAGTCAGTACGTAGTTTCAAAAATTTGAAAGAGGCTTGTTATGTTATTATTATCGGTTCAGATTACTTCATAACTATTAATTTGTTGTAGAAGGGTAGTATAAAGAAAATATTTAAATTCTTTCAACTTATATATATATAATTGTTATTACTTGTTGGGCACTCAAATGTTCATCCTTGCTTAATTTAAATATTTTCAGCTAAGTGTGAACAACCTGAAGGCTCTGCTAAGAACAAGGGAAAGGAAAAGGAAAGCTAACCAAATAAGATTGGTGGTAGTTTATGTAACAATTTGATATTATTAAGACAATGATACTTATTAATTATCGGTAATGAATGTTTAAAGGTCTCGTACCTGGGGATTAGACTCTGATGACATATAAATTAAGTTGATATTTATATTATTGTTATTATTATTAGTATTATTTCCGCTCATAGAAATGGTATCGTGAAGCACTGAATTCGGGTTTCAAGTACCTGGATTCGGGGGCTTTATAGTTGGTATCAGAGCTATAAGCATGAATTTGCGAAGAGCCCCGAGCCTCTCGCTGGTGACTTCCTTGTGTGGAATGCACCGGCGAGACTCTCCGTGAGGACGCCGATTCGATTCGGTGGCAAGCTAATAGGTACCCTTGTAAGGTGTTATGGTTGGAAGCACCATGAAAGTTACAGGTTGGTATCAGAGTTATAAGCATGAATTTGCGAAGAGCCCCGAGCCTCTCGCTCGTGACTTCCTTGTGTGGAATGCACCGAAGCCAGACTCTCCGTAGGGGATGCCGATTCAGTCGGTGGCAAGCTGATAGGTACCCTTGTAAGGTGCTATGGTTGGAAGCACCATGAAAGTTACAGGTTAGTATCAGAGCTTTAGGGTTAAAAACCTTAGGTGGGATAGACCTTAGGCTATAACCTTAGAACAGAGGGAAACGTTGAAAATATAAATAACTCATATAGAGTTTATAAAGAAATGAATTGACTAAATTCATTGTCAAACAAAATCAAAGATAACTTATATAAAACTATTATTTATTGTGTGTATATACTATATGCTAATCAGGATAATTTATGTGTGTAGATGTCTGGTGGAAAAGGCTTGTTATATGCTTAAATCATGAAGAAGGATCAAATCCATACCCCCGAACTAATATCAAAGCCAATAGCTGAAATAGAGGCCACAATGAAAACAACTCAGACGACGTGGTTATTGTAGAAAACGTAGTACCGGATCCGGGAGATGGTGGAGTGACGAATAGTGATTCGGACACTAAAGTTGAAGCTAAACAAGCATCAACAGAGGTGCAGGATCTGAGGAACAAGGTTTCTTCTCTAGAAAAGTTGTGGGAAATAGAAAAGTTGTTAAATAGTCAATTGCGTCAAGCGTTAATAGAAATAATGAAGAACAAGATAAGCTTAAAATCCAAATTGATCGGGATGGGAGCCACAAAGCAAACACATCGTAATGCAACTCCGAAGCAAGAAGGGAAAAGAAAGATAGAAGACCATGACTTAGGAAAATCCGATAAGAAGAAAGGAAAAGAATATGTTACCTTTGTGGCTATGAGGGACATACCACTCTATATTGTCTCGACTATAAATCAGGAGCATGTTTTATCTGTGGGATAGAAGGTCATCAGGCGAAAGGTTGTCCAAGAAAAAGGCGTAGTGAATAGGTAGTATAGGTTACATTGTGTAGGTCTTGTTTAATGTTAAGTATATACATGTAATGTAATGTTCCCAACTTTTGGTATTAGTCAAGGTTATAAATCCCAACTTTTGTAGTCACAAAGGGATGAATGATGTTTAAAGCGGTATGTGCTATGTTATATAAAAGTATTCACTAAATGAATATGAATCTAAGTTTGAGTAATGAAATGAGTTAATATACTAAACTTATATGATAAGATTTAGAATGTAAAGAATAATATATGGTTTTACTTAACGGATAATGCCGTTGAAGACGTCAAACTCGAAACCAAAGGGCGTAAGAGTCATCGATAACGTTGAGGACAACAACAAGCGACTTCGATGCGACACTTTGTAAACATGGTAGCACAAGCTATGCACGTGAGGAATGCCGGTCGTGGGAACCCCGGTGGGACAACCAACATGGCAAACTTTAAAGACTTTAAGGCGTGGGGGACCCTTGGAGTTTAGAGGGACAATGACCTGTTGAAGCCAGACTTAGGTTAAAGAGATTGAAAAAGCATTCATGGTAGCTAGGGTAGGTGGGAGGGGCAAAAGACCGCTTTTGCCACCTACATGATGAAGGGTGAGGCAAATTTTTGGTGGGAAGCGAATCGAATGAGAGGCGGGGAGGAGGTTGTTGTTACTTGGGATAGGTTTAAGACAACGTTCTTCTTGAAAACTATTTTTCATCTAGTATCACGAGGCTAGGATGGAGGTAAAATTTTTAGAGTTGAAGCGGGAGAATATGACGGTGTCCAGAATCGCATAAAATTGATGAGTTAGGCTAGGTTTGCTCCGCATCAAGTTGATCTGGAGGCTAGGAAAGCTAAAGGTTTGGTGGGATTAAAACCACAGCTCTCTACAACAAGTGGCGGTGTTTGCAGATCCCTACATTTGTGACACTCATGGAGAAGGCTATTATTCTTTGAGGAGGGAGTGAGGCCATGAGCCTCTACAACAAGGAGAAAAAGAACAAGAGTAAGGTCGAAGGAACTGGGAAGGTGGAAGTTAATAGTGGGAGTAAAAGGTGGTAGTAGTAAAAGGAAGGAAGCAATTTTGGAAGTTTACAGTAAAAGCAGGAGGGAGTTAAGAAGCAAGTTGTGCGATTAATGGAAACTATGGAAAGAACCACTCTGGAGAATGTTTGAAGGGAAGTTAAGTGTGTGCTTTCTGAAGTCGCAGGCGGGGGCCATATCTCTCCCAACTACCCCAATCCTAGGATGAACAGTGGGTGTTTTCTATGTGGATCGACTGAGCACAAGGTGAAGGATTGTTCGAAGAGGAGGACGGAGGCAGGGAGTGTGAATACTGGTAAGGGCAGTGGAACTCTGGCAATCACGGGACCAACGTCATCCAACAAGCCAACGAAATCAACAACAAAGGTCTACAACATGACGGTCCAGGATACCATAGTAGCTGGTGGTGCAATTCCAGGTATTATTCGTATAACTTTTATTTTCTTATGCATGATTTTCATATATATAGTAAATTATTTTATAAAAAAATTTTGAAGAAGGAATTTGAGTTCTTTTAGAAATCAAATTTCCGTTTAATCAGATAGACAAGCTTTACGTGAATAGGTTAAAGATCAAGATCGATCATTTATGATCAAGACCTACTTGCAATGATTGTATATGCTACGTACACTTGTATGTGTAGGTTTTAAAACGGTGATTCCGGGGACGGAATCTTTATAAGGGATGGTGAATGTAACAACCCGATATTTTCTATACAAATAAATTAGAAATTTTGCATATAAATTTTTTTTTTATTATATAAATATATAAATAGGGATATGTGCGAAGATAATGTGTGTATGTATTTATGTGATATATTTATTACATGAATGATTTTAAATAATTTTATTTTAGAATTATTGATTGATTATTATAAACTATATTATTATAATAATTAATTTTATAGTAGAATATGTTTTATTAATTATTTTCCATGAAAATATAATCATATATTATTTATATAATATATGAAATGATTTTTTGAATTATTATAATAATTATTTTATTATATGAATTTTGTTTCAGATTATTAAGTTAATTATTTTAAACTTAATTAATAATGTTAAGTATGATGAGATAAATCGGATATATGGAATCAAAACCCTAATTTTTGGATTTTGATCAAGGCATGAGAATAATAATATAATATTAATTATATTTTGATTTTTTAGTCTTTATAAATATGTCTTCATATATATGTGGATGAGATAAGGGTTGGTCATTATGGTGTTATGTGACAAACCCTTGTATTCTTGTGTGAAACCCTAATTACAAATTTTAGAAACTAATTTTATTTTATTTTAAACCCTAAATGAAAGCTTCAGTAACCTAATTATACATTAGGTGAGACAATTAAATAACCTAAGGGTTATGGTAATAAGGAAAGGTTAGTATTTAATATGTATACTAACTTAAGTGGATAATCTTGTTATTTCAAGTGACTAATAATTTTAAACCTATTTCTAGTAAACCTAATTAGGTTATGAGCTAAAGTCACATGTATAAGTAATTAAATTTCATAAGATTGGGAATGGAAACCCTAAATAAACAATTTGGGTAGCATATATTAAAATTGTTAGACTATGTTCATTACATGGCCCAAAACAATTAAAGGAGAAGCCCAAAAAAAAATAAAATGCAAACCAATACTTAGCCCACTTGATTAAGGTATTTTTAGACTTTTGATTAATCAAATTTGTGCATTAAAATAAAAGCAAAATGGAGGAGATAATGGGGCATATATACCCGGCCATATTAGGCCTTTTAAAGCAACAAATTAAGCTAATCAAGTTCCTTAATTAGTAAGTCTCTTACATCAAGTACAAGTGTGTCCCTCTCCCATTGGTGGAAAATCTACTTAGCACCCTTAATCACATGATTAGGCTCATTTGAAAGAGATAAGGTGAAGCCTTTTATCCAAGGACAACAAAAGTATGGGGATATTAGTTAATCACCCCATTTCATTTTGCTAGACATTTCATTTCTATTATTCTTCTTCTATTTTTTCCCAAGCTAGCAAGATACAAGAGAGAAAAGAGAGAGAGAGGGTTCGGTTTTTGAGAGAGAGAGAGAGAGGGTGTGCTAGCTTGATTAATGCACCCTAAGGTTATATATTACTTTGGTAAATCAAGAGGAAGCTTGCTTCTTAGATCAAGGTATAACCTAAATCTTCATCTTCTTCTTCTTCTTTTTTGTGTTATAGCAAGATTTGTTGGGGTTATGAACTAATACTCAAGATACCCTAGTTCTACATATCATCATGTATGGAACTAAGTATCTTGAGTGTTAGATCAAAGGTTTAGAGGAAGAAATTGAGCATATGTTCTCCTAGGGGTTAAACCCTTGTTTTTCTTCCTCTAAATCTTGTGTAACTCAAGTTTTACAACTTGGATTTGTGATCCGTCAAAGGGGGGTGCTAGATACATGAGTTATCTAGTAAACTCAAGTGGTAGAACACAAATCTAGCAAGTATTGAAGCCATGAGGGCTGTTTTTCCCAAAACAGTCCACATAGGGTATTAAAGTTTTAAAACCCTAAAAAGCTCTCATCCCCATTTTTCTTAGGGTTGTTTTGGATAGTTTCAAGTCTTTTAAAATCTGGGAAAATCATAGAGGTACCTTAAGAAGTTATCTACGTGTAGGAAAAAAAAGCGGACACGTTTTGATTTATAGGTTATGCGTAATGGCTATTTCCGTAAAGACTCCTAAATATTAACACCCGCATTTCTCACAGTGTGTATACATGGGAAAAATCCAAAATGTTTACAGTATGTTCATATATGCTATGAGAGTATATACCTGAAAATTTTAGAATTTTCTGAGCAAAACTCGATTTATGAAAAAATGAAGCAAGATCCAGAGTGTTTTGGGCACTTTAAAATTAGTAAATCACTTTCTAAAATTCCAGAAAAATTTGGGGATCATTGTTGGGTCATATACTTGTCTAAACCCAAAAAAAAAAGAATTTTTGGAATCAGTTTGGTATTTTTCCTAAAAATGATGAAGTTATGAATAAAAGAAAATAAATAGTTAAATGATGTCTTAAATAAGAAAAATGTGATTTTAATGCTTGAATACTCTAATATATAATATTATGACTATTTTAGGGCATTTTGGTAATTTATAATAAGAAATATTATTTATGACCTTTTATGGATATTAAATAAGTGGTTTTGTAAAGGGTGAATAATTAGAATAAATTGTTTATTGATCAAACAAATTATTAAAATGTTATTATGATATTAATAATATTAGAATATGATATTGTTAAGTAAATAAAAATATTAAGATTAAAATTCATTAAAATATTATTAAATAATTAATCTTAGATTAAAATATTAATTAAAATTAAAGTATTTAAATATTAATAATATTAAATTAAAATATTATTGGATGATTAAAATATTATTAAGTAAATAATAATATTAAAATTTAATAAAATATTATTAAAAAAATGTAATAACATTAGTAAAGGAATAAAATATTATTAAATGATTAATAATATTAGTAAATGAATAAAATATTAATACTGATTGATAAATGAATAAAAGTATTATTAATTGATTAATGATACTAAAGCATAAGTAAGATATTATTAAAGTAATAATATTAATGCATGATTAAAATATTATTAAGAGGATTAATAATATTAGTAAAGTATTAAAATATTATTAAGATGTTAATAATATTAGTAAAAGCGAATAAAAGTATTATTAGTGAACTAATAATACTAAGAGGTGAATTAAATATTATCAAGATTAATAATATTAAGTGAATTAAAAATATTTTAAGTTATACTTAATGACTTTTAATATTTTAAGAAATAGTACATTAATATTTTAATATTAATGGTAATTATTTAAAAATGATTTTAAATGTTTTAAAAATCATTTAAGGGTAATATAAATGTTTTAAAAATATTTTGAGTTATTATAAATAACTTTAATATTTTGGCAATGGTTTCATTAATAGTTAAATAATAATTAAATGATAATAGAATTATTTGATATTTGAATCATTTAATAATGATTTGATTGTTTGAAATTTCGTGATAAATTAATAAATGTTTATTGAGTCATTTAAAATAATATATGATGATATTTACGAGATATTGAGTTCTGAAATAGAGTCTTAGACTCGATAATTACAATAAAAAATTTGTCGATACCTTAAACGTATTTAGAAATTGATCTGGACTTAGATATTTTGATTGTATTAATGTTTGTTTGTGATCTGATAAGCTGTTGAACATGTGTGATAATAATGTGATTAGGTTATGTCTTGATTGCGAAATCAATCTTATATGTTATAGTATATTGTTCTAATAGAACGAATGATCCGATTAATGATAGGTCGTGATATAAAAGATAAAACTAAGTTGCATATTATAAGCGGTAGCATCGATCGTGCAATATCCTACCTTTGCATTTTCTTTATCTGATGGACATGAGTAAGAATGTTTCGAATTATATTATTACCGTCACATTATTAATCCTATATTATATACGCTCATTGATTGTCAACATGTTAGTATATGGTAATTCAAATATATATATTATGTTCGTTAATTTCTATAAATGGTTATACAAGTGTCCCCACTTGGATAATCATTACATTTAATCACATGTTGATACACCTTTGTTAATTACCCGTATATATATATATGATTGATTATAGATTATTGTTGAACAAGATAAAACCTTATTATTATCCAACCGAATTGCCTTGGTTTGGAACCCCGACAAGTATGAACATCCCTTATACGGGAAAAACTTTTTATGCACCCAAGGTGGATGAGAGTGAGCGATAACATCGTTCTTTGCATGTAGTATTGATCAATCAGAGTACAATCGGCCGATCACCCCGCGTGCTAGTAAGTTATGACGGTTTCTGAAATGAAGTTCTGCTTAACCTTTTCAAAAATGAAAACAATGTTCATAGTATGTCCCCTTAACCCTATTTATAGTCGATCGTAGTTTCAAAAATTTGAAAGAGGGTTGTTATGTTATTATTATCGGTTGATTACTTCACAACTATTGATTTGTTGTAGAAGGGTAGTATAAAGAAAACATTTAAATTCTTTCACTTATATATATATATATTATTTATTATTACTTGTTGGGCACTCAAATGCTCATCCTTGCTTAATTTAAATGTTTTTCATTAAAGTGTGAATAACACGGAGGCTCATAAGAACAAGGGAAAGGAAAAGGAAAGCTAACCAAATAAGATTGGTGATAGTTTATGTAACAATTTGATATTATTAAGACAATGATACTTATTAATTATCATGTAATGAATGATTAAAGGTCTCGTACCTGGGGATTAGACTCTGATGACATGTAATTTAAGTTGATATCTATATTATTGTTATTATTATTAGTATTATTTCCTCTCATAGAAATGGTATCGTGAAGCACTGAATTCGGGTTTCAAGTACCTGGATTCGGGGGCTTTACAGTCACAGATACTGTGACGCCCACAAAATAGGTAAACATCACCTATTCTGAGTCGCCAAATACATGGTACATAATAAAAATATAACCTTAAATATACAACATGAGTTGTGAGATTTAATACAAATATTGTCTTCTAGACAGTATTCAAACTCAAAATAAGTCCTCAATACATTTATTATCACACTATTTTATAGAATAGTGAGGACTACTAATACTATCATCTCATACGGCCACCCTCCAGTTCCCCAACTAGTCCTCGCTACGTTCTCATTTCAAGAGAACAATGAAAGCAAAAAAGGGTGAGCTCAACTAACCCATGAAAAATATTATGACTAAGATAATGCGAGAATAATTTATCTTTAGTCTTCAACGATGTTAAAACCGATAAAATATAATAAACATCAAGTTTAACTGCAGCGGAACAAGCAATCCATTAGAAGAGTCAAGTAGAGAATAAAATCTACTATTTTCTATAATTTAAAGGTTTTTCATCACTTTTATCATTTGAAACTTCGACAATAAATAATCCACATCATCCACACTTCTACGACCAGGATATTCATTAGTATCACGACCACAAATTATCCATGCACTACGGGCCAAGGATATTTGTGTTTTTCATCAATAATCATGATCATGCCAACAACTGTCCATCAATGCACTACGGGCCAATGAGGATTTTTACCACATCATTTGTAATTTTACGGTCATGATTATACCGTATAATCCCTGGTCATAATAATACCAAGTCCATCAATTCTTGCAGCTGGGTCTTTAACTCCTGAAGTTCAATAGGAGCCATTCAATATGGGGCTTTGGAAATGGGTTTTGTCTGGGAGTTCAAGGTCGATACAAAATTCAATTTCACGCCTGGGGGTAGGCGGGAAGTTCTTCAGAATACATCGGAAATTTATTAACAATAGAAATATCATTCAAAACTGACGTATTTTTGTTTAAATCTGTGACATGAGCTAAGAAAGCTTGACATCCGTTTTTCAATAAACGAATAGCTTTATGGCTTGAGATGACTGTGATTGATTTTAATGGTTTGGTTGTTTGAATTCGCATAATAGGTTGGTTAGGGATATGAAAGCTAACAACCTTATGAAAATAATCACTTTTTGCATGATGAGTAGTTAACCAATTAATCTCTAGAATCACATCAAATGCAAGTATTTTCAAAGAAATAAGATCGACAGTTAACGTGCGGGTGCCGATTTGAACTAAACAAGACTTATAAACAATGGATGTAATGAAGGTTTTTCCCAACGGAGTTTCAACAGATAAGTCAAAGTCTAATTTCTCCGGAGTCAAATTTAAACATTGAGCGCAAGTAGGAGAAATAAAAGAATTTGTAGAACCGGTATCAAATAAGGTATAGACTTCGCTAGAGTTTATGATAAGCTTACCCGTGATGACCTCGTTTGGGTTCCTTGCTTTCTGGGAGGTCACAACAAACGCTCTCCCTTGAACTACCGGCTTTGACTTTAATGGGACGGTTTTTGGTGCCTCCATCCCAGCTGAACTTGCCTTCCCTAAACGACAAAATCGAGCTAGGTGACCTTCTCTTCCACATTGTAACACATTTTGGACTGCTGCGTATAGTTTGGACTGATATGTCCCTCCCCTCAGCATTTGAAGCATATGATAGATGGTCGTTCTCCTTCCTTAACAACGGGTGCTGATGCTGACGTCTTTCCATCATTGTTGAATCCCCTCTTCTTGAAATGTCCATTCTTATTGTTTTGGCCATGATTCCCACCGAAGTGGTTACCATTTCTGGCATGTTGATTCCCTCCATGCTTATTGTCACCGCTTCGATGGTATTATCACTAGTATTATCATTTTGCTTGGTTTGCTCTCTTTTGGTTGGGTTGACTCATTATCGCGCTCCAATAACTGAGCCCTATTAACAACATCTGAATACAAACAAAGTTTATGAGAGATAAGATATTGACGTATCTCGGGTTTCAAAACTCTTAGAAACATTCGTGTCATTCTCTCCTCATTATCAACCAAATGGGACGCAAATCGGGACAACTCGGCAAACTTGGCTTCGTACTGCAACACGATCATGTTGTTTTGCTCCAGCTTGATGAAATTTACCTCTTTCATGTGACGAATACTTTCGGGAAAGTACTTGTCATTGAACAATTCTTGGAACTTCTCCCAAATCATCTTGGTCAAGGCGGGTTGAGTCGCTTTACGATTCCCACCAAGAATCACCTCGCCGCACTTAATAACATAAGGTGACAAAGGAACCTTTTGCTCTCGGAGCATCCCAAGACATCAAATATCTTGCAGATTTGCTTTATCCACGTCTCCGCCTTAAGTGGTTTTGGCTCTCCAAAAAACTCCGATGGTCCCAGTTCCTTGAACTGCTTAGCGGTGTCCGTCCGAGAGTTGCCAGTGTTTCCACACAGATTTTGGGCGAGGAGCCGCTCTTGCACGATGTTGCATGAATTGCGTAAAGACTCTGAACATTCCATCGTTCATCATTTGGTCGGGCTTTGTTGTTTGCATGAGGATTGTCGCCTTCTGATGCACATTATCCCGATTATTAATCAGTAGACTCAACGGTCTCACATGCTCCATTGCTATTCTCAACATTCTCGGATGTCATTTTCAAATATTGCCACAAAATAAGGGTTAATTAACATATCACATATTATCCCTATACTCTGACCGACCAATTAAATACCAAATAAACTTAGGTAGGTCATGCTAGCGAAGGAATTTCCCGTCTCTCCCCTCCTAGTTCTTGTCTCACATCTCAGCCAGGGATCATATCCTTAAGCTTTGATACCAACTGTGACGCCCCCAACTGTAAACATCACATATTGTGAGTCGCCAAATACATGATACAGAATACAAATACAACCTTAAATATACAACATGAGCAGTGACTTTTAATACAAATATTGTCTTCTAGACAGTATTCAAACTCAAAATAAGTCCTCAATACATTTATTATCACACTATTTCATAGAATAGTGAGGACTACTAAAACTATCATCTGGACCGTCACTCCGTTCCTCGACTAGTCCCTGCTACGTTCTCATTTCCTGAAGAGAACAATGAAAGCAAAAAGGGTGAGCTCAACTAGCCCAGTAAGAAATATTATGACTAAGATAATGCAGAATAATTTATCTTTAGTCTTCAACAGTGTTAAACTGATAAAATATAATAAACATCAAGTTTAACTGCAGCGGAACAAGCAATCCATTAGAAGAGTCAAGTAAAGAATAAAATCTACTATCTTCAATGATTTAAAAGGTTTTTCATCACTTTTATCGTTGAGACTCAGCTTAATAAATAATCTACATCATCCCTGCACTACGGCCAAGGATATTCATTAATATCACGACCATAAATTATCCATGCACTACGGGTCAAGGATATTCGTGTTTTCATCAATGGTCATGATCATGCCAACAACTGTCCATCAATGCACTACGGGCAAATGAGGATTTTTACCACATCATTTGTAACTTTACGCTCATGATTATACCGAATAATCCCTGGCCATAATCATACCAAGTCCATCTACATACTACATAGGAATACGTATTGACTTTCAACATAATATAAACATGAGGATGATGACAATGACATAATAATTCAATAAAACAAGTTCAAGAATAAATTTTAAAGATTTATAAGTTAATTTATCCACAAATCAATAATGTCCAAATTGTGAACATGATCTTTGCTTTGTGAGTAAAATTCAAGAATGCCTGTAAGAATATTTCCATGAAAAGATACTAGATGAAGCGCAAATATCCGGGATATTCTACTAATTTCATGGAGTATAGAAGCCAAAACTTTAACCAACCGAGTATAATAGAATATATGAAGCTGCAAATGGATTTTCGATCGCCATGCAGCGTAATCCACGTGAGATGGATCATTTCCACAAGTTAATAAGGAATGAATACAAAGGATCATTAACCATGCATGCGGTAATCCACATGAGCGAGTTATTCCAAAGAGAGTAATAAAGAATGGAACCGAATCAATGCGTAATCCGCATGCATGCGATATTCCAATGAGAATAATAAAGAATGGAACCAGTCATGCGTAATCCACACAGCATGGATGTTCCAACGAATAATAAAGAATGGAACTAGGTCACGCGTAATCCATACAGATGTGGATGTTCCAATGAAATAATAAAGAATAGAATAACAACAGATTCACCGTGCATGCGATGAGATCTTGCATGCATAAAGTTATTCCAGCGAATAATAATAAAGAATGGAATAACGTAAGAATTTCACCATGTATGCGGTACTTGATAGATGCAAGTTATTCCAACATAATAATAAAGAATGGAATAACAACCCTTACGAGTATTGAAAGAAAATAACTATCTTCATGAATACAAAAGAATAATACCCCTTACCTTAGAATGAAGAGTATTCCGACTGGTAAGGCGAGGATATTCTTGAAGAAAACTTATACTGTTTTCTACGCTCAAAACTTCTTAAAACTCTAAAGAAATACGCTCAAGATTATAGAAGAAGAATTCTCTTAATTTCTGGTGTGTTTTCAATTCTAACTAAGCATCCAATTTATAGGAGAATGGAAAGGATACTATGCAATAAAATATAATATATTCTATTTATAATATATATATATATAGTTATATGTTTTATTTAAAATCTAATAAAACAAATAATTTTATAAAAGTATTCTGTTTTATATAAAAAGATTTTACTATGCAAATACTATGCAAAACCTATGCAAACACTATGCATAATAAAATATAATATATTCTATATATAATCTAATAAAATAAATAACTTTATAAAAGTATTCTATTTTATATAAAAAGATTTTACTATCTGAAATACTATGCAGTAATTTATCTGAAAACACTATGTGTAATAAAATATATTATATTATATTTATAATCAAATAAAACAAAACTTTATAAAAAGTATTCTGTTTTATGTAAAAAAAAATCTGTTTTATTACATTTATAATAATAATAAAACAAAAATTATCATCATTATTATAATTCACACTATTAATCGACCAGGTCGTTCCCAGGAAAGAGGGGGCTTTCCAATAAGGATTTCTCCCTTTTGGCGCGCAATTAGGTGATCAAACCTCTCCTTGACAGAACTTCTAGACAACGTTAATATTGTAAATAATAATATTAATAACTTTGTAATCTCAATTATTAATTTAATAATATATAAAATATCGACAATAATTGAATCAAATAACGTGAGATACTATGAAACAATTACTGTAGCAATAATTGAACAAAACTGAGTGACTTCTCACGTAAGTATCAATAATCAATACAATTGTGCTACTATGCAACCACATTCAGATTCTTGTACTTTTAACACCGTGTGTTTCAACAGTTAACAGTAACACTTAGTCGTTATTTTCATAAAAATATTTTTTCATTTTCTCAATCCGACAATAATTCCGTTATGGGGTCCACTTAATGATTGTCTTGAGTCAAATACGAATATTCCATGTTAAAAACGAATATTCCCGACCAATCGAATATTATATAACAACTCATGCATTTTTGTAAAATTTATAAATATTATCCACAACTATAACAGTATATCAAATTCACTCCATAATATTAAAAAAATGATATTTATATAAAATTCATTTTTATTCCTTACCCCTTCCAATCCTACTACATATCTGCTCAAAGTGGTACTAGAAATTTACAACTATAATTGACAGATGCTCTTATTCATGGAGAAACTCCAACTCAATGATTAAATTTAATCTTTTTTCGCTGTATATAAAAGAGTTTGCTACTTAATCTCAATACAAGAACCTTCATGCATGAATGCGCCAAAAGACCCTTACATCCTGTGTAGCTTTGTTGAATATATCAGTTCCAGATGATCATTTAGAACAACACACACAAAATCATAGTTCAGCTTTCATATGGCCTGATGGTAAAGACCCTACATATATTCAGAATAGATTTTTTTTGTTTAGTTCAAGATGATCTGTGCAGTTTTCAAAAAAGAACTAAAACTATCAAGTCATATGCTTACAAGTATGCATAGTATGTTTAAATGTATGTCATATGCTTACAAGTATGCTAAAGTCAAGTCATATGCTTACAAGTGTGTCATATGCTTACAAGTATGCATAGTATGCTTAAATGTAAGTCATATGCTTAAACTAACTTACATTTAAACTGATCCTAAACTATCATATCTTACAAGCATACATAATATGTCATATGCTTACAAGTATGCATTGTATGTCATATGCTTACAAGTATGCATAGTATGCTTAACTGTAAGTCATATGCTTATAAGTATGCTCAAGTATGCTTACAAGTATACTTAAATGTTAATCATAAGCTCATGTTGTCTGTAGTAGGTACCGTGGTATCATGAACCTCTATTTAGACCGTAGTTGAATGACACGACGAAAGTCAAGTGTCCAGATAAGTGCTACAGCTGAAATTTAGAGGAGAGTTCTTTCAAGGAGATTTCTTTCCAGAGTGTGTTATCTTCACGCTCTATTTGAGCCATCCTTTTTTTGGTGAAGGGATAGCCCTCGGGTCTATAAGCGCGGAAGGCGGCCTCAGAGTCTTCAAGCCTGACCTTGCCATCTGGATCAAAAAGAATAACTTCTCCAAATGGCGAGAAAGGTTTAGCAAACTTGGTTACGAAGAGATCTCTAGCTTCTTCATCTTCGTGTGGAATGGCAAGCCACGACATGTCGGAAAATGCTTCATGAAAAACAATCTCATTGTTACCTAATGCAACGAAAATAACCTCAAATTCTCCTTGGGAATTGTAAATCCTGTATACTTCTTCCAAATCGGTATTAAATATCCCATCCCCAAGTTTACCAGCGGACAGATACCAAAAGTAGAGAAGAACGTGTTTGCCAGAGAGCTGATCAATACTAACCTAAAGAAATAAAGATGCATGCATGAGTAACTTAATTAAGCATACATAAGCAATTATGTGTACAACATATACATTACACATGGCCATATTCCTAGCTAGCTAGCTTCAATGGAAATTGTTAGGCATTAATTAATACCTAATGTATCTGGATAATGAATTAAGTAACCTTCTAGTAGTAGCAAATTAAGTAGCATTATGTTACCAATAATACTATCTGGATATTGTAATTTTTAAATTAAATGTGTATATGTGTACTATTACCTTGTCCCCGTTGAATTCGATGAGGTAATCTCTAGAAGGAGAAGAGAGGAACTGTCGAAGATTATACTTCTTCCTACCCATTTGAAATGTCCACTTCTCCTTCATGGCCCGATGATCAGGACCCACCAATTTCACTGAATAATCAATCACCCTCTCCTTTTCCTTTTCCTTCTTCTCCTCCTCCGGCTTATTCTTCTTCTGGTTGTGGGATTGCTCCTCCACCTCCTTCTCCTGATCAAAAAAAATATTAATAGGGTAAACTATATCCCCCTCCTCCTCCTCCTCATGATCATCAATATCGTCATCATAATAATCATCGTCTTTCTTCAGCGGTGATTTATTATGAAGGAGGCGCAGATCCCGATCAACCTGTCGACAAACATTATGGATCCTACAATAGTTGTCTCCTTCCCGGTGCCGGGGCCAGTACAGAAAACGATACCATGCAGGATAACGAAAATTGGTACTAGGCAGTCCTAATTCTGCCGCCATCAACACCCACCCAGTCCACCCTCCCTTTCTCTGTTACTGATTTCAAAAAAGAAAGAAATTGAATTAATTTTTTTAGGCTCATTTGTGAGTTTTGGACTGAAAAGAGAAGAATACAAAATTTAAATTAGAACTAAAAAAATAAATACAAAACTTAAAATTTTTATTTGTGTTGTTTCTGAGCTTTTAATAGAAAAGAATAAAAAAATTTAAATTTTTCTTTTTTTGCATTTTTGAGTTCCAGAAAAGAAAAATATCACTTTTATAAATTTTTCCTTCTATTAATTATAATCATTGAACCATGAATAAAAATATGTAAGATAAATTTAACAAAAATATCAAAATTACAAATAAGTTGCTACTTAATATAAATTATTTATACTAATTGTTATCATATTTCCTCTTCTCTGTGTTCATGGCTCATAGTTGAATGTAACATTGGACCTTGTAATGTATTTATATGTGAAATTCTAACTAGGTGCCGGTACAGATACAACCTTCATTGTTTTGACATAAATCTTGTGGAACCTTTGAGATTTTAAGTGAATATTACTGCAATCATGTAGCACCTCATTCTGGCATGATGATATATTTTTCTGATGTGGCTTTTTTTTGCATCACATTTGATATTGTTTAATTTAGATTTAGAAAACAACGATTGTTTGACTTCTTTTTCATTCTATTAATCAAGCAACAAGAGTATTTTTGTTCTACCACGTTGTAACTGAATGATATGTTATGACTTATGAACAAGTCTGAACTGAAATACAACAAAGTTTTATTGTCCATGAAAACGGATCAAAATTAGAAGCTACAATGACCATGTTTAAAACGGTACAAAAGTAGTCCATTTATTTGCACACAATTTATGTAGAACAAACAACGCAAAAAAAATAATCATATTTATGAGTCCACTTTGCACCTGTAGAGATTCAGTGAGTAAATTATCTCATTTCCCATCGGATTTCCTTTAATCGTACACTTTCTTTATTTTCTCTGGTTCTCAATTTTCAAGTCCATGAATGAGTGCATAATTAAAAGAATTTTGTAAAGAAAACAAAGAACTATGTGCTTATCAAATCTATTAACTTGTTGGTACGAACAGGGTGGGTTGTATGAGCATATGAGGCTATCTACATCTCAGTGCAGGTAAATGAAAATTTCTTATCATATCCATACATACCATGAATTTACTATGAGATGAAAATTTAAATTCCATGTTATCAATTTAATATGAGATGTAAATTCTAACTCCTATAACACTCAACTGTATAGTATATGTTATGTAATTTTTTTATATTATTACTTTAACATACTGGAGGAAACTAAAACGATGACTAGTACTTTGTAAGTGATGTTTAATTGCAATCTACTATTTAAGATTCAGAGAAGGGGAATCATTACACCAATCATAACTTATACTCCATATGAAGTCTTCACAAGGAAATTGCAACAAAAAGCCGATTGTCTAAGAACTCGTTTGTAAGACCCCAACTTATTATTAATGAAATTTAATTTTCTCTATTTATTATTTTGAAATAGTAAGGGTTGATGTGATTAATGTGGATAGTTAGGGGTAAAATACGTAAATATTTCAAAATAAGCAAGTGGTTATAAAATATTCATTGTTGTCGGGAATATTCGTTTAGTCGTGGAATATTAAATCTTGTCGGAATATTAAATGCGTACCAGTAGCGACCGTATGTGGGGCCCCATAACGGAAGCGATTGGATGAAGAAAACAGCAAATATAAGTTGTTTATAAATAATTGGCGTAGTTATTCTGATTATCTTGTTAAAATACTTTGCGGTTAAAACACATGCTTTACGGTATTGCACCAATTATTGATTCTTACGTAAGAAGGTACTACTCGATAATTGTTACAAATAATTCTTTATCAATATTTTATTTTATTGATTCAATAATTGTTGCGTTGATATTTTATATTGTTGTTGTTTGATAATTGTCATTACACAATATTTTTTTATTATCGAAGCAATAATTCATATTATCTCGAATAATATTATTGGATAACATTATTGGCAATGTCTAGAAAGTTACATCTAAGGAGAGGTTTGGTCACCTAATTGTGCGCCATGAGGAGAAATTCTTATTGAAAGCCCCCTTTTTCACAGGAACTGCACAGTTGTCAATAATGTGATTACATATATTATTTGTGAATAATTAATTATTGATTTATATGATGAGGAAAATATTGATTTTATGTGGATATAGATGGAGAAAATTTTTAAAATGACAATTGTTGAAAATTAATATTTTATCTTTTTCGATAAAATAATTCATTTAAATATATTATTTTAATAATATATTAACGGTGATATTTTACAACGAATGTGGGATATATGAGTATCTGAGGAGGAAGAGTATTTTTGTTGTAATAAATGTTTAAAACATGTTAAACATGTCGGTGGACCCCATTTCTTGGTCGAAATTTGATTATAAACTTGTAAAATTGTCCGTATGTGGATTTCGGTTAATTTCTGTTTGGAATTTGGAAAAACTTTCTTCTGCAAAGTTGTAGAGAATTGAATTTCCTATAAAAACTTGCGAGATTCAAATTTTCTGATAAAATGGCTATTTATTATGAATTATTGAATTTTCGGAGTTCCGAAATAATTGATTTTTGGGAGTTTTAATTAATTATTTTGAGAAAAACGTTTTTGGTGAGTTTGTGAACCTCATTTAACATGTCTATGGCTTTGAAATCAGATTTCAAAGGTGGGCTAAGGAATTTTGTTTATAAATAATATTATTATATTCAATTTTCTACTTTGGTGTTCAAGCATTTTTTATAAATAGGGAGCTTAGGTTAGAATTGAAAATTACACCGTAAACTGAAGTTTTCTCTATTTCTCTCTCGATATTTTGAGCGTATTCTTGTGAGTATTTTGAGTATACTTTGAGTATTGCTATATCTGATTGCAAGTTCAAGTCATAGCTTTATATCCTGTTTTTATTTAGAAATCATTGTCTTTTCGAGGTAAGGATGTTATTTTATTCGAAAATGATATTATTTCTTCAATATCATTATCTTGAAATATTGGTTGGAAATTTTATCAAATTTGGAACTTTTTCATGTCGGGGTTACTATTCACGAGTTCTTATTCACGAGTTACTATTCATGAGTTACTATTCACGAAGTTACTATTCATGAGTTACTATTCACGAAGTTACTATTCATGAGTACTATTCACGAAGCGTGAAGATGTTTTTTTTTGTAAAATTTCTATCTTTTGGTGTCGAGATTTACTATTCACGTATACGGCCTTATTCACGATACTCTGACTATTCACGAATACTGAGCTTATTCACCGAAAAAATAAAATTTCTTCTTTTTGTCCAAAATATCTATTATGGATACTAGCTTTGATTGTATCCATGTTTTGATCATTCTTGAATTTTACACCACTATGATTATTTTTGAGGTATTTTTGGGCGTGGATAAAACAAAGTACTGAATCATTAATCCTTAATCCTTGTCATTTTGTTTCAATTTGGATTCGTTTCTTTAAAAATATTTTCATAATCCTCGGTCTTAAATGATGATATTATTGAATATCTTTGGCTTTGTAGTCAAGATGAATGATTTTGAAGAATATCTTTGGCCGTAGTGCAAAGATGAGCAGTGTTTAGATGAACATGACCAATCGATGAATATCTTTGGCAGTAGTGCAAAGATGAATATTTGATTCGGATGTATATTGATTAATGTTACGAGGATAAAAGATAGACGATGAACTTTTAAATTCATACATAGAAGATAGTAGTTTGCATTCTCTACTTACCTCTTCTAATGAATTATTATTTCATTGCGAAGATTGATTTAAAAGCGGTTGTCTATTGTATTCTATTAGATTTTTCCTGTTGAAGACTAACGATAATTTGTTGTATATTATCTTAGTCATAATATTCTTTACTTGGGCTAGTTGAGCTCACCCTTTTCCTTTTTGTTCCATTTTCTTCTCGGGAGGTGAGAATATATAAAATCTGGTCGGGGTATGGAATGAAGGTTCTAGAAAGAGTTGTTTAGTAGTCCTCACCATTTTTGTAAAATAATATATCATTAAATGTGATGAGGATTTATTTGAGTATAGATATTGTCTAGAAGATAATATTTGTATTCAAACTCACAGTTTTACTGTTGTAATAATAAAGTTGTAGTTATTTCTGTACCATGTATTAGGCGACTCAGAATGGGTGATGTATACCTATTTTGGGGGCGTCACATCGTTCGTGGCAACAAAGGATTCATTCACGTTAAGAAGTCTCTTTCTCTTTATCAGCTTAGATTTAGTAGATAAATATAAATTAGGGACATGAGTTATAATTTAAAATAATAATTATTTTTAATATTTTAAAATAAAATAATTGTAAAAATAATTATTTTTAATATTTTAACAGAAAACATTATTTTTAAAAAAAAATTAAAATAATAATTATATTTAATATTTTAAAATAAAATATTTTTTAAAATAATTATTATTTTTAATATTTTAAATAAAATATTATTTTTACAATAATAATTATATTTTATATTTTAAAATAAAATAAAATAATTTGAAAATAATTATTATTTTTAATATTTTAAAATAAAAACTATTTAAAAATAATAATTATTTGCTATATTTAAAATAAAATATTATTTTTAAAAGTTATAAAAATAATTATTATTTTAAGGAAAAATTTTAGATTTTTTTCAAAATGAGTAAAGTTTCATAAAATATAGATTCAAAAGAATAAAACTTTATTTTAAAAAAAGAAGAAGATTTTTTAATTTTTTATGGAAAACTTTATTTTCGTAAGAAAAAAAAAAAAAGCTAGTATATTTACCATTATTATATGTATTCTTAATATTAGAATTTTAAAAACAAAACTAAAAACTAGAAATTAAATTACAAAAAAACAAGTAAAAGATAAATAAAAAAAAAATGATTAAACTTTTTAAAAAAAATAAATTAAAAAGTTTTTAAAATAATTATTATTTTCTGGGAAAAAAATTGGAAATATTTTAATTTTTAAAAAAAATGAGTAAGGTTTTATAAAATATATATTCAAAAAATAAAACTTTACTTTCATAAAACAAAAATAATTTTTTTTAAAGATGTGTAAATTTTCATAAAAATATTTAAGATTGAAATAATTTTAACTTTACTTTTTTGAATCTATATTTTATAAAACTTTACTCGTTTTTGAAAAAATAAAAGTTTTAATATTTTTCCTTAAAATAATATTTATTTTAGAACTTTTGAAAAATAATATTTTTAAAAATATAAAATTATTAATTATTTGAAAAAGAATATTTTATTTTAAAATATTAAAAGAATTATTATTTTCAAATTATTTTAAGAAAATATTTTATATTTTATATTAAAATATTAAATTAAATTATTATTTAATTTTTTTAAAAAAAATTATTTTAAAATATTAAATTATTATTTTAAAAATAATATTTTCTTTTAAAATATTTAAAATAACTATTTTTAAAATAATTATTTTATTTTAAAATATTAAAAACATTTATTTTATTTATATATTAAAATTTTGGATTTGGTCAAACTGGATCGGATTTGGTCAAAATAGGTCGGGTTGGGGCAAAATGGGTACAAGGAACGAAAACGCCAAAAAAATATCACTTTAAAGGACCTAACTAACGAAAAATAAATTTTAGGGACGACTTTAAAAGTGAGTGACAACTTGAAGCAACAGAAGTGTCATTCAGCCATATATATATATATATAGTATGATGCCCCCAAAATAGGTCCACACAACCCATTCTGAGTCGTCAAATACATGGTACAGAATTTAAAAACAAACTTCATTTATATAACTATTGAACTGTCGTGCAAAATACGACAAAACATAACTGTGAGTTTTAATACGAATATTGTCTCGTAGACAATATCCAAACTCAAATAAAGTTTTCATTATAATTATTATCATACTATTTTATAGAATAGTGAGGACTACTATAGCCACCATCTAGGATCATCACTCCATTCCCCGACTAGTCTCAGCTATATTCTTATTTCCTGAAGAGAACAATGAAAAAAAGGGTGAGCTCAACTAGCTCAGTAAAGAATATTATAACTAAGATAATGCAGAATAAATTATCATTTGTCTTCAATAGTGTAAAATCTGATAGAATACAATAGACAACAAGTTTAGATCAACAACAACAGTGTAACAAGCAATCCATTAGAAGAGTCAAGTAGAGCATGATGTCTACTATCTTCTATGATTTAAAAATTCATCATCAATATTTTATCTCTATAACACAACTCAATAAATATTTCACATCAACGAATTATCCATGCACTACGGGCCAAGAATATTAGTTAGTATCACCAGTGGTCATGATAATGTCAAACAAATGTCCATCTATGCACTACGGGCCAAAGAAGACTTTCACCACATCATTTGTCTATAACATTACAGGTCATGATTATACCAATACACAATTCCTGGTCATAATCATATCAATCAACAGTCCATTTATGCACTACGGGCCAAAGATGATTTTTACCACAATATAAGCATAAGGATGATGACAATGATATAAGAAATCAATCAAGTAAGATCAATGATAAATATTAAATATTTATAATTCAATTTATCTAGAGTTTAAGAATGTACAAATTGTCAACATAATAATTAATTGTAGAGTAAAATTCAAGAATGATATTCATGTATCAAAAATAATTTGGACAGAAAAGAAACTAATTTTATCGTGAATAGTACCCGGGGTGAATAGTACCCAAGTGAATAGTACCCCGGTATGAAAAGATTAAAATTTAATAAGAAAGTTCAGAAAAATATTTCAGTAAAACGATACTAGATGAAGCACAAAATTCAAGGATATTCTACTAATTTCAGGGATTATAGAAGCAATACTTATCAAAATAAGTGTAGATTTAGGAATATGAAACGAAATAATATTACTTACATACTACAGAGTATGGAAAAAAATAATATTTCTTACGAATATTGAACGAAAATAATATCTCTTACTTAAGTAGAAGAGTAATTCCGACTGGTATAGCGGAGATATTCTTGAAGAAAACTTGCACTATTTGCTATATTCAAAGTATCCTTATGCTCAAAAAAAATACGCATACTATTACAGAAGAAAAATTCTCTGATTCTGGTGTGATTTTTATTTCTTAACTAAGCATCTTATTTATATGAAAATGATAAGGGAACTATTTTAAAAAATCCAGAAAGTTTTTCACAGGCGCAGAATCGGCTGAATTCGCATGATTTTCTGATTTTTACTATTCATCACTGTGCAATAAAAAATATTCTAATAAAACAAAAACTTTATACAAAATATAACATATTCTATTTATAATCTAATAAAATGAATAACTATATATATAATATAAAAAGTATTCTGTTTTATATAAAAAAAATTCTGTTTTATTACTATTATAATAATAATAAAATAAAATTGAGATAACTTTCTACCGGCGATTTTAAAAAAATGAGTAAGTGGGGGTCCATATAATAAGTCAAACTTACAACAAATACTTTGTGAAAAACCCCTCTATTTATATAAATTTTTTTATAAATATTTACTACAAATCACTTATCTTCAATAAACACATTTTTAATCTTTCAACAATTATTCATCATTAATATTATAACTCACAATATTGACAACCAAATCATTCCCAGAAAAGAATGGGCTTTCCGATAAGGACTTCTCCTTATTCGCGAATAATTATATAACCTAAACACTTTCCTTGACAGAACTTTCTAGACATTGCCAATAATACAAATAATAATATGAATAACTGTGTCGTCTCAATTATTGATTTAATAATATAAAATATTGTGCAGATGATATTATGATAATAATTGAATCAATAAAATAAGAAACTATGCAGCAACAACTGTGGCAATAATTGAATAAAACTGGGTGACTTCTTAAGTAAACATCAATAATCAGATATACTGTACAATACTGTGTGTTACTGTACAACCACGCGTATTATTGTACTTTTATCACCGGGTATTTCAACAGTTAAAGGTAAAAGTTTTGCCGTTATTTTTAAAAAACGGTTATTTATGTCGCTTTCTATATCCAACAGTTATTTCGTTATGTGGGGTCCACCAATGATTGTGCCGTCGTACGGATATTCCCCGACAAAAAGAATATTCTTTGACCAAACGAATATTTTATAACAACTTGCTTACTTTGCAAAATTACACATATCACCCATAACTATACCATTATATCAAATTATACCTTATTATTCAAAATAATATTTAGAGAAAATTAAATCTTTATTCATAAAAAGTTGAGGTCTTACATATAGGGCAATAATCTATAGCATGTATTTGCAATGGATCAAAAATGGGTAAATAGCATCTTAATCGTTCGTACCTAAAAGTAACGGTTGTGATTAAAAAATAATTTAATTAATCTGCTAGACTAACTAGCGGACGACTTAATTACTCCAATAGTACCCCCAAGCACGTGCAAGTAATACGAAGCAACAACATTGAAGCAAAAGTTTTCTCTGTTTAGTTGATGAAATTGCAGGAAATTACATTCCAAGCCTCAGGGACTAAGATTTATTATTTTATTTTATATATTAGACGTTTTTTTTAAAAAAAAATATTTATTATGTATATATGGGTTTTACAACTACTCAATTTTGTTTTGGGAAAAGATTAAAAATTTGAAATTTTTGAAAAACCTTTGTCATTCTTTAGCTATTTTTATAATTTATTTATTTTGTAGATTTTCCTGAAAGATTTGTTGAAAGTTTCTGGATTTTGTTCATTTATTTTATTATTGTTGGAAGTAATTATTAAGTGATAATTATTTTAAGACTAGTAACTTAAAGTTGGTCCATTTTTGTTTAGATTTAAGGGTTATGGCTTTTCTTTTTGTAATTTTGTGTATGACTTTTTTGTGGGTGATCAGTTTATTGTGAGTTTAAATTTTAAGAGAAAAGTAAAGAAAATAATAACTCCCATTTCTTCTCCATAATTTTCTTCAAAAATTGATAGAACTTGAATTTTGGAGAAAAATTGCTATGTTTTTTTAAAAAAAATAAAAAAATTCAAAATCTCCCTTTATCTTCTTTTCTTTCCTACAATTCAAGAGAAAGTTAAACTCCACCATCTCTTTCTTACATTAAAAACTCCTAGAAGGATAATTATGGTGCATATTCAGTGGATCAGCTTGAGTAAAAGTCATGATTTCATATTGTCTTTAACGATATTGCTTTAATGTTGTTGTTGTTGTTGTTGCTTGCACATGCTTGGGGGTCCTATTGGGGTAATTAAGTCATCCGCTAGTGTGACACCCCCAAAATAGGTATACATCACCCATTTTGAGTCGTCAATAACATGGTACAGAAACAACTACAACTTTATTAATACAAACGGAACATAAACGTGGCGAATGGAACCTTCTGTTCCTCCGTGCATTCCAAGACATCGAATACCTTGGTAATTTGTTTGACCCACGTTTCTGCCTTAATCGGATCCGGCTTTTCCCAGAATTCTGGTGGTCCCAACTCTTTGAACCGCCTTGGTTTGTGACAAACCGTAAGCGTTGTTATCATTTCCACAGTATTTTGTACACGAGTCTCCTCGTCGATTTTGCATGAACTAAAAAAAGCTTCTCAACATCCCGTCGTTCATCATCTGCTCAGTGGTGTTGTTCACAGGAGGAACATTGCCAGCCTGTTGCACGTTCTCCTCATTAGTGAGCAAAGGTGTCTCCACGGTCTCATTTACTCCACTATTAACATTCTCAGTTGCCATTCTCAAATACTGCCATAAAACAAGGGTTAATTAAGAAAATAAACATATCACATAATATCCCTATATACTGACCAACTAACAAATAAGATTAGGTAGGACACACTAGCGAAGGATTTACTCGTCTCTCCCCTCCTAGTTCTATTCCCCGATCTCCGCCAGAGATCATATCCCTAAGCTCTGATACCAACTGTGACGCCCCCAAAATAGGTATACATCACCCATTTTGAGTCTTCAATAACATGGTACAGAAACAACTACAACTTTATTAATACAACATATAAACTGTGAGTTTAAATACAAATATTGTCATCTAGACAATATTCACACCCAAATAAGTCCTCATTACAATTATTGGTACATTATTTTACAAATATGATGAGGACTACTAAACAAATTTCTAGAACCATCATTCCACACCCTACTAAAACTCGCTACATTCTCGCCTCCTGAGAAGAAAAATAGAACAAAAAGGAAAAGGGTGAGCTCAACTAACCCAGTAAAGAATATTATGACTAAGATAATATAGAACAAATTATCGTTAGTCTTCAACAGGGAAAAAATCTAATAAAATACAATAGACAACAAGTTTCAGATCAATATTCGCAGCGAAAAATAATAATTCATAGATGAGTTACATAGAGAATGAAATCTACTATAATCTATGAATTTAAAAGTCCATCATCAATATTTTATCCTTGTAACATCAATCAATATTCATCTTGAATCAAATATTCATCTTTGCACTACAGGCCAAAGATATTCATCAGTTGGTCATGTTCATCTCAACATATGTTCATCTTTGCACTATGGGCCAAAGATATTCATCGAAAAAATCATTAATCTTTTGCCTACTATGCCCAAAGATATTCAAAGAATATCATCATTTAGGACCGAGGATGATGAAAAATATTTTAAAGAAAACGAATCCAGTGAAACAAAAGAATAAATATTGAGGATTCGTACTTTAAACAATCCGAGTTCAAAAATACTTCATTAATAATCATAGCGAAGTAAAATTCAAGAATGATCAAAACATGGATACAATCAAAGCTAGTATCCATAATAGTAACCCCGACACTAAAAGACAAGAATTTCATAAGAAAAATACTATCAATCTTCCGGCATAATGATATTGGAAGAAATAATATCATTTTTTTAAAAAAATATCCCTTACCTCGAAAAAGACAAGATTTCTTACCGGAATACGGATATAGTCTTTGAAGGAACTTGCACCGTGATATAGCAACACTCAAAGTATCAAAATACTCACAAGAATACGCCGATAATATAGAGAGAAAACTTGAGTTTCGTGTGATTTTCAATTCTAACCTAAGCACCCTATTTATAGGAAAATGCTTAGAACACCAAAGCAGAAAATTTAATAAAATATTAATATATATATATATATATATACAAATTTCTTACGCCCACTTTCTTAGATCTGAATTCAAAGAATTTACATCACATGCAAGACCCACAATTAATGACAAAAACGCGTTTTCATATTAAAAATAATTAAAACTTCCAAAAAATTAATTATTTTGGAACTTCAAACTTCAATAATTCATAATAAATAGCCTTTTGTCGAAAAAATTCAAACCTTATGTCTTTTCCATAGGAAATTTCATTCTCTACAACTTTACGTAAGAAAGTTTTTCAAATTCCAAATGTAAATGCATCGAAATCCACAAACCAAGCGATTTTACAGGCTATAATCAAATTTTAGTCAAGAAATGGGCCCACATACATGTTTAACATGTTTTAAATAATTTTTGCAACAAAAATATTCTTCCTCCTCATATATCCCACATTTATTGTAAAAATATCACCATTATTATATTATTAAAATATAATAATATATTTAAATGAATTGTTTTATCGTAAAAGATAAAATATCAATTTTTCAACAATTGTCACTTTAAAATTTTCTCCATCTATATCCACATAAAATGAATATTTTTCTTATCATATAAATCAATAATTAATTATTCACAAATAATATTACGAGAATCACAATATCGATAAACCGTGGTAGTTCCTGTGAAAGAAGGGCTTTCTGATAAGGATTTCTCCTTCTTGGCGCGAATTAGGTGACCAAACCTCTCCTTAGAATGAGAACTTTCTAGACATTGCCAATAATGTTATCTAATAATATTATTCAAATAATATGAATTATTGATCCGATAATGAAAATATTGTGTAATGACAATTATTGAAACAACAATAATATAAAATATCAACGTAGCAATTATTGAATCAATAAAATAAAATATTGAACAGTAACTATTGTAACAATTATTGAGTAGTACCTTTTTACGTAAGAATCAATAATTGGTGCGTACGCAGGTAATCTTCTTGTGTTTTAACCACCGGGTATTCCAACAGTATTAACGGTAACAACTATGCCGTTATTTATAAACAACTTATATTTGTCATTTTCTTCATCCAATCGCATTTCGTTATGGGGCCCACACAAGGCTGCGTTGTAGTACGAATATTCCCCGACAGAAAGAATATTCCACGACCAAACGAATATTCCCTGACAACAATGAATATTTTATAACCACTTGCTTATTTAAAATATTTGCGCATTTTACCCATAACTAACCACATTAATCAAATCAACCCTTACTATTTCAAAATAATAAATAGAGAAAATTTAATTTCATTTATAATAAGTTGGGGTCTTACAACCTCCCCTCTGTATAAAATTTCGTCTTCGAAATTGACGTACGTACCTGGTGTTTCGAAAAGGTGAGGATACCTCGCTTTCATTTTAGTTTCCAACTCCCATGTTATTTCCTCAATAGCATGGTTCCTCCACAAAACTTTGACTTGTGGTATGACCTTTGTACGTAAGACATGCTCCTTCCTATCCAAGATCTTGACAGGTACCTCTTCGTACGTTAAGTCTTCGGCTATCTCGTCCGGTTCTAATTCAATAACGTGGTTCGGGTCTTTCACATATTTACGAAGCACAGATATATGAAAAACATTATAAATACAAGACATACTTAGAGGTAACGCGAGTCTATAGGCTACATTTCCTACTCAGTCAAGAATTTGAAATGGGCCAATAAATCGTGGATTGAGCTTTTCTCTCTTCCCAAATCTTGTAACTCCCTTCCATAGAGCAACACGCAACAATACATGATCCCCAATACTAAATTCCACGTCCTTTCGATGAAGATCCGCATAACTCTTTTGTCGATCCTGTGCCGTTTGTATAAGTTTTTGAATTATTTGGATCTTTTCTGTAGTCATACGTACCAACTCTGGTCCCAACAATCTTGCTTCACCTACCTCATCCCAACA
This sequence comes from Panax quinquefolius, assembly GCA_020205615.1. Lineage (NCBI taxonomy): Eukaryota > Viridiplantae > Streptophyta > Magnoliopsida > Apiales > Araliaceae > Panax > Panax quinquefolius. Next base: position 141,752,429 of record CM035154.1, read on the forward strand.
TACTAGAGAGCGACACTTTCGTCCATACAATGCTTCGAATGGAGCCACGTCTATACTTGCCTGATAACTATTGTTGTAGGAGAATTACACCAATGGTAAATACTTATCCCAACTCTCTTTGAAATCTAGGACACAGAGTCTTAATAAATCTTCAAAAGTTTGAATAGTCCTCTCTGATTGTCCGTCCGTTTGAGGATGGTATGCCGAACTGAATCGTAAATCCGTTCTCATTGCTTTTTACAAGCTAACCCAAAATCGTGAAGTGAATCTTGGGTCACGATCTGAAACTATGGATACTGGCATGCCATGCAATCTCACAATCTCATTTACATACATATGAGCAAGACATTCAAGGGAATAAGTCTCCCGTATCGACAAGAAATGAGCAGACTTGGTTAATCTATCAACAATAACCCAAATAACATTTATGCCTTGAGAAACCGTGGGAAGACCCGTAACGAAATCCATGGTAATGTGTTCCCACTTCCATTTCGGAATCTCAAGTGGTTGCAATGGACCCTTAGGCACTTGATGCTCCGCCTTTACACGTTGACAAGTTAAACACCTCGAGATAAACTTCGCGATCTCTCTCTTCATGTTGTTCCAATAAAATGTATGTCGAAGATCACGATACATTTTGGTACTTCCAGGATGGATTGCAAACGGTATATTGTGTGCCTCCATCATGATCTTGTTCTTCAAAGTCTGGAGTGGACTCGAAGTATTCCTTCTTCATCGATTCTCGCTTCCGGAATAGCACCTTCTTGTACTTTCTTCTTCATACACATCATTTGCCTGTTGGGTGGCTTGAGCAACTTTAACTTTATCGATTAAAGTTGGTTCTATGCGTATACTTGACATCATCGCACTCGTTCCTGCATATGATCTTCTACTCAATGCGTCAGCTACCACGTTTGCTTTTCCAGGATGGTATTGAATAGTGTGGTCATAATCTTTTAACAGCTCGAGCCAACGTCGTTGCCGCATGTTGAGTTCCTTTTGGGTGAAGAAATATTTGAGGCTTTTATGGTCTGAATATATCTCCACTTTTTCTACATATAGATAGTGCCTCCGGATCTTTAGCGTTAAACGATCGCCGCCAACTCTAGATCACGTGAGTAGGATAATTCCTCTCATATTCTTTAAGTTGTCGCGAGGCATAGGCTATGACTTTCCCATGTTGCATGAGAACAAACCCTAACCCTTTGCCCGAAGCATCGCTGTATATAACAAATCCATCCAAACCAGATGGTATTGTCAGAATAGGTGCCGAAATGAGTATCCTCTTAAGCTTTTGGAAACTCTTCTCGCTCCATACGAATTTTGTATCTTTCCGAGTCAGCTAAGTTAACGGAGTAGCGATTCGAGAAAATCCTTCCACGAATCTCCGATAATAACCAGCTAAGCCCAAAAAGCTGCGTACTTCGGTCACCGTCTTCGATTGCTCCCAACTTTGTATTACTTCAATCTTCGCCGGGTCGACAGATACTCCATGTTTTGACACCACGTGCCTAAGAAATACTACTTCCTCAAGCCAGAACTCGCATTTCTTTAACTTGGCATATAGCTTGTTTTCACGAAGTTTTTGGAGTACCAGCTTCAAATGGTGATCATGATCTTCACGGCTTTTGGAATATATGAGGATGTCATCAATAAAGACAACAACGAACTGATCCAAATAATCCTTGAATACTCGGTTCATCATATCCATGAAAGCCGCAGGAGCATTAGTCAATCCAAAAGACATGACTAAGAATTCATAATGCTGTACCACTCAAGTTCAAGGTAGTCTTTGAATATCCTCGCCTTCTAATCTTCAATTGATGATATACTGAACGAAGATCGATCTTTGAAAAGAATTGTGCTCCTTGCAATCGGTCAAACAGTCATCAATACGAGGTAATCGGATACTTATTCTTGATGGTAACATGGTTCAATTCTCGATAGTCAATACAAATTTGCATACTCCCGCTTTTCTTCTTTACAAATAAAACAGAGCACCCTGGAGATGTACTAGGATTTAATGAAACCGATGTCCAAAGAACTCCAGTAGTTGGACCTTTAACTCCCGAAGTTCAATAGAAGACATTCGATATGGGGTTTTAGAAATGGGCTTTGTACTGTGTTCAAGATCAATAAAGAATTCAACTTCACGCTTACGGGGTAGACCGAAAAGTTCTTCAGAAAATACGTCAGGAAATTTACTAACAACAGGAATATTATTCAAATCTGACGTGTCTTTATTCAAATCCATAACATGGGCTAAGAAAGCTTGACATCCGTTTTTCAATAAATGAATAGCTTTATGACTTGATATGACAAAGGATTGATTTTAATGGTTTAGTTGCTTGAATTAAATGCATACAAAAGTTGGTTAGGAATATGAAAACTAACAACCTTACGAAAACAATCAATTTTGGCATGATGAGTAGTTAACCAATCAATCCCTAAAATCACATCAAAAGCAAGTATCTTTAAAGAGATAAGGGTCAACAGTAATGTGATGGTGCCAACTTGGATCAAACAAGATTTATAAACAGTGGATGTGATAAAAGTTTCTCCTAATCTGAGTCTCCACGAGATAAATCAAAGTCTAATTTCTCCTGAGTTAAGTTTAAACGTTGAGCACAAGCGGAGAGATAAATGAGTGGGTAGCACCTTATCTAGTAAGGTATAAACTTCACAAGAATTTATGATTAGCTTACCCGTGATCACCTCGTTTGGGTTCCTCGCATTTTGACCAGTCACGACAAACGCTCTTCCAGAAACCGTTGACTTTGACTTTTTTGGGATAACCTTTTGAGTTACCATCCCCGCTGGACTTGGTTTCGCTATTGTACAATCTCGAGCGATATGTCCTTCCTTTCCACAATTATAGCATACCTTGAACTGTTGTGGACAGTTTGGACTGATATGTCCCTCTTTCCCGCATTTATAGCATACGACCGGTGGTCGCTCTCCTCCCTTAGAACCCGATTCTTCTTTGATCTTTGACGCTCTTCGTAATGTCATTGTTGAATCTCCTCTTTTTATAATCTCCCCCCGACTCGCTTCTTCTATTTTCATGGCCATGATTACCACCAGAGTGGTTACCATTTTTGTCCGTATTTTTCTTTCTTCGCTGGTTATCGTTGTTCGATGATTCGCCACCACCGATATGATCCTGGTTGTGGTCCCTCGGTTGAACGTGCTCGTTATCTCGCCTAATAATTGAGCCCGCCGACAACATCCTCGAATAGAGAGAAAATTTATGAGAAATGAGATATTGACGTATGCCAGGTTTCAAACCTCTCAGAAACATCTGCGTCATACGTTCCTCATTCTCCACCAAATGAGGTACAAACCTGGACAACTCTGCAAACTTCGCCTCGTACTGGGACACCGTCATGTTTTTTTTGTTCCAATCTAATAAACTTCACTTCCTTCATATGACGAATACTTTCAGGAAAGTACTTGTCATTGAACAACTTTTGAAACGTCTCCCAAGACATGCTGAGTGCGGCTAGATGGGTACGCTTCACAGATTCCCACCAGTAATCGGCCTCATTACGGAACATAAACATGGCGAATGGAACCTTCTGTTCCTCCGTGCATTCCAAAACATCGAATACCTTGGTAATTTGTTTGACCCACGTTTCTGCCTTAATCGGATCCGGCTTTTCCCAGAATTCTAGTGGTCCCAACTCTTTGAATCGCCATTGGCATTGTGATAAACCGTGCGTTATTATCATTTCCACACAGTATTTTGTACACGAGTCTCCTCGTCTGATTTTGCATGAACTGCAAAAAGCTTCTCAACATCCCGTCGCTCATCATCTGCTTCGGTGTGGTGTTGTTCACGGGAGGAACATTGCCACTGTTGACGTTTCTCCTCATTGGTGAGCAAAAGGTGTCTCCACGGTCTCATTTACTCCACTATTAACATTCTCGGCCGCCATTCTCAAATCGCCATAAAACAAGGGTTAATTAAGAAAATAAACATATCACATAATATCCCTATATATCTTGACCAACTAACAAATAAGATTAGGTAGGACACACTAGCGAAGGATTTACTCGCCTCCCTCCTAGTTCTATTCCCCAGATCTCCGCCAGAGATCATATCCTAAGCTCGATATTAATCAGACGCCCCCAAATAGGTATACATCACCCATTTTGAGTCGTCAATAATAACATAATGTAAACAACTACAACTTTATTAATACAACATATAAATCAGTGAGTTTAAATACAAATATTTCCATCTGCACAATATTCACACCCAAATAAGTCCTCATTACAATTATTGGTACATTATTTTACAAAAATAATGAGGACTACTAAACAACTTTCTAGAACCATCATTCCACACCCTGACTAGAACTCGCTACATTCTCGCCTCCTGAGAAGAAAAATAGAACAAAAAGGAAAAGGGTGAGCTCAACTAGCCTAGTAAAGAATATTATGACTAAGATAATATAGAACAAATTATCGTTAGTCTTCAACAAGGAAAAAATTTGATAAAATACAATAGACAATAAGTTTCAGATCAATATTCGTAACGAAAAATAATAATTCATAGATGAGTTACGTAGAGAATGAAATCTACTATAATCTATGAATTTAAAAGTCCATCATCAATATTTTATCCCTGTAACATCAATCAATATTCATCTTGAATCAAATATTCATCTTTGCACTATAGGCCAAAGATATTCATCAGTTGGTCATGTTCATCTCAACACATGTTCATCTTTGCACTATGGGCCAAGGGCCAAAGATATTCATCAAAAAATCATTAATCTTTGCACTACAGGCCAAAGATATTCAGTAATATCATCATTTAGGACTAAGAATGATGAAAAATATTTTAAAGAAAACGAATCCAGTGAAACAAAAAAACAAATATTAAGGATTCGTACTTTAAACAATCTGAGTTCAAAAATACTTCATTAATAATCATAGCGAAGTAAAATTCAAGAATGATCAAAACATGGATACAATCAAAACTAATATCCATAATAGATATTTTGGACAAAAACAAAAATTTAATTTTTCTTGTGAATAGTGCCGTATTCGTGAATAGTAACCCCGACACTAAAAGACAAGAATTTCACAAGAAAAATGCTATCAATATTCCGGCATAATGATATTGGAAGAAATAATATCATTTTTTAAAAAAATAATATCCCTTACCTCGAAAAGAGAGCGATTTCGATTTGGAATACTTGGATATAATCTTTGAAGGAACTCATACCGTATAACAACACCCAAAGTATCAAAATACTCACAAGAATACGCTTGATAATATAGAGAGAGAAAACTTCAGTTTCTGGTGTGATTTTCAATTCTAACCTAAGCACCCTATTTATAGGAAAATGGTTAGAACACCAAAGCATAAAATTTTATAAAATATTAATATATATATATATATATATACAAATTTCTTACGCCCACTTTCTTAGATCTGAATTCAGCAATTTACATCACATGAAAGACCCACAATTAATGACAAAAACGTTTTTCATATTAAAAATAATTAAAACTTCCAAAATCAATTATTTGAACTTGAACTTCAATAATTCATAATAAATAGCCCTTTTATCGGAAAAAAAATTCAAACCTTATGTCTTTTCATAGGAAATTTCATTCTCTACAACTTTGCGTAAGAAAGTTTTTCAAAATTCCAAATGTAAATGGCAATCAAATCCACAAACCAAGCGATTTTACAAAGCTATAATCAAATTTCGGTCAAGAAATGGACCCACGTACATGTTTAACATGTTTTAAACAACTTTTGCAACAAAAATACTCTTCCTCCTCATATATTCATATATCCCACATTCATTGTAAAAATATAACCATTATTATATTATTAAAATATAATAATATATTTAAATGAATTATTTTATCGAAAAGATAAAATATCAATTTTTCAACAATTGTCACTTTAAAATTTTCTCCATCTATATCCACATAAAATGAATATTTTCTTATCATATAAATCAATAATTAATTATTCACAAATAATATTACGTAATCACAATATCGACAACCAGTGCCATTCCCAAGAAAGAGGGGCTTTCCAATAAGGATTTCTCTTTATCAGTAGCATGAATTAGGTGACCAAACCTCTCCTTGTAAACGAACTTTCTAGACATCGCCAATAATGTTATCTAATAATATTATTCAAATAATATTAATTATTGATCCGATAATGAAAATATCGTGTGGTGACAATTATTGAAACAATAATAATATAAAATATTAACGTAGCAATTATTGAATCAATAAAATAAAATATTGAATAAGAATTCTTGTGTAATAATTATTGAGTAGTGCCTTCTTACATAAGAATCAATAATTTGTGTGCAATACCGTGCTACATCAGTATTTTAACCAATCGAGTATTCCAACAAGATAATAAAGAATAACTACGCCTGCTATTTATAAACAACTTATACTTGTCATTTTCTTCATCCAATCGCTTTCCGTTATGGGGCCCACATTAAGATCACATTGTCAGATTTAATATTCTCCGATAGTAAGAATATTCCACGACCAAACGAATATTCCCCGATAACAATGAATATTTTATAACCACTTGCTTATTTAAAATATTTACGCATTTTACCCATAACTAACCACATTAATCAAAACAACCCTTACTATTTCAAAATAATAAATAGAGGAAATTTAATTTCATTTATAATAAGTTGGGGTCTTACAGCTAGTTAGACCAGCGGACTTATTAAATTATTTTTTAATCACAGCCGTTACTTTTAGGTACGGACGATTAAAATGTTATTTATCCATTTTTAATCCATAACAAATACTTATTATGGATCATTGCCCATATATATATATGAGCCTGTTTTTAACGAACCCAATGGTTGGACTTGGCCCCTTGGGCCTTGACTGCTCTAACAGATATTTACATTCTTCTATTTTATTCTCTTCGTTTTAAAATTAGAGATATAATTTGACTTTTGAGATCTGACCATAATATATTAAAATTATAATTTATGTGAATTTATTTAATTTTAATGAATACAACTATTATAATTATATAATATATAACAAAATTATTAATCACAAAATTTATTTCATTCTAAACCCAATTTTAAAATTTTATGTTATCGTTTAATTTCAAAAATCAAATTGTATATCTAACTTTGAAATGAAAGGAGTACTATTTATTAATATCACTATATATTTGTAATAAAAAAAAAAAAAAAATATTTAAATATGTATTGTGAAATATAGGTGAGAAAATATAGAAAATATTTTAAAGGTAAAAGACCTTGTTTTTGTTTCTCTCTTCTTGTCCTATTCAAAAAGGAATTTTTGAAGTATATTCAAAAAAGTGACACAAATTCAAAAAGCAGTTAATTTTTTGTCTGCTCTCCCTTAATAATATACGCACATAATATCTTTATTACTTTAATAAAACTAATTACCATATAATTGCTAGTAGGAGTGAGCATGGTACGGTTTGATGCTGTTTGAAGTTCAAATCGCATTCGAAACCGCTTATGTGCGGTTTGAAAAATTCAAAACCGCACACGAAACCGTTTGTGATTGGTGCGGTGCGGTTTTAATTGGTGCAGTTTCGGTTCCAAAACCAATTGAAACAACAAAAAAGTCTAAGCCTTCAATAAAATTTAACATAGAACTTACATCGAACAATTAACTTAGTGACAGAGTCGACAATGGGAATAATATCAAGCATAGAACTAAAGTTCCTTCTGCCAAACATGTCAAATTCACCATCAAATCATAGAACAGTGAGACACATAAAATAGTTTTAGTTTATAATAAAGGAATGATGTTTTAAAACTAAAACATACGCTATATAAAACAACGGAGACCATATATTCGATAACAAGTAAGAAGATTTATCTAGTTCCCCAAAAATTAAAAGTATATACTGGAGATAGAATGAAATTCTATCTTATATATTGCAGGGAGGACTTATAGAATATAATCCTAACTATATCTAATTTGAAAAATAATCTATTAGACTATTACTATTATAGCATTGACCTTAACCAATGCATCAAGTGCTCGAACCAACGAATTTGGCCCCTCAGCTATAAGCCCCTCCAACAACGCATCAAATAAAATCGAAATTCCAAAACCCAATTGCTTAATTTTTGACTCTACAACCTTTAACAATCTTCTTTCAATTGGTGAAAAAATGACAATGTAAGACAAGGTTTCTCTGAGCGTGTTCAAGTGAAAAGTATCTTTAGAATTTATTAGAGATAATATATACATACACACACATGGTGCGGTTTCGATTTTATGCGTGCGATTTTGGCTAGTAACCAAACCGGAACCGTAAATTTGGTTAATCAACCCACCTAAAACCATCACATACGCCGGAACCGTTGGTGCGGTTTTAATTGGTGTGGTTCGTACAATTTTTGGTGCAATTTCAATTCTAATTTGATTATTTGCTCAGCCCTAATTGCTAGTGTAGCATTTTCTAACAATTTCGTAACAAAATTTAGTGATTATACCTAACAATGTATGGATAAAATATGTATCAATTTGATTTTTATAGTCAAATGAATCATAATAAATGTCATAATTTAACTTTCATGGTCAAATTAATCATTTTTAGAATTATTAATTAAAAATATTTATATAGAATTTTTAAATTCCGAAACTTGACACTAGTAGTAAATTCTTCATAGCTTATTATTATCATAATCACTTGGCGTACATTTTAATATATTTTTTGAAGATTTATTAATTTAAAAAACAGTCAATTTGATCATAAAAGTCGAATTATAATGTTTGTTATGAGACGGAGAGAGTACTATGAAATTGAGAAACTATATTTAAAAAATCCAACGCCTGTTATTAGAATATCCCATATAATTTTTTCGATTCAAAAGATCAAATTTAACGATCAAAATTATTAATTAAACAATTTATTTATTTTAAGCTTGTAAATGCTGAATGTTGTTTGATAATTGATCCTAAGAAAAAAGTTTATGAATTTCAACAATACAAAATCCCAGTGAGAGCTCCATGTTTATACATCAAGGTCTAAAATGTGTTGCTCCAATTTATATCTAATTACTGCAGGAGTGTTGCTCCAATTTATATATAAAATAAATATATTTCTCATCGGTTTAGATTGAATTGGAAAAAAAGTAAAGCAAGTTGTTGGGCTATGAAGCAAAGTGGTGTTTGATAAAATTGAGTAATTAAAATTTAAATGGTTAATATATCTTAATAAATTAGATCATCTAAATAAAATAACATCTGAATCTAAAAAACTATTTGATAACTAAAAAGTGTAAAACATCTAAATGACACTATTTTACCATTTTGAAGCTCCTAGTTATTTAAAAAAATTATTTGAATGATCTTAAAATTTGAAATTGAAAGAGAACAATATTTATTGAGATTATTTTTGTCCATAAATTTTAAATAAACTAACTATTAAGAGGCAACTCTTAATAGACAAGAGTTGAGATTTGAATTTTGTCTTAACGATGAAGAAGCATTAAGAGGCAAAAAAAATTTTTACCAAACAAGATTTGCCTCTTACATAAGAAACAAACAAATACCACCTAAGAAAATCCAATCTAGAGTCCCAAAAATACATAAATACTGTTGGCTTTCACCTAAAAGTTGAAGCTTCTGCCATCATCTATAAGGCTCCATAGCCCAACAACCAACATTGTGACAAAGAAAAACCCCATGCAGGTGTTTACAGAACTTCCTGAAAACCAATGCATGTTCCTATACTTGTAAAATATAATGCTAATAGCCGCACGGCATGGCCTTCTAGTGAATACCCCCCTCGTGTTTTGAATCAACGTCGAGGGGGAAAAAATAAATTCAACCAAGCATCAAACAAAAGGCATATTGCTGCTACGGAAAAAGAAAGATGTATAATACAAATGGATGGATAGATGGATGAATGGACTCTATACTAAACTGTTTATGCACACAAGCTAGCTGGGGTTGGGAAAAGGATTTTAAAGTATCAACCATTGCGATCATCATTCCGAGCGTTGATTTAAGAATACGAACCCTGAGTTTTCACGGATTAATGGCGGAGGTTCAATATCTGCTATATCTACTTGTTGCATCGACTTGGAAATGTCGTCCACAGAGAAAGGGATGCTGCATTATTATTGAACATCGAAGGAAAAAAGAAAAGTTAAAGAATAAATATCCTTTGGGATGAGCTTCAAGTGGCACACTAGACAGTATCAAACTGTTGAGTAACATTTATAAAAGTACCGAGAACAATACCTTGAGTCATCGTCTAACAAAAATGAACTGCTGACCGAATTGTTTGAGTCTTCTGTCATCATAACTCTCATGCTTGAAATAACCTATATAAATCAAGAAATAAATTCAAAATGAATTTGGGACAAGAATTACTTCACAACAGGAATACATCTGTATATGGGAACAGGGGTAAACAAGTTGGTCAGTTTCAAAGGAAGCTCTATGTGCCCATAAATCAGCACAAGTCATGGCTATACTAAAACTTACGTCTGAAGACACACTACGGGTACCATATTTGTCGTCCCAGTACATTGTGCTGATTCTGTATAATTGCTGTATGCTAAGTACCTGAAGCAGCAGCAAGCAAAAAAGTGAAACATGGTAAAGACGAAGCAAATAGAAAAAGAGGTAGCTACAATAAAAAGAACAAACAATTGAAAAGTAAAAGCAACTCACAGAACAAAGTTCATTCATTATCTCATTTAAGGTCTTCTTTGGCTTTTGATGTATGACCTGCATGATATAGAATATAAGAGAAGGACATCGATACATATATTTGATTAATAAGAGCAACAACAAGAATATCTATCTTACCAGGAAACCAACTGCTTGTCTAATATGCTTCAATTCATCCCAAGCTGAGCCTGCATACTGAACATCAAGAGATATTAGATAAGGATGTAAAAGTTACTGCAAAGAATACATTACTTTGAGACAGTGCTTACTTCCTCATTTGCATGGCAACACCATTGTTCTAATTCAGCCAATCCTGATTTAACATATTCGCCATTACTGAACGAGCAACATTCACGCCGCAAAAGAAGACTGCCAATAAAAGGTATAAAATAGTTAATTTTTAGCTATAACAAGTAACAGTGAAATAATTAATAAGTTACAAAATCAGAAAGACTGCGTGCAGAATGAAATATATGGAACATATATGAAAGATTTCAGTGCATAGACCTGTTGAATAGCTGAACGTTGATAAAAGAAAATATCTGAGTGAACACTTTACAGACTAAGAATGGGGGGACCTGTAAAGCCACCAAGGCATAACAAAACATTAAAATTGATCCCAGGAAGTAAATAAAAGACAATAAGAAGAATTAAATTAGTGCTTCCTTCTTATATGAGCTTCAGAACTCACATAGTTTCCTTTCATTGTCTTCAAGTAATTGTTTAGGCTTTTCACAATGCTCTGCCAATGAGCAATCAGAGCTTGTTGCGCACCCGCATTAGCTGTGGAACGGGCTTTCACCAAGCTTCCACGAGATGTCCTAGGTGCCTGCATTGCGTTAAAAAATGGATCAGATTAGTTTAGAATCAAAAGAAATGGTTCCCTGATATCCTAGTGAATGTTTTAGCTAAATAGGAATGGGTTACCCTAACCTCGTTTAGGTTGTACATTAAAAAAAGAAAAGGCTTAAAAAAGAAGGATTATTAAAGGGAAGTAACTAAAATTAGGCCTATGGGAAAAAGTTGTGAAGGCAGGGTCTAATTCTACCTGATCAATTATTTTCAGGCCTGTGAGGGTCATGAGTAGAGATTGAGCTAAATTTCCTTGTCCTCAATCTTATGCAAATGTTGGTGTTCCATGAACATAATTCAACATTGCTTCTATCAAACAGGATCGAAAATTGGAGTATGGAAAAATATGTCTCCCACTTTTAATGTCAAAGAAATTTAGTTGCTAAATCATCTCAAACAAGTGGAATGTGGAGATGTTCTTAGACCAATGAGCTCTAGTAGTGGTACCCCTCTGATCCCCTGACAAGGAGGTGCAGGGTTCAAAGCCCTAGGGCCTTCTTTCATAACTTTGTAAAGGGTCTAGTTTTTGTAGGGTCGAGGCAAGGTTCTGTGTCTCCCTCACCCACCTTGATAATAAATAATTTTAAAAAATTGGAGATGTGTTCAGAAATTACACTCCATCTGCTACATGTTTTTCCCTGACACATTATTTCAGCATGTATGATAAAGAATTGTCAATTTACCTGAATACATAATCCAAGCAATGGAGATATCTCTTTCTTTAGATTGTCCCTTATCATTCCATATATCTTCTCAAGGAAGGCAGTGAGTTGTTGTTTAAACAACAAAGCTGGATATTTAGCTTCCACTTGACGTAAATCATCCAGTCTACCAAGCACTCGGCCATTAAGAAATGATAGTCCAGAAGTCTGAGGCAATGCTCTCAGCCCCTAGATTTAAAAAATTCATTACATGCAAACGGAAAGGCGAATAACAAATATAAACTGTTAAGTTCAAAGAAAACATCCACAATGTGATTGCCTCGTACTTGGGACATTCTTCCAAAAAGAGAAGCTGAAGATGATCTCCGCCGTTGTGGAGTCAAGCTGGCTGCTCCACTTGCTTTGAGCGTGTGTTGAAGCAGCGTCAGCAATGTCGACGTATTACATAACCAGTATGCCAATACATCGTTATTATCTGGAACCTTCAATATGTAGAAGTTCTAAAGTAGGTTATATGAATTCAAACATTAGTTAAACAGTACATGAATTTCAAACATTATAATGGAACATACATCACAAAATTTCTTATACATCGTAAAGTTTGGGATAAATCCCACGCTCATAGTGCATGACAATGGAATTGATAAATATTACTGCATTTTACTAAGAAACAGATTTGAGGAAATATAAGATTTACCTCTATGGATGAAGCTATTGTTTGAATGATGCGGTCAAATACACTAGTTCTTTCAACCTCAAATGACCTCCACTGAAGAAGGCATTTGTAAATGACACAAGCAGCAATAGGTTTGCCTCCAGAAAATCCTAAATCTTGTGAAATACATTTGATCAGCAGATCCTGGTTCTCCTGTACAAGAATGGAAAATTGCGGAAAGCAGTTTAAAATAGTAGACAGAGCTCATAATTTCAACTGAGAATTAAATATCAAAGTTATGGCAAGTAAACAAATAGGTAACGACTTTGCTTCATGCATGCCAAATGATAATGAACACTCACTTGCTGCTTTTCGTTGAGAGATTTTTGTGGTTTCTCCTCGGATTCAGGCTCCCGTGAAACCAATCCAGGGGGAGTCATTTCCTGTAACATTTTTAACAGATATAAGAAAATAAAATTCTTAAAACTTTGACAAAAACTTTATGTTACAGCATTAATTCTTATCAAAGAGAATGTAATGACGACTTCTTACCGGTGCAAGCTTTGTTTCTCCATTTGGAACATTCCCATTTTGTGGTGTTCTCTGTAATTTAATAAAGAAACAGTTACAAAATATCTCAAGGAGCCAGAATAATGATAGCTAACTTAATATAGTTATTTTTTGTACCTGAATGATTGTTGTTCTTAGCCGTGCAGATAAAGATTTCCCAGTAGGTGACATGGTCAGTGCTTGCTGACGAAGTACTTGATTCTCCGACTCTGAGTTTGAAAGCTTCTCTTCAAGCCTGAGACAGAATAAGGAACTTTACCAAGTTCCAACAACTGTAGAAAAATAGTATCCCAGAAAGGGTGGGTAGGTACTGTGTGTTTTGTGTGCGAGTGAGAGTGAGTGACAGTGACAGAGACAGAGAGAGGAGATACATGTATATAAAATATATGAGCGTGAACCATCTGGAGAAGAGAGAGATGTTCATGCATACGCATGTAAACTTGGATAAAAAATTTCAAGTGCGTTGACCATATGAAAATGAGATGAGCACTGATTTGTGATTTTTTTGTCGGATTGATAACTTGCTGCTGGTGTAGCACATGTATATTAGGTTAAGATATTGCTATCCACCCATATAACCAGATTGGAAATGGTATGTTATGATCTTAGAAGAGCCTATCGCTACTAGCCTAGTTGTTAGGGAGGGAGAGCCCAAGACCATATCAACCCACACCAAGTTGACCGTACAACCAATGTGGGACTAGTGTAAGCTAATAATGGAATCATTAAAAGCCACCATGCTTCCATACCAACATCCACGATGGCACCACTCTAGAAACATTAGCCCACTGGATACCTACCAGTACATTACACCGGCCTCTAGGTAGCCATATCAACCCACACCAAGTTGACCGGACTAGTCCCCGTAAGCTAATAATGGAATCATTAAAAGCCACCATGCTTCCATACCAACATCCACGATGGCACCACTCTAGAAACAATAGCCCACCGAATACCTACCAGTACATTACTCCGGCCTCTAGGTAGCCTTTTTCTTCATGCTAGAATGGTACTAGTCCCCATAAGCTAGTAATGTTCTCACTAAAAACGCTTCGATACCAACATCCATGATGGCACCACTCTAGCAACATACATCAACTAAAATGATAGCACCGCTCTGATACCACTTGTTGTAATCTTAGAAGAGCTCATCTCCCAAAGCTAGCTGTTAGGGAGGAAGAGCCCAAGACCATACCAACCCACACCAAGTTGTCCATACAACCAATGTGGGACTAGCCCCCATAAACTAGTAACGAAATCATAACCTGGTACTGCCATGTCACTTATAAGTACTGCATGACTAAAAGTAGTAGTATTTGATAATGTATTGTTCTGTTCACACAAACCTCTGCACGGAGTCTTGAAGCTGTTCTACTTTTTGACCAGCATCTTCAAGTTTCTTAACTAGCTCTGCATTGCAAGTTTCTGCATCTGTACAAGCCTTCCTAACCTCTTCTGCAAACTGCTTTTCTGATAGTAGCAAAACCTGTACAATTTGATAATTTAGCCAATGGACCCCACAAGTCTATCCTCGTCTTTTCAAATATCACAGTTTAGCGGGTAAGTCATATACCAAAACTACTGAAAGAGAAGCAGAACAAATTATAATGTGCATATAGATGGTAAGAGCAAAAGATCACAAAAGAAAAGTTTTCAAAAGTTAAAAAACTTAAAATTAAGCCAACTAATAGTAGAAGCCAGGTGCACAAACAAAGCTCAAGCGATAATTACTGCAACATTAGAAGTGCAAGGATATGAACAAACTCTAGTAGTGTGTAAAAATACTAATCAATTAGAAAAAACAAGACCTAAAAGTCTATCATGGTAGTCAAAAATCTTAATTCTCTTGCTCCTGAAATTTTCATTTACAGAACCAAAAGCATCATTAGCTTATGCTCTAAGCCTGAATAGCATGGGGAATGTTTATCCCAAGTTGATTAATAAGGATCAACTTCAAGGCAAAAGACTCATGGGTGACCAAATGCAAAGTAGTACCATGAGGTAAAGGTGAAACTAAAAACATTCACCGAGTAAATTCTAATGACCCATCTATGAAATGAAATTTGTAGTCAGACTGCTTTAGAGAGTCTATCTCTTGGTAAAATTTATAGTCTGCAGAATATGTTCTGTACCACATATAAGTAACTATTACATAATCCAAGTTGAAGTCCCTACCTTCAAACTCTCTACCTCAGCTGTTAATGCATCAATCTTTTCTGTGTCTTGAACAACTACTGGTGTCTCCTTAATGACCGGAGGGGCTTCTTCGATAGCTTTCCGTGCTGCCTCTTGCTCTTTAATAAATCTAGAGTTTTCTTCTTCCATTTGTATTTGCATTGCATGCAAAGCATCCTGTAACTTTGCAATTTCTTGGGCTTTATTCTCTTCCAGCTCAGTCTGTATCACCAATTAATATATGGTGAAAATCAAGTAAAGCACACCTTCACCAAACCATACACAGAACATAGACTGTAATGTGAATTACCCTTAAGCGTTTTTCCAACTGTAATCGCCATGTAAGTTCCTCTACACGCTTTTCTAGCTTGTCTTTTGCTTCTTTAAGTGCCCCTGTTTCTCTAGCAGCCTGAATAATTATATATGAATTACTAACTGGAAATTTATTCCTTGACTGAATTATTTGATGAACAAGTTTTGAAAAAGGAAAAAAAGAATAAACACATTAGGAATGAGAGAAAACCATTTTGAGGGCTCGAAGCTCTCTTCTAGCAACCCTTTGCCTCCAGCCACACTGAACAATAATGGCAGCCTTCTGAAGACTCTTATAGTAAGAGTATGCTCTGTGATAACGGAAAAAGGCCTGCATACCACAAGAAAGTTGTATATTTAAGATTTAGAAACCAATTCAACGCAGAAGCTCATGGGTACTAGATGGCATTAGGACCTGGATAACAACTGCAGCCTTAGTTTGCTTTCTGTATCTGAACTCATTGCGAGCTTTCATTGTTCTTAAGCCTGTCTGAAATATGATTGCGGACAACTGTACTGTTAGATAGGATTTCCTGAATACATAACATAGGAAATTCTTCTGGATTTTTAGAGCTGATGCTTCTTGTCGCAATTGCTCATATAGTTTGCAAGCCGATATACCTGATGAGAGATAGAGAGAGATTCTATTATCAGCATCAATATGGAATTGATATTGTCTTAAGCTAGCAACACCATTTTAATTTTCTTTTGCCTATGTGCCATCCGAACTAGTCCGAACTAGTCTGAAACGTTATAGATGTTTCTCTATCTCCTCTTTCTCGTTATGACCATGGTATCAGATTGCAGTTTGGAGGCTTAAGGAAATCACCAAGAAGCACAATCTTAAGGCTCAAGTGGATACGGATTGCAACTCCGATTAGGCATTGCTGTGAGAAATCTTTTGATCTCTGATATACATACCTCATATGTAAACCCCATATAGTCCATGATATATAATTGGGTGCTCAATATTATTCTTTACAATTTACATGCGATTGGATATGAATAAAACTATAAATGATACCTCGCCAACATGACTGTAACTGAATAGCAGCTTTGCGTAATGAGATGAAATCCTTGCGGGCAATGTATGTGCGAATTTGCCTTTGGATGATTTTAGCCGCATTACCAAGAACCTCTGCTCTCCTTGCATCTAGTTCAGCCATCTGACCAGCTCGAAGGAAAACCTTTGTTTTGCCTATCTGCCAAGCCAAGTACATGGAAAATTGTATCATAAAAGAATTTCTCAGACCTCCTTCAGTATTTCATCATACAAACTCAAAGGTATTTTGAGAGAAATTTGATAGAACACAAGGTTATTAATACACTTGCAAAAGGAAAAGGTCCAAAAAACAGTTAAAGAAAATCATGCTGCAATTTCCAAAAAATTATGAGAATCAATTAGTAAATATCATGTGACACACCCATGCTAGTAGCATGATCAGAACAATCAATTGTGGAAAATGTCAAACATACCTGATAACCTTGTAATTCCCTTTTGTCCAAAATCATCTGGCATGCAACCTTGTCATCATA
Organism: Panax quinquefolius; assembly: GCA_020205615.1. Taxonomy (NCBI): domain Eukaryota; kingdom Viridiplantae; phylum Streptophyta; class Magnoliopsida; order Apiales; family Araliaceae; genus Panax; species Panax quinquefolius. The sequence continues at coordinate 141,769,886 of CM035154.1, forward strand.
GCTACACGAAAAATTTTCAGTAGATAATTGGTTGAAGTATACGAAAGTTGTATAGATACAAGATGAAACCACGACAAAAGATACAAGTAAACTTAAGCAGAGCACTATTAGACATACATAAAATCTGTATACTGCATTGGCAACTACTTTTTGTAAAGAATCCATCTTTTGTGAAAAAAAGAAATTAAGGACTTACTTTCCTTCCAGAACTTCTGGGGCAAGAAGACCAAAGCGGAGAAGAAATTCATAAAATGTTCGTCTGGTAGGATAACCAGCACAACTGATCCTAATGGCCTCCAGAACTCCCTACACCACAAAAAGAAAATGATGAAAATGAAATTTACTTAGAATAATTCTATGTGCACAAATTATACACAAAAATTATGCACAAATAGTAGGACCCTTCTAATGCATTCCAATAAGATGTGTAAAATAATTAAATGGTAGGTCCCACTTCTTATTTTCTCTCATTTTTATATTGTTTGTGCACAAATTTTTGTGCATAGTTTTTACACATAGAATTACTCATTTTCTTAATACTACCTCCGTCCTCAAAGGATTGATTACACAAATTAAGGAAGTAAATTAAAGATATGTCTGACATAAATACAATACTTTTTCTCTAATAGTGGACCCTAGAAAAAAGTCAACAGCAAATTTCAACTATTCCTAGTTGTTTCATGTGATGAAATACATTTATATGGGGTCCAAAAATTTTAAATCTTTGACTTGTGAAAGTCGGACATCCAATTTTGGACCAAATATAATGGGCTCAAGACAAGCACTCTTGGGAGGATGGATTAGCAATTGTTTTCAGGTCCTTAAGTTTTCCAGGACATACCAAACAAAGCACAATCAAAATGTGATGTTTTTGCTCATTATACTTACACCACATCGTAATTGTTGGATTATGTTGAGGTTCTCAAAGATAGCAGGCTTGAGTACATTGTTCGGCTTCACACATCTGATGTAGTGAGGTTCTGTTGAGCTCAAAGCTTCCATTAATGACTGTAGTTGAAGCTGCATTCAGATAAACATACATCTTGTTCATCATAATTTTCTCAGAATCCAGAAATATGAGTTAAATGGCCACATGCTGAATATTTAACAAAATTACTATGCACACACTACTATATATCGACTATTAATAATAGAAAAATAACTTTCACAAAGAAACCGCTAGTAATTTAATTTGATACAGAAACTATGATTGATATAATACAAAAGAAAATCAGAAAGCTAGAATACTGTGAATAGAAAAGACAGGACAGTATAATGCGCTTCGCTAACATACATCCAGTTCCAAATCGACCTTAGAGATGGTACAAGGTGCATTGAGTCAAATTATTCAAGTATAGATGCTGACTCGAACTTCAGGATTCAGGACCTCAACCTTAAAATCTCATTACTGTGCAACTTAAGTTCAGTAGTACCATATCAGCTAAGTAACCTCTCCTTAATACCTTAGAAATGGTAAATAAGTACCGGTGAGTGGGAAAGGGGGCAGAGGGGGGTGGGGACGTTGAAAGGTTCAACATACAATAAATATCCACCTTTGCTTAAAAGTTTCAAAGAGGTTATAATAATATAATTAACTTAATCTATAGAGGAATTCTTTGGCTTTCTGTTTCTGTGTTTCATAATAAATTTACGCTTATATGGCTATTCAGAGTTCTGGGATCCTCAGCATTCTTCCTTCCAAAATCCCAGATCAAGCACACTCTCTCTACTGCAAACTGAAGATTTGTGCACCTTCACAGTTGAAAATGATAGTTTCTTAGGCAGAAACTTCATCTTAGGTGGATTTATCATTTACAAACTGAACCAGATACGCTATTAGAGTTTCTCAGGCATCCTAAGATCTCTAAGTTGTGAGGTCAGACCTCTGAAAGAGTATTTGAATAACATAAACTTCCAAGGCAGAACTGCTCAGCTATTAGTCACCCTCAACCATGACTCTAATGTAATAGGGCCTATATTTTAAAACTCTCTCCCTTCCTAATGTACTGTGAACTTGAGGCATCATCGTTAAGCATCACACGAGTGAAAGACAGCACATATTTCAGTGGTTGTTTACTACAAATGGAGTAAAGTCAAAATAATTTAATCTAGCCAATGGATCAATTAATTTGACCAGAATATCATTTGAAGAGTCAATGAGTAGGTTATACTAATGAGCTATGTTTTACTAATATAAAGTTGGGGAGGAGGAAAAAAAAAGAAGAAAAAAAAAATTTGAATTTGAACAGAACAAAAGTTTTCATGACCCCTTGTGTCTTCATACTCGGTTAATTAAGTTTAAACTATAAATAAGTCAGTTTCCACTTTCCAGCAAAGTAATATATGTATTTCAACCACATGAAGGAAGTTTTTAGAAAGGAGACTATAATACCTTGAAGCGTGACCCAATAGAAGAAAATTTGGATGACTTTGACGATTCAACTGGAAGTGGAGGAAACAAACCAGCAACGAATGGGCATTTTGAGGCCGTTAACAGATCCTGATGTTCTGCAATCACATAATCTTTATTTTTTTCTAGAAACAGATCAGCCAGATAATTCACCTGCATAGTAGGGAGATTTGATCAAACCACTGGCAAAACAAGATAAGAAACACTCGCGATTAGACTGTCAGGAATGTTTACCTCTCCTGCATAGTGACAAATTGTGAAACTAGTTCTTAGAAAGCTTTGGTTTGACAAAGCGCTTTGTTTTTAACAAATGTCTGGTAGAGCTTTTGAGAAAATGTTTCATGAGTGGACTTGGGAAACATGCTACATCAAGTAACAAACATAAATCCAACCTGATTAAAGTATAAAGAAAGCTGAAAATCCACAAGAGCACTCCACTATAACATTAGATATGGAAATTCACTATGTTTTTGAAGCCATGACGGATCAAGCAAAACTTAATGGCTCATACCAGGCCTCATCTAGAAGTGCAATGATTCCTCCAGGTTTCTGCAAGAGATTCAAATTTGTCAGTTCAAACTAATAAATTTTTAGGTAGGCTGATAGAAACAAGTAAACATAATCATGTGCACAATACATTGCATACTAGTTGAGCATGTCAAAAGTATAATACTAAACAATTACACAAAAGGTTTGATGATCATATTAAAAACTTTTATAAAGCTTCATCAGATCAACGAAATAATAACCCAAGAAAATTTCTTCAGATAAATGGAAATAGTGACCCAGCAATAATACATGATGCAACAGTCACCTTCTCAATCAGATCTAGCACGTCTTGGTTATCAACAAATTCTATGTAGCTCCAGTTTATCTCTTCCTTTGTGTACTCTTCTTGTTCCATCTTAAACACATGCTGCAACAAAAAAATCCAACAAAATTAGGCAAGTCTGATGTATTGAAAGCAGTGACAAAGAACTCAAGCAATTGAAAGTTAACCTGATTGAAATGTTGTTGCAGCTTTTCATTTGTAAAATTGATACAGAACTGCTCAAAACTATTTGATACAAGAATTGTCATGTGCAAATAAGGTTAAAGAGTATATTATAAGTGAATTTCTCACATAATGAATTACCTGTTGTGCTTAAAACTTTCAAAGCCATATATATCAAGAACTCCAATTAGTGCTTTTGAGTTTGGATCTTGCCCAATTGAATTGTTTATTTTTTCCACAATCCTGGGGACAATAGAGGAGTATTTACTGTTAGATATTTTCAACCCGGAAAGTATATAATAAATATATTATATGCTGCAATTAAAACCAATAGATGTGTTGGTTCAATTGGTTTGGTTTGGAAGATTATAACTCTTTGAACAAGAGGGATCTATTCGAACAAGAGATGGATGTATTGATTCGGTTAAGAAACAATTGAATCGATGCAATGGTTCGGAATGAAACAATTGAATCGATGCAATAGTTCAAATTGATAAGACCATTGGATGAATCATTACTGCTCAACATATTCTTTCAGAGAAATATATCTCCTCTTTAAAATACCTTTTCAAAGGGGTGTATCTCTTCAAAAGAATATGCATCTCTTCAAAAGATGTATCTCTTCAAAAGAGTACTTGGAAATCAATAAATAGATCGTAAATTCACCCAACTTTGGTACTTAAAAATCATTCCAAATCATTCTCAAGTTCTTAGAAAAAATATCATTCTAATATTTTTTTCTTGCTATAATTTTTTCCTTCTCTCTTATTTATAGTTTTGCACAAAATTTGTTTCTACACAATAAATTCCAGTACAGAGTAAAATTTGGGTCTATCTTATCTTGGGAGACTAATTCGTAGTAACCCTATATAGCAAAAGTAAGAGGCAAATATGGCCTTAATGAAAGAATGGTCAACCATTCGATTCAGGTGGTAATATTGTTGTTCTACATCAAAATACAAAGCGGATTTCAACAATCTTAACACTATATTAACAATGGAGGACAAAAATACAAAAGGTAGCTTGAATCAAATTAACAAAGTCGAGAAATTTGATGGATTATTCTTTAGAAGTTGGAAGAGCAAAATGTATTTTTTCTTAACGGCACTAAAACTCTCTCATGTGCTAAATGAAGCGAAAATGGAAGAAAAAGAAAATGAGACATCGGTAAAAATGAAAACTCGAATAGAATGGGAATAAGATGATTTCATGTGTAAAGGGTCAATTCTAAATGCACTATTCAATTCATTGTACGACTTGTATGAAGCCAAGTTCATGGAAAAGACCAAAAGGTAATTAATATGGGAGGATCTCGACAAGTACAAAATCGAGGACGCCGGAAATAAAAAGTTTCTAGCAAGTTCATTATTTGATTATCAAATGATAGATAACAAATCTGTTATGTTGCAAGTACATATTATGAATCAAATTGTGTCGGAAGGCCATAGCCTTGACGAAGGGTTTCAAGTTTCGACAATCATTTCAAAGTTACCATTTTCGTGAAAAGATTGTCGAAAGGAATTGAAACAAAAGAAAGATGCAATGACTATGCAAGAGCTTATTAAATTTCTCCAAGTTGAAGAGAATTCTCATAACTTTGATAAATTGGAAATAGAAAACAAAAGTGTTAAAACTCTTGTCATAGAAAATGCATCTAAACCAAAGGGCAACAACAAAAAAAAGCGTGGTGGTCAAGATAACAATTTCGAAAATAAAAAACCGAAAGGTACTTGTTGGAAGTGTGGTAAGTCAGGACACTTCAGGAAACAATGTATTTTGTACTTGAAGCAAAGGTAACAAAAGAATGACCAAGCAAATATGGTAGGCAATGAAGATATTGTTGCTATGATTATGAAGACTAACATGGTTGGAAATGACATGAAATGGTGGATCGATTCTGGAGCAACCAAGCAAATTGTCAATAATTGTTTCTATGAACTTATGAAGGATAGTCATGAATTATTCATGATAAATTCATCAAATGCAAAGTGATGGGCAAAGGCAATGTGGTTCTCAAGTTATCATCCGAGAAGACAATCTCTATTAATGATGTTCTTCATGTTCCAGAAATTAGGAAAAACCTTGTATTTGTTAGTCTTTTAAACAAACATGACATAAAAGTCTTGTTTGACACTAATTGTATTATATTGTCCAAGAGGGTGGCATGTATGTCGAAAAAGGATACGACTCTGATGGCAAGTACAAACTAAATGTTATTAATGAAAATTCATTTTTTTGCTTATATGGTTTCTACTTTTGATGATTTGGCACGCTAGATTAAGACATGTAAATTATAAAAGTATATGTAGCATGAATAATCTTAGTTTAATTCCTAAGATTAATTTTTTATTTAGAAAAATAGAAAAAGAAGTGTTATAAAAAGTGTTAAGTCTAAAATTGCCAAGAAGTTGTTTTAAAAAGTAGAAAAAGAAATTCACAATTATTAGAATTAATTCATTAAGAACAAAAGATGAGACTTTAGAATTAAAATTGTAATTATTATAAGGGTATATTAACTAGGGAGATAAAAGATATTTTATAATATTTATTTAGAAGATTGCTTAATCAGATACATTAGAAAACTTGTCGAGTTTATTTGTTAAGGCTTAGACAAAAGATGAGGCTTCTTTAGAAAAAATTAAAAAAGGCTCTGCCTGCAATCTGTACGTGAAGTGAGGTGGCCCGCCTATCAATTAGATCTAAGAAAACTTTAAATTTATAATTATTCATCAATAAAGTATAAATTTTACTTATTCATTATCAGAATTTATAAATTATAATACATTAGTTTTAATTAATACATCAATAAAATTTAAAATTATAATTATTCAGGTCTTGATTTCTTGAGAAATAATTTATACTCTTATAATGATTTTTAATATTAATAATAAGTTAGTTACTTAGTTGATTAAATATTAATAATAAGTTAATTTATTGCAAATACTAAATTACTAATATTTTACAATAAAATTTTATTAATATTATTTGTTACTTTAATGTCCATCAATAAACTAAAATATTAAATATTAATAATAAGGTAGTTTCAGAATACTCAAGAAAATATACGCTAAATTCTTGGATTTATGATTTTGGAAGGTATCAGTGTTGTACTTTAAATAAAAATGATTAATTAGAAAACTAATTGAAATTAATACTTGAGACATAACTATGTAGAGTTTAATATGTGTGTTTAAACTTTACAAAATATATGCCTAAAATTTATAAGAAAATAAAATCAAAACTAACTTTATATTCAAAAAATAAAAGTGTAATCTACGATTGAGTAATCTATAATATTTTCTCTGAAGTTCATAGTAGACAATTATATACTTAATCGATATATTCCGGCTTACATCTAAATTACATTTTTTGTAATTTAAGATGAATATATTTATTTTGTTCATTATATAACCTTCTCATTTTTTACAAAATTTATTAATTTATATTTTATTATTTATATTTTAATATTTAGTATGTAACATTAAAAAAAAGAACTGCACAACCAAGGCCTTGGGCTAACTCGGCATCGGTCTGGGCTGGCTCGACCTTGGGTGGCACTCGGCTGCAAGCCTATCCAAAGCCATGACCCAAATGATGTAGGGCATTAAGGCTGAAAGGTTAATCGATCTAAAAGGCCCAAGGCTCACAAAGGCCTAGATTAAGAGATAAAGCAATCAAGGCTTAAGATTAGAGCTAAAGCTTTCATAGGCTTATATAAAGCATGCACAAAATAGCAAACCTCCTATAAATTCTCGACCATGGAATCCACAAAATTTTGTTAGCCAAAATATAATTTTGGAGTCTAAAGATATTGAGTTCTTTGAGATTTCATTCTTTAGGAAAAGATCAAGAGAATACAATGATAAAGAAGATTAAGGAACAATTCATCATGAAACAAATGATGAAATAGAATTTACTATATCTATCGAAGAAATAGAATCAAGAAGAAGTAAAAGAGGAAGGATAGAAAAAACCTATGGCCCTGATTTCTACATGTACCTAGTAGAAGAAAACATGGATGATATTGTTTCCTCTAGTGTTTTTGTGACTGAGCATGATTCTAGTGATAGAGATCCATTGACTTTTAGAGAAGTTATGTCCTCTCAAGATTCAAGTTTTTGGCAAAAAGTCATTAATGATGAAATAAATTCTGTCATGGGTAACAACAAGACTTAGGTCTTAGTGTATTTACCTCCTGATTGTAAACCCACTAGCTGTAAATGGATCTTTAAAAGGAAAAGAAAACCGGACGGATCCATAGATAAGTATAAAGCTAAACTAGTAGCCAAAGGATTTAAGTAAAAGGAAAGAATTAATTAATTTGATACATATGCTCTAATAGCACGAATTAGTACCATTAGGTTATTAATTGCATTAGCATCAATTCATAAACTTGTTATACACCAAATGGATGTTAAAATTGTTTTTCTAAATGGTGATTTAGAAGATGAAGTTTAAATGGAACAACTAGAAGCCTAGAAGGGTTTGTTTTGAAAGGTCAAGAAGGAAAAATTTATAAACTTGTTAAATCTTTATATGGCCTAAAACAAGATTGGCGTTCCAATGATTGTTTCCATGGATTAAAATAAACGAATCGAATAAATGTGTTTATTCTAAGTTTAGTAAAGGTTTTGGTGTTATAATTTGTTTATATGTTGATGATATGCTTATTTTGGTACTAGTGAAAACTTAGTATTAGAAACTAAAAGCATTCTTGTCTGCTACCTTTGATATGAAAGATATGGGAGAGACTAATGTAATTTTAGGTATTAAAATTATGTGCATCAGAGACACCATTTCTTTAACTCCGGTCCTCATTATATCGAGAAATTGTTAAAGAAGTTTAATCACGAGAATTGTAAATAGCTTCTACCCCATATGATAATATTGTTAAGTTATTTTCAAATAAAGGGAATAGCATATCTCAGTTAGAGTATGCACGTATAATCGATAGTCTAATGTATGTAATGCAAGTGTACTAGACCTAATATAGTATTTGCGGTTGGAGAATTGAGTAGGTTTACTCATAATCCAGGTCAAGTTCACTGGGATGCAGTATCAAAAATACTTAAATATCTTAAAGGCACAATGAACTATGCATTATACTATACAGGATACCTAGTTGTGGTAGAAGGGTACACGGATGCAAACTAGATAACGGATTCGAATGAAATAAAGTCTACAAGTGGATAGATAATCACTTTAAGAGGAGGGGCAATTTCTTGGGTTCCAAGAAATAAACCTTGATAACACATTCGAATATGGAATCCTAGCTTGTTGCATTATCAATTACTAAAAAAGAAGCCGAATGGCTTAAGGATTTAATATTTGATATACCACTTTGGCCCAAGCCAATGACAGCTATCTCAATATATTGTGATAATGAGGCATCATTATCACAGTCTTACAATAAGGTTTATAACAAGAAGTCTAAACATATAACTTTAATACATAGTTATTTAAGGGAACAAATCAATAAAGGGGTTGTTACCTTTAACTATGTAAAGTCAAATGGAAATTTGACAGATCCTTTTACAAAAGGCCTAGGCAAGGATGTAATATGCAAGACTTCTAGCGAGATGGGTTTAAAGCCTTTGAATGAGAGGTAACATATAAGTAGAACCCAATTAAATACTAGAGTAACATCTATACACTAGAGAAGTATGAAGAAGAAATTCTTCGAAACCATCTCAAAGTTAGTGTATGCTTGTATGAAGAACAAAGAGAGTATGGTAAACCTTTAATGAATCTATGTCCGGTTTGGAGAATGCAGGTCATACAAGTGCATCTAATTAGATTCACCTTTGTAAGTGAGGAAAGTGGGGCCGCTTCTGCGAGACTCGAGGCTTATCTCTAAGTCACTTACAAAACCCAAGAGGTAAGCACAAGACCATAAATGTTTTGGGTTTCCTTAAACTATAAAGGATATAATATATGTCTATTTAGCAATATATCACTTTAAGATTTATTAGTTCAAATCTAACCCTACTAAGAATTTGGATATTTTGTGATATATGTAAAGGTTCAAGTCGAAAGACACCTCTTACTTATGTTTGCTATATCTAATAAGAGAAAGAAGAAGGTCAAAGGAAAAAGATTGCAAGATTGTGAAAATAGGGAGGATTGTTAGATATTTTCAAATCTGGAAAGTATATAATAAATATATTATATGTTGCAATTAAAATCAATATATGTGTTCCAATTGCAAAGATTATAATTTTGAACAAGATGGATCTATTCAAGGGATGTATATTCTGCCTCTTTGAGCAATTGAACTAATGCAATGGTTCGGGATGAAACAATTGAATTGATGCAATGGTTCAAATTGATAAGATCATTGGATGAATCATTACAATGGTTCAACACATCCTTTTAAAAGAATATATCTCTAATATTTAAATACATTTTCAAATGGATATATATCTTCAAAAGGATATGTATCTCTTCAAAATGGTACTTGGAAATCTATAAATAGATTGTAAATCCACCCAACTTTGGTACTTAAAATCATTCCAAATCATTCTCAAGTTCTTAGAAAAAATATCATTCTAATATTTTTTTTCTTGCTATAGATTTTTTTCCTTCTCTCTCGTTTATTGTTTTACACTAGATTTGTTTCTACACAACAAATTCTAGTACAGAATAAAATCTAGCTCTGTCTTATCTTGGGAGACTAATTCATAGTAACCCTGTGTAGCAAAAATAAAGGGCGAATATAATCTTAAGGAAAGAATGGTCAATCATTCGATTCAGGTGGTAATATTGTTGATCTACATCAAAATACGAAGCGGGTTTCAACATTTACAACCAAAAACAATAATAAACATGTTCTTTTGCACATGTACTGAATTTCTTACCAATCGAACAATCGAGAATATATGGTTTTGGCCAAAGCATCCCTGCTACTCAATGCAGATTCGGGATCAAGAGTCCTTGTAATAACTTCCTCAGGTGTTACCATTACACGCTGGATCAATGCATCTTCCAAGCTCTTGGCATCACACCTATTGGATGACATGAACTTTCAGATATGAGTATGCGCAACATACCACAGGATCCAAGATATATAAAAGGCGTTCAAAATTGGAACCTAAATGGACCTTACATAAGTAGTTCAGCTGTCACATTAAGATGGAACCTAGACTTTTCATCCTTAAGGACTGAAGAGTCGATCTCCTCTCCCTTAGCAAATTCAACATTACCAAGATGAAGAATTGCAGCGACAACCCTGAAAATTGCCTCCTGAAAAGATCTAGCTGATGTTAAAGATCTGATGGGAAAATACAAAAGATTTATAGGAACACTTGGTGAAAAGGCAAACCTGTTCGTCCTCACTAATTCCAACTATATCCATAGCCCTTCTGGTTTCAAGATATTCATTAGCATCATTTACTCCATCAAGCTCATAACAATTTGACTGATTTAAGTAATGGAATGACTGAGGGTTTTCCAACTTATACTTCTCCCTATCCTGAAAATTAAATGGGGACATATCACATAGTTGTCTAATCTTTGAGCATTTGGAACTAAATGCATGACGCAAAGGCTTTACAACACTTGTGCACAAAACTGAACAAAAGAAACCATAATACCTCAAGTGGGGCCGCACAAAGATGATAAAAGCAGTGATAGTTTCTTTCAGGATATGAAATCTGGCAAACACGTGACCTCTCAAGCAGGTAAGTCCGTATAGCTGCCCCAGATATCCTCCCACTCTTGTCAAATTGTATCTCAACAAATTTACCAAAACGACTAATTGTAGTTCCATCATTCAAATGACAAAAATGAATAGTCAGATTAAAGATAATAAGTAAACGCAATTAACATTATTTCGAACAAACTGCAAGATAATCTGGCGAGTATAATTAAAGCAATTAATGAATTGCAGTTTCAACAACAAGTTTCCATTAGGTTACTTACCTTGAGTTGTTGTTCCTGACAGTTTTTGCATTGCCAAATGTTTCAAGTACAGGATTGGACTGTAGTTTTTATCAAAAGCACCAAATCAGACTGCCAGGTCCACCCATTTAGATTTATTGAGGAAACAACAATTCCAATTCCCAAATCTAAAATTCTAGAGTTTTAAACAACAAAAAAGAAAGTTCAGGCTTACTTCCAAAACTTGTTGTTCAACAGTCCGTCCTTCCACCCCAGAACGGCCACCCAGATGTGCAAGATATCTCATGAGCATCTTTGTTGTTTCAGTCTTACCAGCACCACTTTCTCCACTGACCAAAATCGAGTTGCTCTTTCCCTCATTGATCATCGCTCTATGACAAAAGTAAGCATGTCACTGAAAGAGTCATCCGAATAACTCCGTAACACCTAATAGACTAGATTTATATTACCTGTATGCAACATCTGCAACGGCAAAAACATGTGGACTAAGCTCTCCAAATGCTGCTCCTTTATATTGTTCCATCATGTGAGTATCATATAGATGAGGCAACCTTTGAAATGGGTTTATCGCGATCAAGATATTTCCAGTATATGTCTGGAAGAATATAATATAAAGGAAACTCATGAGTTTTTGGATCAAGATTAACTTCATAAGATTAGGGAAAAAGAAACGAGAATATCTCACATAAATTTCATTAAGTTCATATCTGGCGGCCAAGTTTTGCAGAACTCCTGGTTCATGCAAATATGAAAGCTTTGTCATGTCATCTACACCTCCAGGAGGAGCTTCAGTATCCTTTGGAAAGACTTTCGAGAAGTTTGTGACAACCTGCAACCAATTTCTAGTCCTTAAATTCCTAACACAACCACTCTAAACCTGGAACATACAATTCAAAATATTTTGTAAATGAGGCAAATCATCACAATATGATGTTATGAACCATGATATTCCCCTTCAACTTTTGCTTTCTCAGCCATTCTTAATTCATTTTTTTAGAAAGTGAATTAAAAACATCTCTGTCAATGAGAATGTACAGCAGAGGTGTTTCCATCTGTTTTAAACTTAAAACAATAAATGATGGTTCTAAATTGAAAAGACAAATAGAATAAAGTAATAGTCTTCCGTATTAATTATTGCTATTTTCTGAATTGTTTCTGAAAATGGTAATGTAACCAATAAGTTGATTTGGGGAATTCCATATATAATTTTGACACTGGATCATCGAAGTGCTTTAAAAACTTAAAAGATGGTTTATACTTTTAACTTTCAAGGATACCTCAAGCTCAAAAGATTAATTTCACTTAACAACACGACAAAAGTTTATATAAAATCAGATTCTAACGTTACTTAGAATGTTTTACTTTTACATCGTATAGGAATCTCAAACTTTGACGTTGCATCAAGTTCTAGAAACACATATTAAAAGAATTAACTCCAGCATGAGAGTAGATATTATTGATCTAATAAATGGATCAGCTCCCAGTAAATTTCCTTAACATTTGGGAAATTCATAATTCATTCTTCTTTTATTATAACCAAAATGAAGTTGGGTGGGAAACTTCTTATATAACACACCAATATGATGAATTTAATGTGAAGTTATAGGTAATGTGAAGTTATAGGTTTTGGAATTTGGATTAGCCTTAATCAGATAAAGCCATAAAAGGATCAAGTATAATAAACACATCAAGTTATGGACTGACTGATTAACCCTAATGGCACAAAAATAATTGCCATCTAAATGTCTTATATAAAAGGTGGTTAAAGTAACCATTAGTTGTCATGCTATTTTGAAGTGAAAATTAAGGAAATCCCATGTAACCTGAAGTTTAAGTTGGACTTAATATGATTCTATAAATAAACAATAATGCCTTATGTGATTCATCTCATGCAATGGGATTGGCAACAAGCATTGATCAATGATCTGCATCACATCTCTCTAGCTTCATTAATAGATATAAGGTGGATACAACACTGTCTTTATACATTGCAAGTTTTAAATTGTCAACAGTAAACTCTTTTTTTCCTTTTTCCTTTTTTTTCTATTTTTTTTGGTGGGGGTGGGGGTGGGGGTGGGGGACGGTTTACTCTATAGCAGCATTTTCCTTCATTTTTTGTACTCGGTTCAATATTTAAAAACAAAATTTTAAAATAATTACTGGAAAAAAATTCCTCCTAAAGTAAACCAAAATAACCATCTCAAATATATCTACTACTCCCTCCGTTCCTTAATATAAGTCGTTTTAGAGAATTGTTTTTGTTCCTTAATACAAGTTGTTTGAGAGTTCAAGTAAGCATTAATTGTTTAGTTTCCAATATTACCCCAAGTAATAAATATAACTTTGGTTTTCTCACTATTTTTTATCAAATAAATAACACTCTTTGTCCAATACAAGGGCAATATAAACAATTGATATTATATTTAATGCTATACAATCATTTTCTTACTATTTGTGCACAACTCTAAAACGACTTATATTAAGGAACGGAGGGAGTACATTAAAAGCCCTTTTTGTAAGTCTGCATTAAAAGAGATATTTATCAGTATAAGAAACAAAGAGCATAAAGTTGCTGAATAAAATCATAGGAAGTGAAAAATACAGGTCAATAAAATTTTCTTACGTGCATATTAAGTTAATGGGATTAAGTCAACCCTTCATGATCCAAAATAACCTGTTTAGTAAACAAGTTACATAGGTTGTTCCATATTATGCTTGAATAAACAAATCTTCTTAGGGTGAAAGAATTGACAAGATTTGATACATATGCAAGGTGTCATTATGTGAACAAGTATAATGGTTTATACACTACTCTGAGACAGTGTTATAAAGTTGAACAACAGAAATAAGCTAGTAGCATCATACTACTCACTGTTTTCCCATTTGTAGTATGAACATGAACCTCTTGACCATTAATTCGGATTACTTCTCCATCTATCCATGCTAACTTTGGATCTTCAACCCATACATGAGAGCCAACAATAATGTTAACTGGTGCTGCCTGCAAACATTTAACAGCATTATATACGGAAGGAAAATACTCCCTCTATTCCATTACCATGTAATCTGTGCAGCCATTTGGAATCAAGAAAAATATAACAGACCTCAGCAGCATGGAAACAAATGGATGATGTGGACAGTATACGACTTGCAGATACCACCGTGGCTCTTCTATACATTGAATATCGTATGTAGTTTTTTAAAGGCAATAATATTATTAACTTATGATGATATTTATGATAAACTATTCTACCCTCTCAAGTGTATTCCTTTAATAAAGACTGTTTCTGTTTAATTTGACATGCAGTTTAATTTGACATAGCAGTCATTTTATTTCTTTTTTTGGGCTATTCTTTTATAGCTATCATTTGCACCATCGCTATAAGAAAGTAGTACTCCAATATATTAATATCTAAAGTTTGTTGGCCACGCTTTAAATATTAGTGTTCAAGAACCATCGATACGTATCAAAAATGTTAACTTTTATATTCAAAGTACGGAACTTTGGACACGTATCCTAGAATATCCATATAGTATCAGTATTCAATATGAATATGTTGCCATTCTTACAAGTACTCATACTTCCTAGAAGATAATGATCAATGTGTTGCAGAAACTGCCCTAAAGAAAAGACTCATATTGGCTTTCTACTGTAGTTTAGATTTATACAATTCCTCTTGCAACGCGAGTTATAAGCTACAAAAGCAATAACCATTTAAACCCCCAAATGCTAGTGTAGGGAACAACATCAAGCAATTAACTGAAGCACCACAATTTGAACAATTCGAATTGAACAACATTTCGACCACATAACATTTCGAAGCTCCCCCAATTACTTTTTCATGCTAATAGACGGAACAAAATTAAAAGCATAGAAACAAAACTGAAATGTAATTAAACATTAAAATCAAAATTACAAATACAGTCAAGGAAATGGACTCTTTGTTGAACAGATTTGACTTCAACAAAATAACCAGAAAAAAAAATCAAAAAAACATACAAGACAAGTAATGGAGTCATTTGCTAAGACTTACCATTGATGAGCTCAAATAGCGATCTCCTCCTCTTCAACTCATCAAACAAAGAAAAGAGTTGGAGATACAACCAACCAGACTCAGTGAGTCAGATCGGAGATAAAAACAGCTAGTGCTTCTGTGTATCAGCAAAATGGTGAGAACAAAAAGAAGAAAACAAATGAATTTTTTTTTTCCCCGGCTTGTAATTTTGCTTCTAGTGAGAGGCCTTTTATTTTTGTTTCTCCCCTCTAAAAGAAATGAGGTGTAATTTGTAATATATATATATATATATATATATATATATATGAACTGAACTGTGTGTTTTCTCTCTCTAGACACTGTCTGTGTCTGATCAGCTAGCTGTGAGCGGCGCTGTACTCTAAACCCGACATTAGAGACGGGTTTTTAAGACAAAAATTATGCTCAAGTAGAATTTTATTTGTACTTGCATTTAATTACGGAATTGTCCTTTTTTTAATGGGGGTAAAAGTAGACGTTAAAGAAATTTTGAAACTCACTATCATTTAGAATATTGGTATTTGTATTAGCAAAAATAGATTTTCTAACTCAAAATATGTAAGTTTTGATGCACCCACTCCAATTTCAGACTGCATGTATTATCCTGAAAATTTACTTTTTATGCTAAAACATCACTGCCCTTCTTTTAACCTGGCTACCTTTTTAATCGACCATCCGGTCAATGACTAGCGATTCATATTGTTGCTTCCATAGTTAAAAAACTCTGCCGTTATATATCATTAACGTCAAATTAAAAATTAATTTATTATATATATATATATATATATATATATATATATATATATAGCATTCATGTTAAATAATATTTTTTATTAAATAATATTCTTTATTAAAATTACGCTTATTTCGTTTGACGGTAAATTCCAACATTTTTCTTTTATTAAAATACACCTATAAGTAAAATAAAAGTTAACAGTATCGTGGACACTTTACAAAATATGAATTCGAATGTTCGTTTAAACAAGCTAAACAATCACCTATAAGAAAACGTTATCGAGCAAAAGCATTTTTTTATATTTTCATGTCCCGTGATTCCTTATCACAAAGTTAGTGTTAATATTGTAATTGTAATATTGAGATATTTTCATTGGGGCCATTGGAAAACAGGGCTTGGTGTTGAGCTTTAAAGGCATCTTTAGTATAACACGGTAGATTCTGACATTATGCAAACTAAAAGGAAAATGAGGGAAGACCAAACATTTTTTCTCATGCATAAAATTTCTCAAGAACGCATTGCAAATAAACATTTAACATTCTCCCGCCCAACAAGCCTCCTACATTCAAGAGTATTCATAAAGTGATATGCTCTTGTCATCGGATACACTTGCGAGCTGAACAGTTCGAACACCAGTTCCTCCTGGTGGTCGGAACATCACCCGCCAAACCTGGTCTGTATGGTTGGTCATTGACTGCACGGCTGCTCGCATCTTGGGATCCCACAGCCTGACAGTCTTGTCACTTGAGCCTGTTGCAATTGCTGCTCCATCTGGACTCACATCCACACTCAAAACCCAGCTTGCATGACCTGACATGGATGCAAACAAGGTCTTTCCCTCTGCATCGCATATGTGCACGTGGCCATCATCTGAGGCTGATACTGAGCACCCTCGAATCAATGGGTGAGTACACAAGAGAGCGCACAGGCATACAATGGCCTTCCAGATGGTGTAGGAATTTGGCACGAGCAACATCAAAGACAGAGATGCTTCCATCCATTGATCCACAAGCCAGCTGTCTTCCATCAGGGCTCCATGCAACAGAGAGGACAAACTTCTTGCTGCCACTTTTATCAGAAGACTTCACGCCTTCAGGACGAGGGACTAATAGGGTGGCGACCAACTTCCATTCGGCTGTATTCCATAACTTGACTGATGCACTACCTCCTCCAGCAACTGCTAAAGTGGTACCCTGAAATAGAAAAACCACATGTTGTTGGTTGAGTGAGGTAGAAGCTTATAAGAAACAATGTCCCTTTCAATTCACTTTCTATACCAAGAATGATAGGAAAATGTCCTTTAAAACAACTGGAGGACGCAGATATGCATGTCAAGTTCTCGTACATATATATAGCAATATGCATCACACATAACAACTAACAAGTAAACATATTACCAGGAACAAGATCTTGAATTCACAATTACCCTCAAAAGTTAATGATTGATATACAAAAACAGTTGTGTGTGTTGATAGTCCCAAAGAGTTGCTTAGTACTACATTCTTATCATCCCTAAGATTAAATGATTTTTGTGCATCTAAAACCAAGTAATGTTTATAATATGGTACAGTAAAAACGTAAAACACTAAAGCACCAAAACTAGGACAAAGAAACCATGCTAAATAACTAGAAAGCAGCAGGGACTCACAAACACAAACATCGAGCAGTCTGAAGATAAAAACTGCTCACGCTCATTCTTAAATTCTTCCTATGTATATTCTGCAGAGAGAAAGAGGTATTGTATGCAAGGAACTTGAAAGCGTGTTTCAATGCCTACATTGAAGACACTGAGTTCGAAATGAAATTTCTTCCTTTAGAGTAGATTGATTCAATGTTAGGGGTCAAATCTATGGAACTGAATGATTGAAGTTTATAGTTCTATATCTGTTTCAAAATGGCTAAATTTGGTAGGAATTGGATATCAGTTAAAAGAGGATTTATTTTATCATTTCAAGTTTTCAACCTTCTATTTAGTAAAATTTACAAGTGCTAAGGGGAAAAAGCATCAACGAACACATCCCCTTCACTTAATACTTTATATAATATCAAATAAAGTAACTAATTTGTTTTGAGATCCATTCCACTTCAAATTTCCTATTTCAATTCCTTCCCAAAATCATTTTATTCTAAATTAATTCTATAAATGACCCAAAGAAACAGAACTAAATCTACAGAAACATCACATATCAAACCTAATAAAGGATTTGCATCTCATTCAATCGCAACAAGAGCAAACTGATAATCTCAGAATGTAGCATAGTTTTAATAACTACTAACTAGCAAGCAAGCAGGAGCTAATTTATAGTATTAGGCATTGAAAAGTGACAGTAGTGGAGAAGTTGTCCATGCTTATTAGCTCAATGCCTAAAACTAATCAACCAGCATTGTTCTCATAAGCTCGCAAATTTTTGAAATTGAAACCATGACAGATTTTGAAATCAAGATAAGGCCTAAAAACCTAGTTTGGCATGCTGATACTAATAAAGAGGTAAAATTGCTATCTTACTGACCAAAAGATTGAATTCAGGAAATGAAATAGATCAACAGGGAAACTGACAAAGATGTATTTACCAGTGATGTGAAGAGAAATATAGGACAACCGGTTCCAATACATGTTCAAAGAATGCAATATCAGATAGATAACAAAAGAATCACATGAAGAAATAGCAAAAGTACAATTGGCAATTACATCCATAAAATCCATACAATGCAAGAATATAGGTGAAAACACACCTTTCAAAGCTTCTCTCATTTTATTTAAACTAGTATCCTGGCACACACTACGTGTGTAGAATAAATGAGAGAATGTTAGAAAAAACATAGGAGTTAATAAAGGGGTTAGGAGAGAGTAGATAAAAGTTTTTTAGTTTTAAGAAGTAACTGTTCCTATGTTTTAAAGGGTAAAAGGAAAAGAAAAAGCTTCACTTTTTTTGGTTTACAAAGAAAACTGCCTCAAATCCTTCCGCTTTATAAATAGAGATAAACTACCCATTAAACACAAATACGATAATGCTAAAGTCAAAGCTATAAATTAGTTACAGAACTCACATACAGCGTGCAAGCTCTATTTAGTTGTATTGAGGATCCGTGCACAAGTACCTTGCTTTTAGGTATAGTCTAATTGCATTCAATTCAACAAGTACGACGACAAAATGCGTAAACTTTTCTATTTTGACAGCAATTTCCTTTTTTACAAACCCTGCATCCTTAGATCACATAAATACAAACAAACATACATGCCTAAATACTAGTATTATTGACACTTCAAATAGGGCATTAGATTAAAATTCACCCATATCAAATGTAAAAACAATAGGAAAGAAAAGTATAAGCAATAAAATTTGAAAAGAGCCCAATACAAACAAATTCAAATAATTATTTCCACATTTGAATAATCATCTCATTTTCAGAGTCTAATGCGTACTCAAAAAGCCACAATCATAAATTAAAACAAATTCATAAATTAAAACAGAAAAGATTTAATTTTTAGTCGTTTACCTGGGGATTGAATTGCAATTGCCAGACTTCAGAGGAGGAGCTTCGAGAGTGGCGATGGTATTATTGGATTCAACATCGAAGACGCGAACGAAGCTGTCGATTGAAGCAGAGGCGGCGATCTTGCCGGAGGGATGAGCAGCGACGGAAACTACGCCGAGGCAGTGGCCGGAGTTGGTGCGAATGAGTGAGAGGTCCTGTGGATTCCAGAGCCTGACGGTCTCTGTCTAGGGAGCCGGTGAGGAGGAGGGCCGGACTCTCGTCTGTGGCCGGGACCCACGTGGCTGCCCACACTGAATCGTCATGTGCGCCCTCTTGGGACCTCAACCAGGCGAGTTTCATCTTCTTCCTGGCGGGTTTAGCTGTTGTTGATTTTTTTTTAAAACCCTAGGAGAGAAGAGATAGAGGGATAGTGATGGCAAAAAGTAAAATTTTCAGTATTTTAAAATAACGAGATAACGTACATAAAATAAAATATAAGTCTATCATTTAGTATGTTCTATTAGTATAAAAAATAAAATTACTCATCACTTTATATAATTTTATGGGACTATTAAGCATAAATTAAAATTTTTATTTTCTTTCTTTTATTATTATTTTTTAATATATGTATAAATTATATTTTGTTCACCTTTTGAGAACAAAAAGAGTAATGGAATAGGTTTTACGATCTATTTGACTATTTTAATAAATTGTTCATTCCATCGGCAGCTTATTTGTTGAAAACTTATATTATCTACCATATATTCTAAATATCTCATTTATTGTTGTTGAATTTTATTTGATAATTTATTTATCTTAGTCACGATATTATTCTTTATTTATTTATATCACCCTTTTTGTTTCAAATTTTTCAAGAAATAAGAGTGTAGTTGAGATTA
The DNA here is from genome assembly GCA_020205615.1 of Panax quinquefolius. NCBI lineage: Eukaryota > Viridiplantae > Streptophyta > Magnoliopsida > Apiales > Araliaceae > Panax > Panax quinquefolius. The sequence goes on from CM035154.1 coordinate 141,790,335, forward strand.
GTCCTGAATAATAAAGGGAATAAAGTGATGGTTTAAGTTAGTCGTTGTAGTAGTTCTCAATACATTGGAAAATAGTATTTACAATAATTGTCTTGAGAACTTAAAATTTTAGGTTCGTTGTTTAGTGATTTGGTGAGTGACTAATTTCGACTTTAACAAATTTAATTTAGTATATATCTTACGTTGTTTTCTATTTTCATCAAGTAAAATGTTCTAGCATGTAAGATGTTCAACCACGTACAAAAACCTTTTACCAAAAGATATAGTTGTGTGTATCCGCTTACTTATTATATTTTCTAGCACTTATCTATATAATTTAAAAGTATGATTATAATATAATCCTCGAGTTTGACAAAATGGAGATAATGTGATAAACTCCACGACACGCTTATGCGTGAGGTGGTTGTCATACGGATCGTTTCTAGCAAAGTCGTAAGGTAGAATGTTCTACGACACCTCAACCCAGCGCCTATATTGAGAAGAGAACCTTGTACAATACGATAGAAGACACCCACGCGTAACTATGTATTGTTGTATGATAAAGTCCAATTGAATCTCGAAGAATAAACTATGAAATTACTTAGAAATTTTTTCAAAGAACCAAAGAAGAGAATAAACCTCTGACAAGTATAATGAATAATGATGATCTCAAGTCCAATAATCACTGTACGACTATCACTATAGGAACTTCTATTATCGATAAGTAAAACTTCATTAGTTATTCCTTAAGCGTCGCTCAAAGAACTTATTCTTCAATAAGAACCTATATACTTGCTGGTAGTGTTCCACACGAATGATTATGAGATCGATCATCGTCTTTAACATAAAGAAGTATAATATGTATTAATATATCAGGAATCGTTAATGTAAAGACCCCAACTTTTATGAATAAAGATTTAATTTTCTAAATGTTATTTTGAATAATAAAAGGTGTGGATTTGATATAATATTTATGGGTGATATGTGCAAAAATTTGCAAAAGTAAACAAATTGTCATAAAATATTACGTTTGGTCGGGGAATATTCTTTTGTTGGGGAATACTTATGCGATGACACAATCATTGGTGGACCCACAACAAAATTCATCATTTGATATATAAAAGCTGACCGAAATAACCATTTTATAAAATAACGGCAAAACTTTTACCGTTAAGCTGTTGAAATACTCAAGGATAAAAGTAAAATAATACCCGTGGTTGCGCAGTGGCACTACTCAGTATTGTACGATATCTCCCGATTATCGATGCTTCTTAAGAAAGTCACTCAGTTTTATTCAATTATTGTCTACGATTATTCTTCAAAGCATAGTATCTCATATTATTAATTCAATTATTATCACGATTATCAATCACACAATATTTTATATTATTAAATCGATAATTGAGATGACACAATTATTCATATTATTATTTGTATTATTAATAATGCTTAAAAAGTTACGTAGTGAAAAGGGGTTAGGTTATTTAATTACTGCTTGATAAGGAGAAGTCTTTATCGAAAAGTCCCCTCTTTTCAAGGAATGATCACAGTTGTCAATATTGTGAGTTATAATATTAATGGTGAATAATTGTTGAAAGATTAAAAATGTGTTTATTGAAGATAAGTAATTTATGGGTATATATTTATTCAATTTTGATATAAATAGAGGGGTTGTCATGAAGTATTTATTGTAAGTTTGGCTTATTGCATGGGCCCCCACCTACTCATTTTTCAAAACCGTCGCCGTAGAAAGTTATCTCAATTTTGTTTTATTACTTTATTATTATTATAATAGTAATAAAATAAAAACCTTTTTATATAAAATAGAATACTTTTTATATTCCTAAATCTACGCTTATTTTGATAAGTATTGCTTCTATACTCCCTGAAATTAATAGAATATCCTCAATTTTTGCTTTCATCTAGGATCGTTTCAAACGAAATATTTTTTTTCCTAACTTTCTTATTAAATTTTAATCTTTTCATGTCGGGGGTACTATTCACTCTCGGGTCTTTATTCTATGGGGTACTATTCATTCCTTTCGTATTATTTACGGGTACTATTTACTTGAGGTACTATTTACAACAAAATTGGTTTCTTTTACTGTCCAATTATTTTTGATACATGAATATCATTCTTTAATTTACTCCACAATTAATTATTGTGTTGATAACTTGACATTCTTAAACTCCTGGATAAATTGAATTATAAATCTTTAATATTTATCCTTGATCTCACTTCTGATTGATTTCTTATATCATTGTCATCATCCTCGTGCTTATATTGTGGTGAAAATCATCTTTTAACTTTGTGGTGCATTGATGAGCTGATTAATTGATAATATTATAACCGAGAATTGATTGTCGGTATAAATCGCGACTTTGTAATGTTATAAACAAATGATGTGGTGAAAGTCCTCTTTGGCTATTAGTGCGTAGATGACCGTAGATTATTTGGCATGATCAAATACCATGGTGATACTAATGAATATCCTTGGCTTGAGTGCATGGATAATTCGTTGATGTGAAATAATTATTGAGTTATTATTCTGACGAGATAAAATATTGATGATGAACTTTTAAATCATAGAAGATATTAGACATTATGCTCTGTTGACTCTTAATGGATTGCTTGATTGCGGTTGTTGATCTAAGCTTTTCTATTGTATTCTATCTTTTACACTATTGAGACTAATGATAATTTATTCTACATTATCTTAGTCGCTAATATTCTTTATTAAACTGAGTTAGTTAGGCTCACCCTTTTCTTTCATTGTTCTCTTGAGGAAATGAGAATATAGAAAATTTGTGGTTGGGGAATGGAGTGATGGTGTGACTCCCCAAATAGAGTTACATACAACCCATTTTAATTAAGCGAATCGTAGTCTACAAAATTTAAAAATAAACTTTATTTACACAATTATTAAGCGTAAATGCGAATATGACAAAACATAGACCGTGAGTTTCAATACAAATATTGTCTTATAAATGATATCGAAACTCAAATAAAATTTTTATTACAATTATTATCACACTATTTTATAGAATAGTAGGGACTCACTATAGCCACCATCTTGGACCATCACTCTATTCACGACTAATCCAAGTTATATTCTCATTTCACAGAGAAAATAATAAAAAGGGTTAGCCTCAACTAATACCTCAAAGAAAGAATATTACGTACTCAAAGATAATGTGTAATAAATTATCCTTAGTCTCTATCAGCAGTAAAAACTATATAATATATTAGACAAAAGTTTAATCAGTACGGAATAAGTAATCTATTGGGGAAGAGCCAAGCAGAGTATGACAATTACTTATCTTCTATGATTAGAAAAGTTCCATCATCAATATTTTATCTCCAGAATATACCTCATTAAATATTTCACATCAGTCAACAATCACACTACGTGGGCCATGGATATTCAAGAAGATTATCAAAGTGGTCACATTTACGCTAATAACTGGCTCATTTATCACAAGGACGCCTAAAATAGGTCCATACAACCCATACCGAGTCGAAAAATACAATGGCAATCAATCAAAATACAAACTTTATTTACACAATTATTA